>JARHVA010004006.1:1577500-1739019 GCA_037957365.1 Torreya grandis
ACTTACAACTTTTTATTTTGTTATGATTATTTGTTATTTTTTAATAAACTAAGTGAATAGTGCTCTCTACTCACTAGAATATCTATTTTTATTGTATAATAAATTATAAAACATGTTAAAGTGTTTGATTTATAAACATTTTTTGTGTCAAATTTAGCATAAATTGTAAACTTGTAGTATCAATTTTAAAAGTCAAGGCTTCTCCTAATTTTGTGATAGATAATCACAAATTAGTTGATGATCTTCTTATCAAAGAAGATAAAGTTCATGATAACATGCCTATATGATTAATTTTATAATAATGTATATTATGGAATGAAAAGTGTAAATGGATTTTATATTAGCTCCTCATCATTTACTTTATTAAGCATTAGATTCATATATATCTATAATTATTTTTTTAGTCTCATGTCTATTTGATTGTATAATTGTATATCATGCTAAAATTATAAATATTTTATGCATTAGAGGTTACATTACTCAATATTCTATTATATATAATTTTATAATATAAAACATATTAAGCTTTAATTTTTTTTGTCAATACTCAAATTATCAAATGTATTATTTCTAACAAGATATATAATGTTTAGATAACTTAGTATCAAATTATTAGTGAATTTATTGCATTTGGATTACATAACCTACTTGTTAAACTTATCATGTTTGATTTCAATATTACATCTACCCCTATTAAATTTGGTGTTAATATTTGATCCAAAAGACCGATGTGATAAAGCTAACCCCACCCTTTACATACATATTGTTTCTAGTTTGATCTATCTAACCTTTACTATGATAAATATTTCATATGATATGGGTATTTCTTCCATATTCATGTAAGATCCATTATTGGATCATTGGAAATTATTAGAGTGAATACTTGGTATATAAAAACAACTATAAACTCTGGTTTATAGTATTCTTCCTTTGATAATGCTAATTGATCTGGTTATTGTTATGATAACCATATTGTGCTCTTATGAATCTACATCTAGATATGTGTTTATATTTGGTGTAGGTTCCATCACTTGAATTAGTTCATGTGAAATCTTATAAATAATCCATGTGACTTCAAAGGATGTTATAAGAGCTTCATGTGGAAATTCTTCATTTTACAACCCTTCTTGGTGATAGTCAAGTTATATAGAATTATAAAAAATCTAATGCAACACTAATGAACTAATATTATTAAATTTCATATGCATTTTATAAAGATAAAATGATCAGTGGTTATATTGATATAAATTTTTGTCTTAAGGATGTACACATGGTAGATATCTCTAAAAAATTACTTGGTGTTACCACGTTTTTTAGTTTTATACAATGTTTAGACTATAGGAGTTTGCATTGAGGGGGAGTGTGGATGAAAATGTCACTTCCTAATGATCATGTGGGTCATGTGTTTTATTCTATCTCTCTATACTTATTCTCATTGCATTGTAATATATCATTTTATGTGATTCTGGTAAACTTTGTATGGAGTTTACATTGTACCCAATACATAGTAGTATGGAGGTTATTATTTTATAAAATAATCCAATATTATTGGTTGATTTTTCATGATAAACTATGGGATGTATTATCACTATGGGATATAGTTACATGATCATGACAACCTAAATTCAATCTAAGCGGTTTAGGGCCACATAGTGTAATTATTTTAAAGGTGCCTATGGGGACATAGTGAAAAACCTTTAGGTGTCTATGGGTGTATATTATAATTAATTTAAAGGTTACTATGTCACTATGGTTATAGACTATAATACCTTTGGGTATCTATAGTTGTATATTTGAATTCCTTTAACAGTGACTATGTGATTACAAATACATAGTGTAATACTTATGGGTATCAATATTTAAATAGTGTAATACCTTTGGGTGACTATGTTTACCTAATATAATTCATTTAAATGTGACTATGGCATGATTAATAGTATTTCCTTCAACTATTACATCCTTAAACTCATCATGTGGATGGTTCTTGGAGTGTAAATTTTTTATTATAAAGCTAATTATGCATATATCCTCATTTAACATTAAGGGGGAGTGTTGGAACAATTAATGGTTAAGTGGTGTTATTTAAGTACTATTAATACATTAAATTAAATTGGTTAAATAATAATATATTTTATTATTTATCATGAATTTATCATATAAATAAATATTAAAATATGTTAAATGACATTTGGAGAGGTTGGACCCATTAATGTGGTGGATGGAAAAGGTCACACTATAATGATCAAATTACCTTGCCTAGATAATAAACATTTTACATTTTAAGATGCAATGAAGTGGTGGTGAAACAAATGAGTAAATTTGGAGAAAACATTTCCATGTTTTATGAAGATTAGTTGAGAAGTAGTGAGAGGAAGAAATATTTTATTGGGCACTTTTAGTTTCTCTAATATAAATAATATTTATGGGTTTTTACCTCGGTGTGATGTTTTCCCATGTATATCAAGTGTTTATATCCTTGTGTACCTTTGTTATTGATCTCATATTTATATCTATTGCTCATATCCATTATTCTACATGTTTAATCATTTATATAGTCATATAATTGAAATTTATATGAATGGTGCTTATTAAGACATAGGCTGACCACTTTATAACTTTTGATTTTGTAAATTATCCATTATTTGGTGGGAAGATGGGAGAGGGGTAAGAACACTAGAGTGATGCACTATAGTTCCCTAGGGTGCTCCTATCCAATGGGTGATTTTATTATGTTGAGTGCTAGGTAGGGCCTAAAAGATGTTTAAGGATGATAATAATAGATATGAGTACCTTTGGGGGTCATTTGTCAGCTTAGAATAATGTGAAAGGTGGTTGAAAGTGATCAAAAGGGCCCTAATATAGGTCTAGATCTGAGAGTGTAAACTAGTGGTCATGAGTGCATGGTTTTAGCTTAAATGTTAATTTATGTGTCAAAATTTACTCCCCTTTTATTCTAGTGATGCAACAAAGTAAAATTACTAGAGTAAAAGGAAAAATAATGTGTACCAAAACCTACCTAATATTGATATTTTTGTCCCAAAAATATCATAACATAAAATACCCTAAGGGATACCCTCTAGTTTTTTGAGAAAATCCCTTGAACTGATCAAAAACCAACATTCCTTTTTGTATTATAGAATCCAAAACTATGGATACAATTTGCAATTTACAAATTGCTTCCCAAGCTCTACATCTCGCAATACACTAACCTTCCATTCTAGAAAAATCCAAAACTCTGACTATAATTTACAATTTTCAAAATTGTAAATTACATTCCATGTTTTGGATCCCACAATATACTAACCAAAAGAATCCATAACATCATTCGTAATTTACAATTTTGAAAAAAATACAAATTTCAAACAAAATTTTAGATCTCACAAATCAAACACCCCTACGAGATACATAACTCGAACTACAATTTGCAATGTAGCAAATTGCATCTTAAGTTTTGATTCCCATGAAATATATTCACCCAAATTTTGGAATTCAGAGACCAATTTACAAAATTGTAAATTATAATCTAGGTTCTAAGTCCCATTAATAGCCTAAACCACAAAATCTAAAAATCCAAGTGCAATTTACATTTTTTCAAAATTGAAACTTGAATATGGAGTTATGCCTTCCCATTTCTAAAATGATTCAGACTTTCATTACACATGGGATTCACGGGTCAATAGGAAATATGCAAAATTACATGTAGAATCTAGATTTGTACCACCAACCACCTCCATGGACACACTAACTATAGGGTTTTTTATATAAATAATGTAAATTTAGGGAATTTTTATTCATTGTTTATAATTTCTAATTGATATTTTAAGCTCTAAAAAAATACCTTGTGTCATAAAATCAACTTTGAGCCACAAGTTACACCACATCTATAAGCAAGGTGCTATGTCTCTTTCCATTTTCATGGTAATCTTTGGAATCCCATTTTACATTTTTATCCATCTTTTGTTTTTACAATCAAAGCTTATTTCCATTACTTGAAGGAATCAAATCTAATTATTTAATATTTGCATTTTTTTGCAACACTAGGGTTTATCTAAGCTAATTAGGCATCAAGCAATTGTTAAGATTAGGGTTGTTTGAGAGTTGGTTATTTTTCAAAGGTTTCCATTAGTTGAAAATCTAGGGTATTTCTAGGGTTTTATTTTTAAAATTTTCATTATAAAATGACTCAAGAATTTTCCCCAAAGAATTACAGTCAATTTTAGAGCTTCATTAAAGCCAAGTGAATATACCCTAGCATATTCTCCAAAAGAAAAAATAATATTCCTGTGAGATCCTCTAAGTCCCTATAGACATTAGACTCATTCTAAACACTTCCCATTTCCATGAGATTTCAACTTGTTCCAAGCACCTAAAATTATTGTAAGGTTCCAAGTCGCTATGGATAGTGGAATTTATCCAAACACTTCCCATCCCCATGGGATTCTATCCTACTCATAACAATCCTAGGTTCTATCAGAGATCTAACTTATCTAGAATGCTTGTTAGTTCCATAGAATTATCACTTATTTTAAACACCTACTAGTTCTACCAGACATTTTACCTATATAGGGTACCTCCATTTTCTATCAGAGATTATACTTTATTTAAGCACCTAAAAATCCTACCAACTCTTTTAGTTGTTTTTCCATAAGAATTCTATGTAGATTCCATGTCTCAAAAAGAGATGAAGTTCAAACCAAAAATCCCTAGGGTGACCCTCATCTTAGAGTCCAACACTACAAAGATAATAGATATAAACCTAGGTCACATTAACCTAGGGGATTTTTGGACCCAAATTAAATTAGAGTTTAAGAATGATTTGATCTAGGGTATCTATGACTTTAGACTTCTATAGGTAGTAACTTTCCCTCTGACAGTCCAAAGCCCTGAGTTGGTGTTAACACTAGCCCAACATTATGATCCTAATAGATGAGAGGTTGTGAATGACAAAGGCAAAAATATTTTGAATCTAGACCCTAAATTATTTAATTTAGTGTCTGTAATACTAGAGTTTGAGAGATATCTTGACATAATTTAAGAGACATCCCAAAATTTCTTTCAATATAATAGAGATGGGTGTTAAAAAATGATTAACAAATAATGGCTTAAGGCCCCCAAGGCTACCTCCACCAGATTGCCAAAGACATTAACAAGGATTAAATTCAACAATGAAGTGGGAGACATAATAATTTTATTACACATGATTACTGGTTGTCCTAATGCTAAGAGCTTCTAAGAGTGGATGAACCAGTACATTTGTGTTATCCATGAAAATTCCCAATACATCGACTAGGCTCAGCTTATTAGTGACTCCCTCAATAATTTATTAATGGAGGTATAAATAAATGAAAATTCCTTCATGACTTCCTACCTTGTATACATTTTGGCTAAAGGGAGATCTTTCATAGGCCTTAACATAGTACCTAGTTATAAAACTACTATCCTGACCTCTCATTGGAGGTTAGGAGACAACATTTCAAGAGAGTTAGTGATGCATTCATATATTGTATCATTATAATGTATGATAATTAACTAGGGAAGATGAGATTATCATAGGTAGTAGCTATATAAATCACCATATTAGGTTCCTACTTCATTCAGTTCCTAACCTATTCATATATCAGTGTAATTGGATCCATTAGTTTCCCCTGCACACTTCCTAGATATGTTAGTGACAAATTGGAACTAATGGAGTTAGTAAGGCAACTTGTGGAGACCCATAAGCTTCTATCTAATAGGCACAAGTTATGAATTCATTTCCAAGTCATTATAGGTAGATAAACATTCCATTCATTCCTTAAGGACAAGTGTACCAAGGCAAAAATGTGCCAAATGACCCTAATAACTTTGTAGTATAGGCCATTCTTTGATGTTTATGGAAACATCACTAGCACATTGGGAGTTTCCACATACTCATATGTTTCATATTTTGAAGATTATTGGGAGGACTTAGAGGATGAAAAGAAGGTCATATTGAAGGATCATTCTAGAATGACCTTACAATAGATCAAATATTATGATTTGGCACTAGATTCAAATGACTTGGTAGATGATGAGTCCCTAGTGGACTTAAATTACTACATACATATCGTCACTCTACCTCTTCCACTAGTAAGGTGGTTTATTCTAGAATATTTCTCTTTGATTAATAGAATAACATATGTCATCAACAAAATGATTAATTGGGTAATAATTAAAGGACTCCAAGTAACAAAGGATATAGTGGGTATCAAAGAGAAGATTTTAAAGATTAAAGAAGAAGGAATTAATTCATCAAGAGAGGGTCCTAGTGGTAAAATAGGTGAATAATTAGAAGGGACAATGACCTCCCAAAATAAGAATAAGAAAACTATGGCCAAGAAGGGGAAATTAAGTAAATAAGGGTTAGTAGTTGATCAACCAATTAACATCTCATAAGAGGACACAGCTATAGTTAGAGACTCCACATCTTTAACCCCAATATCTATTATAGTGATAACCCTTATTTCTTTTTAACCCTCCACCTGTGTATATTTTTATTAAATCTCCAACACCTCCACCTTAGGTCCACACTCCACCTACATCGCAGGTTTCCACTCTACCTCTCATTCCTACCACCTCACCTACCATAATAATTCCATTTTAACTAGTGTAATCAATTCAAGTGGACACTTAGGGTCCCCCCATTAGTGGATACTCAAGTTTCCAATCCACTTTCCCTTCCTCTAATTTAATTCCCTCCTTCCATTTCATTCCCTCTTTCCATTCCATTCATAATTACTTCCATTCCATCCCCATTGATTTTGAACATCATTTAGTAGTACATAGCCATAGACTTAGTCATCCTGACTTTAGTTCTATTGGTAATCCTAACTCCTAGGATAAGTATTGCATCATCTTCACCCCCTTTCATCTTCCCTACCTTACCAACCCTGAGTATCCCAACACATTTAATTTATTCATTTAATCCTTTAGATTCCACCCTTCCATACATTCTTAAATTTAGAGTTTGTATGTCTATTCCCTTAATGGTATCAATTCAATCTTCCACACCCCCAATAGATATTTTTTTTTCCATTGTCCCCATCTCCTCAACTTCTTTAGTTTTCACAACACCTTTAGTGGAGATAGGAGAAACACTAGTTCTTGATGAAAATATGGATTTGTAACCTACTGATGAAGATGTAATTTCCATAGGCATCTCAAACAACCAATGGTAGAATCCACAAAGGACTCCACACTTATCACAGTGCCTATTATAGAAAAAATATCATTTTTTTATTCTTGGTGATAGTATTTATGTGTCAAGATGCCACCCCCAATTAACTCATAAATATAGCGAGAAATAAGTGAAAATAGACTATTTCCCCTAGTACACTAGATTTTAGCCTTTCAAATGTGAAGAAGTCTAATTATACTCCTCAGACCTTATCTAGAATACTATGTGATGATAAAGGGGAAATATATGTTGATATTGTATTCCCCCCACAAGATAAACCAAAGGAATATCTAGTGGTGGGGGACTATCATATATCCAAGATTCACCTTGGATAACCAATAAGGGAGTGTTTAAAACATGATGTTCAAATGGCATCAAATACCTCTTTGATAAAAAAATAAGGATAAAGCCAATAAGGATGAATTGAAAAAAAAAGTGGATAAACTCACATATACACTTAAGAAATTCCTAGAGCCCAGCAGATCATTAGTACAACCTACGTCAATGCAACCAGTCAGCTAAATTCTAGATCAAGAAATAATAGATGTCATGAATAAAATTGTAAGCATGGTAAGGGATACAAAATTATGGTTAGAGGAATTCATTTCCAATGTAAATAAGATTATTTCTAAAATAATGGATCATTATACAGTTATGCGGGAATGAGGGATTACTTTGAGAGAACTAGTCAGTAAATATGAGGGAGAAATACAAAGTTTAAATCTCTATTATCCTAAATTAATAGTTGTAGACTCTATTTATATTGACATCATCCTTTCTAAAGGAATACTAAAAATTGATAGAGAATAGAAGGATTTGGATAGAGCTACATAATTCAAAATTAAGTTGTTGTTAGAAGTTGCACACAAGGCCAAGGTTGGCCATGACAATGTTATAGACATGTTGTATGACATTGGAGAAATGTTGAGTAAATTATCATCCTAGCTATAAAATTATGAAGATAACGTCTTCCCAGTAGAAGAGGTTTAGATCAAGTTAAAGGAAGTAGTTAAAAAGGAATTTACAAAAAATATAGTATTTACCTTAAGTTTTATACACCACTATATCAGGTTTCAAAATGAATTGGATAAGATGGGTAAAGAAATTTAGGAAATTAAGGTTTTGAGGAGAGAACTTTTTGATACGTCATTAGATTGTGAGTTCACCAACCTCTACTCCTTTGGTGCAAATCAAGATAAAATCTAGGATATTTTCAAGGCCTTTGATGCATATGTGCAAAAATTATAGGCTGAGAAAGACTATAAGGTAGTGGAAGTTTTTCAAATTGATTAGTTCTTTCTATTAAAACATTTTCATGAACTATATTTTTTTAGCATTATAAAAACATTGTAAACATATATATATATATATATATATATATTATAATTGAAACTATATTTTATATATCTCTTTTTGAGAAAGAGACACATGTATTTTACAGTATATTTTATTTGATAGGTTGGAAATTGTAAAAATCAATATTTCAAATTACACTTTTCATTTTGACAAGTTATACTTGTTAAAGTTATAAAAGCATATATTGAAAATTGAAAATTCCATTTTGATAAAGTGACAAGACTTACAAGTTTTAAAAATATCACTTGTAATTTTCAAGTTAGGATTTTTACAAAAAGTGACTTCAGTTACTTCCAATTTATCTTTTTTTTGAACCTTAAGTTCCATTTTGGGTACCACCCATTTGTATGAAGAGTGTTACATCTACATGGAGAAGACCCAAGATGTTTTATGAAGATTCCAAGTCTATCCACATGATACCAAGTTTAATATCATGCATATCTCTTAAATTATATTCTCCAAACCATTTTTAAACGTCAAAGGACATCATAAATATGATATCATGCCTCTTTTGCATGAAGTTATAGATTTGCATGATTTTTTCTACTAGGTGTTGAAGTTTTGATAACTACATCTCATCTATGAGATATTTTTATATAAAGATGTGTAGACCCAATATCCCAATATATCCTTTTGTTTTTAGTAATATATTTCTACATTTTTAATGTATTTTATACAATCTATAACCTAGAGAATGAAATAAATTAAAGATTTTGCCTTTCTTGTCTGATAAATCCTTGTGTATGCAAAGTTATTCTAATATTTATGTATAGTACAATTATTATTTTAGTCATAATAAATTAATTTATGGTTATTTATACCCTTTTGGAGGATTTTTATATTAAAATAAATGAATCTTGTCCCTTCTATGAAAATTATAAAATATTGCCTTTGATTTCTCATTTGCATGAGTTAGTGTTCAAACAAATTTTAATATATTTTATATTATGTTATGTTCACTAAGGCAAGAATTAAAATCCACTAAAAATATTTGGTGAAATCACCATTTTTATTTTTTTTCAAGTTTTATTTCTCAAAATTTTTTCCTAGTCAAACCCTAGTTTAGGAACAAAGAACACTAAAGGAACATAAATTCTATAAAAGTGGCATTTTATCAATTTCATCAGATTTAGTTAAAGGAGGTTGGTCTTCTCTATATATTAACTTCAAATTTTCAAGGTCCCATGGCTTTATATTTTTTTACATTGTATCATTAGTTATTTTCACAATGATCTATTAAATCAAGTAATAGGTGCAAAACCTATGTGATAACACCTACAAAGAGGATTCCTAGATGTAGGCCACAACATTGAATTGTGATCCAATAAAAAATAAAATGGAACATATATAATATTCATCTCTACTTAAGATTAATATTAAAATGTGAAATACAAGAATCTAGAGAGTTATAAGGAATGATATACACTTGATTGGGTATGTGAACTATTGTGCTTTCCTAGTGCAAAGCCTAGTGACTGTAGTAGGTTACACCCTTATATTTTTTCATTAATGTTGAATATATTGGATTTAACAATGAATTACCCATATATAATATATGCATTAGTGTAATTAATAATTTAAGGTGTGCTTGAATTCATCATCACATACCCAAAGTGGTGAACCAATTTATAATCCCTATATGAATCCCAATAAATAGTTCTAGTGTAAAATTGGTCAAAATATCAAAAAAATCACTACATATGTAATAAGGCTCATTTATTCTACTAAAATATCACAAAACCAACACAAATATTGAGTATAATATGTGTCTAGTGTATATAGTGTGGATAATGGCATGAATTTTCCATTCCATCTATAATACTAGTGAAAAACTAAGCAATGAGGAAGAAATGTGTCGCACACATGCCCCCAAATGATATTTTGTGCATATATACTATGGGACTAAGTAAAATAACTATGAATTTTGAGAAAACTTTTGTTCTAACTTGGAACACATGCCATGTAGGACTATCCCCAAACTGAGTAAATCTTTGACAAAATTGATTAATTATGGAAATTGAGATTATGAAATTGATGTATACTACTCTGAGAAAGCTATGGTTATGAAAAATTCTATAAATGATTATTTTTTATGAGTTTAGACAATAACACTAAGAAGGACACTATAGCAGTGCTCTCTTGTCTAATGTGGTACTCTTATCCAAAATGACTTTTTGTGTATTTTCTAGGCCTGAGACTATGTCAACAATGTAATAACTATTAAATCTTGTCTATGTACTAATATTATAGCTATAATATATAGTAAAATCCTCTATTAATGGCCCCTATTTTAAGGTAAGATTTTGAAACTATGTAATAACTTAACTCAAAATAAAGAGTTTTTCAATAATTTGTTATTATGTAAAGAATGTAAATAATATTAATATTGTCAACATTGAAAAAGCATGGCATCATCATGTATGTAAATTGAGCATATTAATAATGTAATATGCATGTGGACATAAGCATTTACAATAATTATGTGTAGATATATGTGACAAAGAAACATAAAGATAATTAATCAAATGAGTATATAATCTTGAATAGGACTACTTAGAAAGGAATGCATGATATCCATAATGGCATTGGAAAGGTTGAGTGTATGCATAATTTCCATAATGACATATAAATATTAATTATTAAGTAATAAAGGTATTATGGTTATGACACACACAATCAAAGAGTACACACATAATGCACAAAACTCATAATATAAGGCTAAGGGGCCACATATAAGGGATATGTTTAAGTGCAACTCACTTGAATAGAAAGTACATAAAAGGAAATGTTAAAATTCCTTAACATGCATAGAATAAATTAATGGAGGCTTAGATCCACATAAAATTACACGCTCAAATTTACACACATATGAATATAAGACACACATAAGGACATGTTAAAAGTGTCCTCAGACACATACGACATGAAGGCATATAACCACTCAAAAATGACATATTCAAATACCCTCAAAGAAAATAAAAATGCATATAATATATGAATTTAGGAAGATAAATATAAAAATCTTTCATGATATCAACAAGAGTTAAGTTGTAACCTAAGTATAATAAATATCTAAGATAGACATTAGTATATCATAATGTTAGTGAGAGAGAAATATTGAAAGTTGTAATGTTATGTAAAGATATAAGATATGAGTAATATAATTTAGTAAAATAATGATAAAACCTATATATACCATGCCCACAATAATATATTTGATGAATTTACATGTTACATTAATGTTATGTATAATTTATAACTAAGTGGTGATAGTATGAGCTCAGTGGGAAAGTAGTGTGGTGAGGGAAACTAGAGTAGTTCACTCATATCCTCCAAATAACTCTTATCTAAATGAATTTTTTGAGTTCATAAAAGTTAAATTACCTAAAACTAAATTTGGGACTGATATTCTATGTAATATGTAATCATCCATGTACACTAGTGAAGCATGTATGATATAAAAACTAGGTCAAAAGTTGTAGAATTGTGCACAACTAAAATGATATATTGAAAAGTATATATGATCGTGAATATGTCATAATATTTTTATTTCATGGAATATTTTAGTATTTATATATATATATATATATATATATATATATATATATATATATATATGTAATGTAAAGTCTATGTACAAAATGAAATAGAGATAGAAAGTGATGAGTCCTACAAGGGACTCAAAATCAATAAACCATGTGTCAATCAAAGGAATGGTAAATTTTCATGAAGAGAAAGGGTTATGTTGTGGTGATTTTACTAATCTCAAATTTGAATATGAAACACCATTTGCACTATAACTATCATTTTCATTCTAATAATCTATAGTAAACTATCTTGATATTTTATTGTGATGAACTATGGGGATTTTTGGAACACAACTTGAAGTATATAAATCCTATACTAGTGCCCTATGTGAAGTTTCCCTAATAATCTATAAAAACACTCAGTGATGTGTATAAATAGAGAGTGGATCTCTATAAACTATGATAAATCTATGCTAAAGGGACCTCTCTAGGATAGGTCTCCATGGAAGTGTAGATCTTTGATGTGATAATATTTAAGTAGGTTATACCATTTTAGGTGGATCAACTTAAGGTTATTTTGTGGTAACAAAATTTGTATATGATAGAGGTTAATCATAAGAAAGACTTAAAACTCTAATGACCTCATTAGAATATATGTAGTTTAATCATCTATGAACTATGAAAGTAAATATGTGAATATGTTTAATCCAAGGTCATCCCAATGATATATCAAATACCCCAACACCATGTAATGATATGAATATGATGGCCACATGTGTGGGAATAAACTATAATGGTTATGTAATCTTACCAATGGATATTAAAATGTGACCATTTAATCCTTTTATGATGATAATGTTGGGGAACATATCTTGATTTATGTATATGAGGTGATAAATAAGTGTTTTTTACCCATATTCACACTTGAACTATTATTGACCATAAAATTTTGAATAAGATGGTAATTAATGTGAGAACAAACAAACAAAGAATGTAAATCTGAGTCATCATTGGCTATTTCATGCTCTACAAATGTGATGAAAGGCATATATGGTGCTACATTATGATAAACATAAATTATACCACTCAAAGGATGTTATTCCTCTACATGGGAGTGGTAGGAAATTGGTGGAGTGTGTGAATTATATGCATAGTACACACCTAAGGTATTTACTGTATCTTTAGGCATGTGATTAGGAAAAAGATCACTAAATAATTTCATTTATTTACTTTCAATTGGTTTTACTATTGTAATTTTTTTTGGTTTTCCCACATCAATGATGTTTTCATCTATCAAATCATGAATCTCATGTCTCAAACTAATGCATCTATTGGTAGTATGGTTTGGTGCCTTTTGGTAATCATAATAGGTGTTTTGGTCAAAACCTTTTGGAAGAGGTTGATTCACATTAAAAAATTTAATGGGAGAGAAAGATATGATATTTCATTCTAATAGTGTTTTAAGAACCATATATGGATCCTCAAGTAGATTAGTAAACCATCTCCTTGGAGAAGCTAATAATACAATACTTTGAGTAATCTTTAAAACTACATGGATTATTACTTTGCAATCATTCTTACTATTAGTTGGCATTACCTTGCATGGTGGTGTGTTTGAATTATTTGTATTATCTAGATTTTTTATACTTAATATTGTTCATTTCTAGTAAATTAACTTTTCTTTCCTTTACTACATGGAACAAATCTATGAATGAGATAAAAATTTTGAACATAATGGATTCATGTAAGGATGGCAGTAAAATTTTATTAAAGACATATTTTAATTATCTATCTCCCATAAAATTTTTCATTTTAGATAACATGGTTTTGTATCCTAACACATATTATGTGATAGGCTCATTAGATTTATATTTCAGTAAAATAATCTAAGTGTAGGAAAACTTTTCATTGATATTGATTGAAAAATGTGCTAAAAATGTATCGACTAATGGAATAAATTCATGTGCTAATTAGTGTCATAAATCATGAAACCATTATAAGGAATATTCCTTGAGAACTCTTTGAAATAACATAGTCAATAAGCTATCATTGGACACATATTCCAAACATGTTGTGTGAAATTATCTAAGATGTTGTTCAAGGGCACCCTTTCCATCATATAGTGTAAGCTTGGGTTCCACAAAATTAGTAGGTAGAAGATATACTATTATATTATGTTCCAATGGAGTGTGTAATAAAACATGATAATCGAGTGATTAATTATGTTTTGAATCACCTTGCTCCAAATAAAACAATTTAGTTTACTATGTTTTAATACCTTGCCTAAGTGATTATACATTAGGATAGGAAGAATGTATGCTAACTAAAGGTGGTGTTCTAAATGGAATAAAAATTTGTTGGAACCCCTGAGTTTCCCCCACTTTGAAAAATGGTGTAAAATTTATATCTAATTGAGTAGTATGGATTTGAGAATTCTCAAATGATTATCCATCATATGATTTCTTAAGTTCATCTCTAACAATTTTGATAAAATCTTCTTACATATCCTTATTATTTGATAAAAAACCTATAATTATTTCATATCTATGTCATCAATTCTATTGATTTGTTTTTCCATTATGGATTTGTTAAGATAAATTTGAAAATATTTAACTTGGGAACAACTTGGTGTAACAGTATGGCTAAAGTAGGAAAAAATAATTCTATGAACTTGAATGAGATAACAAAATTAAAATGATAGAATATTGAAAGTATTAAAAAATTCAAGAGATATAAAAATTCTAAAACAACTAGTGGAAATATGAAAAAGAAGGATATAAACCATAGCTACATCTATGTTAGGGTTTGGTAATATTCAAATAATAAATTAGATTCACCAATATGATTTTTTTAAATTTGGGATAACATCCTAGATGAAAACACAACTGTACAAAATTAGGATAATGATATAACAATAATAACATTCAATAATTTTTAGCTAATGTACTCTTGAAAATTAATAGAAATAGAAAAGTTTAAAGAGAAACAAAGACTAAGATGGAAACTATATCTATGGGAGGAATTAAAGGTTAAAACTTTTTATGTGGGGAGGTCTAATGACTAGAATTAGAAACTAGTAACTAGATATGGGCATGGATAAGAATGTTAGGAAAAATAACTAGAGGGGTGGCATTATTATCTTATTTGGGGCACTATTTTGAATTTATAGTGAGGAAATTAGGGTTTTTATTTCCTTGTATCTTCATCTATAGATCTTATATCTGGTGTGGGAGCTTGTGATCATTTGCATAGACCATTATGTGTTTTATTTTAATTCAAAAACCCTAGATCTTTGACATGAGAATATAAATACAAACAAATAAGTAAAACAGGGTTTATAAGTTTAATTTGGGTGATACCTCAACTCCATATGTGTTGAGAGTTTCCTACATACCAATACTTCAAAGAGGGAGAAAACATCATGTATTTCTCCTATGCTATGGTAATATGTGAATAACTAGTGTAATATGATATATGTTGGTGAAATACTAATGTGATTAAATTCATTAACTATGACTTGTGACCTATAAAATGTATTAATAACTGATCTCTAGGCTAATAAGGTTGTATACAATTAGAATTAGGAGAAATATGTGCTTTGATCTCAATGTGAAATTTTAATTATGGTGTTTTTTAATGAGAAAGCATCCTCCTTTGAAAAATGTCTTGAAAAGTGTTTATATAGTCATATATTTTAAATTAATTTGAATGGGGATCATTAAGGACATAGGGTAACCTTATTATAACTTTTGATTTTGAAAATTAGCCATTATTTGGTGTGAAGATAGGAGAGGGGGAAATGACACTAGAGTGGTGCATTATACTTCCCTGGGGAACTCCTTTCCAATTTATGATTTGATAATGTTGAGCATTAGGAAGGACTTAACATATTATTAAATATGATATTAATGATATATATATATGACTACATTTATGTTTTTTTATATCTTAGAAGAGTGTGCAAAGTGGTCTAAAGTGATCAAAAGGGGCCCCAAAATAAGTCTAGAGCTAAACATGTACAAGAGTGGTCACAAGTACATAGTTTTATCTTAAATGTTAATTTATGTGTGTACATAAAATTAGTTAGGAAATACCTTGCATTCATACATTCAATATACTTTGCTTTGAAAGTTCTCATCAACAATAAATTCTTCAAACCCAACTTCCATCCCATCTTTTCCACTAATGCCCTATTCATCTCTTAAAATCTTATAAGATCAATGTCTCCATTTAGTTTTTGGAGGTAGTCTCTTTCCCAAGCCATTATATATAATATTTTATCCTTCAAACTTTATCAAATAAAAATCTTATAAAATTTCTCCTTCCATCTACTTTGGATGATATTTTGAATAAGGAAATCATGTAGATAGGAATAATCTAGATGCAACTCTAAACCAAATTTTTTTTACAATCTTAGGATACAATATGACCTTTCAACCTAGACAATTTATTTTTAATATTGTATAAAAGTGGATTTTAGATACTCTTTATTAAGTTCCATTTGAATAAGGGCATACCTAAGTAAGAGAATAGTAGTTGATGAATCTATCACTCCAACACATTTGAAATTTTCCTATGGCGACTTGTGTGTTGATGACAAACACTACACTTTTAGAGATATTAATTAATTTTCCCATGACCTATACATAATCATATATGATGAATTTAATTTCCTTAGATTCAATTATCAAAGCCTCACCCAAAAAAAAGTGTCATCCATGAAATCCTAGTGTAGGATGGGTTCTATCTCATGAGTAATTTGGATACCCTTTAAATAACCCTAAATTATAAATTGTTCAAATATTTTTTCCTAAATATTCCACCAATGATAATTTACTATGGATACATAGGGTTTACTTTTGTAATCCCTCATTTATCTAGTAAAAATAATTTAGGTATTCCATTAATAATGAGAGAGAATTTTGGCATAGCAATGCAGTTGTAATAATATTTATAACCCCTTGACTAAAACCCAGTCTATTTAGAATTTTATACATAAAGCTCCATGACACCCTATAATAGGTCTTATTCCTATTAATATTCAAGAACATTCCCTATCTATCTGAATTATATATAGAATGTAACTCCTCATGCACCATTATAATCACATACATTATTTTTCTATTGAAGACAAAGGCCCATTGTTGATCAAAAATGATGATGGTGAGCAAACCTTTGAGTCTTAGTTCTAAATTTTAGGAACAAATAATGTATATCATGTTGGAAAGGATAATAAATCTAAAATAATTTAATGATCTAGACCATTACCTTTTTGGGAATAAGATTCAATAAAGTATTGTTGAGTTCTTTGAGCATAGTGAGTGTAGTGGGGTTATTTATTTTGGCCAAGTTGGATAAACCCTAGGTGTGAGGAGTTATTATCTCTTCTCCTCCTCTTTTCCTCTTACTTATAGTAACTAAATTTATCTTCTTGTCTTCATAATTAGTTCCATCTCTAAGAGATACAACTTATTTTTAGTGATGACCATATTCACATTCTTTTTTTTCCTAAGTTATGAATTAAAATATATATCTTGAATATGGGTGGTAAGGTTTTGGAAGACCTTCCACATAATCATATATTAGGCTTGAAGATCAATTATACTTAAACCATACCCTTAAAATTAATGATCGATTGGGTAGACTTTGTAAATAAGATATATGAACAAGGAAAACCAAAAAAAGATTTATCAAATGAATGATGTCCGACTACATTGTATTGAATCATTTAAATTAATAAAAATGACATGAGTAATATATAGTATACTATATTTAATAAAGGTAAAAATATGAAGCAAGGGGAGAAACATCATCAATATTAATAACTTATTTAGGAAAAACATTAACACTATAATTTCATTCAACACATTTTTAATAGGGGGAATATAAAAAACATTAATTTATTTGTAATTAAAAGATACGTAACCACTGGGGGGGATTGAAGTATAAACAAAGGAAATAATATTAACTTTTGAATAAGATCCAAACTTAGATCTTTCTACCCTATCATTAATTTTAGGTGCTTAATAATATAGAGCTTCATTCAATTTTAACCTTTTAATTTTTGTCAATTATTTTAAATGGATCACTTTTACAACCTTTTCCAATCTAATTATGGCTTATTAATTACCAATGAGATCCATAAAAACCTCATTCCTGGGGTGAAGTAGGTGTTTATACAGAATATTAGCCTAATGTTTAATCAAGTTAAAATAATTTTAAAATTTTATGAGATGATCCAAGGGACAATATTCTAATTATTATAAATCATATGTGGTAAATTCATCTCCTCTTATTCTCCACATGATAAAATGATGAAAAAAATATTCTCCTAAAGATATAGGCAATCTAGGGATCATTTGATAAATTTTTTATTTAAATAAAAATAATTCTTATAGATAATGTGAAATAAATATCCATGAAAATGAGATGGTTTGACACAAATAAGGGTAGGATATGGGTATGTTAAAGTGATCCTTCTATCCTTAGCATTTTTTTCTTGAAAATAAAACTAGTTATCATGTTTATAGATAGTCTCTCTCATGGTTGCACAAATTATAGGGCATTTTGAGTCATGGGTAACATCACTAATGATAGGGAGAAAGTAAATATTCTTTTGGTGTATTTAGGGTATGTAAATTTATTATATATAATACTAAAATTAATATGAATGTGTTTCTTGTCTTAAGGAGACCAAGAATTCAATATGTTTGTGGTAAGAGGTAGTGTATAATATAGTCAATCAATTAAATATGAATCCATATGGAAATTATTTAATTTCTTGTAGTCTCTAAATATTTTAATAATATAGAAAGATAAATTTTAACCCTAGATAGTATTATTTATTTCCTTGAGTAGGATATGGAGTACCAATACCTAGAAAACATCAAGATTGTCCATCCAAGCTCTTATTAATAGTTTATTTATAAAAACCATAGCCTCCCTAATGAGTACATTTAAAATACCCATAGATTATGACATGTCTTATTTTTTCTATATGAATTTATATTCTCACTCCATTTATTTAAAACATCTTAAACTATGTGCTTAGTCTTCCAATTATAAATCCACAATTTGAAATAAATCAACATATGGTCTAGAAACCTTAAGATTTATTGAATGGATAAAACTATGAAACTTTAAAAAAAATATCTCATTATGGGGAAAACATTTTCCCATCCTTAATATCATAAAAATGGAATATGTATGTAATCATTTCATTTTAGAGAAATACTTATACCTTAGCATTTTCCATGTGAAAATATGTGCTTCTCATTCTCTAGATTTTATTTTGTTCTTCAACATAGTCTTCATTGTTTTGTATTTTTTGTATAAATAATATATGTCATTGTAAATCCCTATGATACACATACTTGGTACAAAAATAATTCCCCTTAATTATCTTTTATAGACTCAAGTATATTTTTGAACTTTCATATTCAAATTATGGTCTGAAAATAATAATCTAGAGGCTTCTATGTTGATTCTTGTTCATGCCTTAGTGTTGTTCCTTTGTGACCTTACAATAAAATTTTGAAATAAAAATAGATTCTTACCTAAATGCCCATTTATTTTAGACCATACTTATAATTTGAAACATTATATCATGGTCTCTCCATTATAATAAATTTTCATTTCACCTGAGTAAGAAATATATTGGTTCTAATATAACAGGTGTCCTTTTATTCTAGTTTTGTTTTTTAGTTTTATGTTGATGAAACTTTTCTGACTCCTTATGTCTAGTAGGTAGTGTAGGCCTAGTTACTTCTTTATTTGTATTTATTTATTTTATGTTGAACTATGGTTTTTAGGTCCTTGCAAAACTTGAGTTTCACTTATCAAATAGAAAAAAACTAATTAGTAAAAATTATTAAATGACGTGTCATAAATCACCTAGAAAAAAGAAAATAAAAAGGTTACAGTGTTTAATATTACACCATATACACATGCCACATACATGGTTTTATTGAAATAAAAGATAAAAACAAATTTGAGACATAAATACTCCCTCAAGTTTAGGTAAATGAGATTAATACAAGATATTAATTATTAATACAAACACATTATTTGGGGTGTATATGTGTGTGTTTGAAATCATGTAATGAGTTGTGATAACAACATGTCCCTATAAAGTAGGGATTGTGTATATATTTTGATAAGGATTGACTCATTTCATTTAGGATACTATAATCATATATGTATCAATATTGAAAATAAAGAAAATAAACTAACTTTATCATATATAACTCATACCAAACCTTACATTGGCATCATAACAAAGAGTTATAGTCTAGAAGTCTTTAATGACATGTTGATTTTATAGGGGCATTTACAAATTCATTATCACACTTTTTAATGAGATTAAATCATATGTAGAGACATTAGATTATTTTTATTTGATTAGTTATGTGAATAGTTTATAATAGGATTATACATATAATGAGGATGGGATAGGTGTTCTACTATTTGTTATTTAAAATTACATGTCATTTGCATCTGATTGAAAGTTTTAATTGTTAATCGAATAATGAAGTCAATCATATCATGAATATTTATATTTTGAATTCAACCATCTTTACTCTATCATTCACTTGATAGTTTCATGTGAATCTCATACTTTGATGTCAAAGTTTATGGATATTAAAATATAAAAAAAATGTTACTATAGTTCTTATGTTCTAAATATATTTGTATATCCATGTTGATAGTGATAATGTCATGTTCATAATTTCATTTGACAGTGATTATGTTCTTCTACCTTCTATGAAACTCTACCAAACTTATGTATACAAATTTTGTATTATATCATTGCAATTTATTTACTATTATTAATGTTATATTGATGTCATCCTATGAATTATTTGTATGCTTCTTCCTATGTCTATATATTATTATGAGGCATCTATTTTTTCATTTCATATTTTCTCACTTTATGGTTTTTTGATTTCATTCTCCCACAACTTCATGATTAGACCATTCACTCTAAAAATATTCATGTGAAAAATACTTATTTTATCACATGAAAAAAATTCATTGAAATTCCATGCCAATTATGAGTCCTTCAACTAAGGAAAAATATTAATAACAATGGTATTATTCCACATTGAAGTCATGATCTTCCAAAATAATGGATTTATTTTTGTTCCATCGACATTCCATTATACAAATATTATCATAAAGGAGATTTCGTGATTATTTAAAAAAATATTGGTACTATATAGGTAATCCTTATTTTCATGTGTTTAGGATTTTTATAACATTTGGTAGTGATCTTATTTTTTATCATTTATTTTATATAATTTTTTATAAAGTTAATAAGTGTATACTTTTAAATTTATATTCATATTTACATTTAATTAATTGCATAGTTAGAATAATGCGTGTGTGTAAAATGACTCAAATTCAAGTGTCAAAAATTCTCCCTATTATAAGTGGACATATTACTAGGCAAACTTGATGTCCTTAGAAGCATGTCTATGAAAAATGGACTAATAAAAAGAATAATAGTCAATGTAGTGGATAAAATTTGCATTGTCTCTAATCAGGTGGTAATGATCAATAATAGATGCTACAAATGCATAATTTAGTTAGAAGATAAGAACTAATATCAAACATACGTATGTATATCCTACTATAAATTTTTTTCATAGTTATGTGTCAATGATAATCCGATAACTCACTAGAATAATATATTAAAGTGATATGTCAGTGATAAGCCCAATTATCATTAGAAATGAAAGTGTAAACATTTATGTTTATGTATGAATGTTATCACTTAATGTAAATTGTATATCTAGTCTATTTTTTTGTATGTGTTGACATGCATATTTTTTTTACCCTATGCATAGTGTGTTTCATTTCCTTATTTTTTCACTAAGGTGGTAGTAGGGGTTGGAGAGAAGGATGTTAGGAATTATTAGTATAGACAATTATTTTGTTTTGTGTGTGTGTATCATTATGTAATGCATTATTATAAAATCCCATCCATATAAAGTGGGGATTGTATAATTGTTTTGATAAGGATTAACTTATTTCATTAATGATATTATAAGAAGATATGTATCACTCACTAAAAACTATAAAATTAATTAATTTTACTATACATACTTATTACCAAACTTTATAAATCATGTGCTCACCATCTTTTGATTATCCAAAATTTAATTACTCATTATAGCATTGTAAAATATCACAAGAACAATGAGATAGGAGGATAGTACTTGGATTCTTCCTATTTCATGGAGGAAAATTAATAAAATCCCATATATGTGTTAATTATTGACAATAGTATGAAGCCCAATACATAGAATCATAATGAGGGCATAAATAATAATGGATATAAACATATAAAGGCCCATTAAAACCTAATCAAATAATAAATAATTCTTGAGACTTAAATTAATATGAATAAAATTTTAAGCCTATATAAAATTTTAATAAACCCTACTTATTTTAATTAATTCAACAAAAATATGTGTTACCAAAAACCAAATAAACAAAACTCAAACCTAGCAATGCATTTTAAGAGGCAAGTTTTCTACTAAACTGTAAATTTTAAACCCAAATAATGTCCTCATTATTTTTATGGATCAAACATAGCGGTGTAAAATTATTTTTGAAAGACTTAAGTCAGTTGATGATTAAAAAAACTAACTTTACCAAGATAATTTTTCTAGCCTTGATAAAATTTATATACAAAAATATTTACTACTTTTTGTAGTTTATTTTCATTATTTTATATTTTATGTTGTGTTAAAAATAAGAAACTATTATGTAAACTTATCTAAAATATTTAAACCATGGATATTTTAAAATAATTGTATTCTATATATTTATGTACATGGAATAAATTAGTCAAAAAAAATTATTTTTATGGATCAAACTTAGTGGTATATAGTTATTTTTGAAAGACTTAAGTCAATTGAGGATAAAAAAACTAACTTTACCAAGATAATTTTGCTAGCCTTGATAAAATTTATATAGAAAAATATTTATTGCTTTTTGCACTTTATTTTCATTATTTTATATTCTATGTTGTGTTGAAAATAAGAAACTATTATGTAAAATTATCTCAAAAAGTTAAACCATGGATGTTTTAAAATAATTGTAATATATATATATATATATATATATATATATATATATATATATATATATATATATATATATATATATATATATATATATATACATGGAATAAATTGGTTGAAATATAGTTATGTAACTCTAGTCATGAAAGTTGAGCAACAAGTAACTTGAGATTATTATTCCAAATGTCAAGATACCTAGAAGGAAAACTTATATGCAATTGGGAGTTGTATATACCTAAGTGTGCTAATAATGAAAAATAAAATTTATGTCAATCATCACAAATAATGAATTCACATGAGGGATTCATGCATTCTATAACCATGGGAAGGATTATCAAAAATATGGGTTGGTTGACAAAGGAAAAGTATGCAATAATTATTGCTTAAGGAATAAGATAATGTTGGTTTTATTGTAGGTTTTTATTCCATTTAATTGTTTTTTCCTAAACATATTATTTAGCTTTCTTAGGTGTCACTTAGGTTTTAATTTAGGTCATTAGATAATATAATCTTACATTCATGAGGAAGTGTGATAATGTCTATCTTCCACCTATATATGTACCTTTCCTAAATTTATTTTGGCTCATGAATGAATGATAAATGTCACTAATCCTATTTTTTCAATCTTTAAATTATTGAGTTAAAATCTTCATCCTATCTCATGTTTGATTTCACTTCCATAACTTGTGCCTCTTCTACATAATTTATTTTTTCATATTACAAATATTTGTGTTTTGTGTTATTTAGACCTCAATCACAACCTAATATGACATGGTATTATAACTTGTGTTTCTAGTAAATGAATGCCAAAAATTCTTGTTCTCAAATCTTGAGTTGTAAATAACATGTCAAATATCTAATATTGTTTAATGTATCACATTAAAGATTCACCATTTCTTATATATTGTTCTTCTTCTGGGGTCCTTTGCTAATGCAAATTCAAAAACAAAATAATGTAAAGGTGTCTCTTACTATTCACATATAATTTGATAGGTTTTCATGAAAAATTGATTGTGCCATTGGATTTAGAAGGTGTCAAAATTGTACGATCAGATATAAACATGAGCTAGTTTTATGGCAATCAATTTTGATGATTTTAGAGGGTTCTAAGATGTTTTTGTGGATTTAGCATAAATATGTACTATTTGGGGTCTTCAAGGGAAAATAACTTTTTGGAGTCTTAGACAAGTTTGGTGTGTATCTCTTAGTTTTTTCATAGTTTTACCATATATAGAGATTTCATGTTTGATGTAGTTGTTATTCCTACTTGTAACTCTTTATTAAAGTTTTCATACTTGTACACACCTAGAAGAACTTCTATTCTTATCAACACTTTTAGATATTCCTACCTTTATAACATATAAAAATTTCCATTACATATCTAACACTAAATTCTTGATCCTTATAATCACTTCCATAAAATCTTGTAAGTCTAACATTGTTGGAACTACCAAAAACTCTAATGAATACTAGATTTTCTCCCCATCACAACACTTCATGAGTTTTTCCTAAATTTGATGCATCCAATCCTAATGTGTTGGTGTTTTATTAGCCCCCAACACCTATCACAACTTTTTAATATTTTGGAAATCCATAATTCTAATGTTGGGACTTTCAACTACTCTGACAATCCATAAGTATGACATCAATTGTCTCACCCATAATGATAATATTTAAATCTAATGATATAAATTTAAAATATTAAATATTCAAAATATTTGATGATATATATTCCACTACTCCTATAGTCTCTAATCTTGACAAAACTAAAAGGGCCCTCTACTTCTTCCTATGTCTATTTTGCCTTCCCAAGTTTGATGTAATGGCCACAAGGATGTCAAATTTAAGCTTGTAAGTCAAGGAGCACTCATCCTAAGCCTTAGAACCCAAGTAATATGGGAGTTTATTCTTGGGTCATAACTGACCCAAGGGGTTTTAAATTTTCCATGAAAAATTAAGTTAATATCACACCCAAAATTTATGCAAAGTGGAGAATTTCTTTTGTGAGCAACATCATCAAAATTTCATAACTTTTAGCTAACATCTCCTTTTTAGGAACATTTTATTTAAAGTGTAATTTTTTTCTGAGTTTTATGCATTAGTTATAATATTTCAACTTATAAAATTAAACCTATATAGATTCATGGGGGTTGTATGTCCTTATATATTTATCACTGATCAATTCAACAGATACTTCTTTTATGCACCATGGATCAAAATCAAGCTATGATACTTACACCATTCAACTATCATGAGTGCAAAATCAAAGTTCAAATACTCTTCAGGAGAAAAATTTTACATCAAATTATTAAGGTTATAGAAAAAGAACCAACACTTAATGTAAATAAAATGAAGTAGTTTAACATAAATGATGAATCCTACAATTTACCATGCCTATGTATGTTTCTAGACTTGCTCTTTCATATTGAATCTACGACTTCTTGTAATGATGTTTAGACCACATTATAAAAATATTTAGGAAGTAGGACATAATAAGGGATCATGATTTAGATAATGAACTCATCAACTTGAGTCTAGATAATTTTGACACTATACACAACTGCTTCACTAAATTCAAATCACTCAGGTTATAGTTGAAATTGTGCAAAAATAGAAAAAATGATGATCAATTGATTATTTACACCATTGCCAAATTGGGCTCAGACTATTCTATATTTATTTATACCTTATAAACACCAAGCATGCCCTTCAATCTATCTGGATCATGTTGTCTTTAGATGATTTTGTTGTTGACTTGATTCAGGAGTAAGACAAGTTTATTAAATTAAGTATACTAAAGTCCTCTGAGTCACATGATGTAATTGTGAGTCATGAAAAATAGAAGAATTGTAGTATTAAAGAGAATAAATACAACAAGAAATACCCAAAGAAAAAAAGGGTTAAAACTATGATGTTAGTTCCAAAGCATCAAAAGAGTCCTCCTATTTAGACAAAAAAACCCAAGAAAGAACAAAGTATATGTTGTTATAGTAGTAAATCTTGGCATGGTGAAACTAAGTGCATGAAGAAGTAGATTGACCAATTGAAAAAAATTACTGAGAAGCACAATATCAATGTCCTTAATTCTTATAATTAGATATCATTAGTATAAGAGTCTTACAAGGCCAAAGATAAAGACAAAGCACTTGTTGTAGTTACATCTTAACATTCCACATGGGTAATTAATTCTAGTGCCTCATAACACATGGATTCATATCAAGACCATTTATTGTCCTTAGAGCATTTTTTTATGCCTTTCATCATATTGGGTGATGATACTTCCATAAAAGTTAGTGTGAGAGGATTTATTGAAGTGAATGATGAGACATTTTAGGATGTTTTATATGTTTTATCATTATCCACCAATATCCTATCTATTTATCATATCACTCACATCACTTCAGGTGAGAGAGTGTAGTTCACACCTAATTTATTGGTTATTAGGTAATTATATTATGACTCCATAGTCACATTTGGGAATGTAGATAACTGGTCATTATTGTATATTTTTTCACATATTGCTCCTGATCAACCCTCTACTACACTACTCACTCATTCACATGGGGTGAGTAAATTATAGCATGAACTATTCAACCATCTTAAATTTCACTACCTAAAGAAACTCATTAATAATGGCATGTTTTTATGGTTTACACATGTTCATTTTTTATAGTTTTTTCCAAGTTGCATACTTGGTAAGCATCCTGAGGAGAAATATGGCATAGGAAAATAATGGAGAGACACAAAAATATTAGAGTTAGTTCACAATGGAATTATTGATCTATTTATATATCCTTCATTCAACATGAATAAATACATGGTTACCTTTATTGATGACTTCTCAAGGTATACTTGGGTATACTTTCTTAAGAATAAATATGAGGGTTTTAATCAATTTCAAGACATCAAGGTACTTATATAAAAATAGTCAATTATGACCATCAATATTTTATGCATTAATAATGGTGGTGATTATTTTAGTAATAATTTTGAGTAATTATAAACTTTAGAGTATATTGAACTACATCATATAGCTCCATATATTCCTCAACTAAATGTTGTTGCAGAGTGCAAGAATATATACTTGAAAGAAATTGTCAAATGTATGATACACTCTATATACATATAATATTTTCAAATTTTGTCAATTATTCTACCTTATCTCTTGTAGGAACACATTAAGTCTCAATATTTGTGAGTGCATACCTTAAAAGGTACACCAAGAAAGGGGTGGGAAGACCATTGGTGCTTTGTAGGATTTTTGTCCCATATACTACCACTTGTTATATACAAAATTTTCTCCTATACATTTATATAAGCCTTTATACCTCCATTAAACACTCTTCCAATCATTTCACCACCTTAATTATCACTTTCCTAAGGCTAAAATCCTTTTTTATAGTTTACATTACACTATCAACCTGGGCTGACCCTATATTCAAATTGTTAAAAGTACGTTATGGGTCTAGGTCAACTCTAGCTAACCTAGACTAGGATCTAGCTTATTTTTATCAATTAATGATATAGATTCCATTAGACTAACCCTACAGGATAAATGTTTAGAAATTTTTATGGTTAGATTTATCTATATATACACAATCATGTTGACATGTTATTTTCATCGATGTCAAGGTTGATTTCATTGATGTCAGGTTACATCTAGTAAAGGTGCATGGTGAGTGGTCAATAAGGTATGTGAATGATATGAATAAGTGAGATATATTTAGTATGGTATTAAAATATTGGAGTGTGTTCTTAGTTGGTAGCATGATTTTGTCAAAGGTAATGAGTGATCAATATTGATATTGTCATGAATGTTGTGAGCATGGAAGTTATAACTAATAGAAGGGCAAGCCTAGTTGATAATATGTGATGAGATAAGATGAATTGAAAAGATTATGATAAGGAGAGAATTTTAAGGAAAATAATGTTTTTTTTGTTTGATGTCAAGGTTTAGGTCAACTTGAATTTGTCAGTGTTATCATTGAAGGTTCTTGTGAAAGTATTACAACAAGTAGGTCTACAAAAAGTGTTATTATGAGTAAGGCCAGTTGGTAGTGTATGTTGTGACAAGCTTATGATAATTGAAATTATGTAATTTTAGTGTTTATTAATATTATTATCTTTTTACCATTATTGAAAAATGGATAGGTAGCAGGTCTTTGAGGTCAAGTGCTTAAGTAGCCTAAGCCTAGTCATAGCATGAAGAGATCTTATTGGAAGGTTTGAACATGATGTATTGGTGAGATAAGTTCACACATGCAGGATAGGTTTATTAAAAATTTAATTTATACATTTGGTCACTCATGAGAGTATTCATGGTGATCCTATAGGGGTAGGATCTTCAAACCAAGTCTACACCTAGACCCTACCTAGCTGAATAAGGTATCATGATATATTATGGAGGTATGTGAAGGATGTATGACACTATTTAAGAATGAGATAGTTTTATTTAATATTTTAGTGAGGTTTATAGTGAATTTAAATAGGCATGAAGGTTATTTTTAATGCCTAATGTGGTTTGTGAGTCAATATTTAGAGAGAAAGAGAGAGAGAGAGGCCTAATAAGGGGTTATGATCATATTTCAAGGTATTTGATATTATGTAGGAATTTTTGGAGGTGAGTTATGTTTTTCAAATTATTTTCATGTATTTTTAGGTCATAATGTGAAGGAAAGGCATGAAAAGTTGTTTATAGGTCTCTTGAGTGCTTAAAATGAAGGGTTCTCAACCCGAGAATGATTTTCTTATGCTCATCATCTCATAAAACCTTTGCATGGGAACATAAGTAGTTCATTGTATATGGTGAAGGGTCATAGATAAACAAAATATATCCATTATTTTTTGTATTGATGGCTTATGCTTTATAAACAATCATTAATAATGGAAATAGGTTTAAACACTCTTAGAACCCTAATAAAGATATGATGTTGAAGATATTGATAATATGTGACCATAACAGATTTTTACTATTAGGTAAGATATCAGAGCTTGTAGTGGACTCTCCTAGGTACCTCTAGGTTGTATTTATTAGAGAGAGGAAAGAGAAAATGTTGAGTTATAGGCTTATTTTTTAAGAAGTTATTATAGCTGTCAAAAGTTGTATTAGACATGGTAAGAAAATGAATGGAGGAAGAAGGTAGAGACTCATGTTTAATTTCCATGAAATCTTATGGATATATTATATCCATTAATTGTGATAAACTAGTCATCCCAATTAGTTAGTCACTAACAAGACTCATGGTGCAAATAGTGAAAAACCTAGGCAATAGTGAAAAGATGAATAGGAAAGTGTTTTCATGATATAATGATGAAACCAAGTGCATGAAGATATTGTTTGAGATTGTTATGTATTATTAATTATTTTTAAATATCTTGGAATTTAGGTATATTGATGAAAATAATGAATCCAAAATTACTTGTCTGACTTAGTGATTTCTTTGTATATTAAGGTCAACAAATTGGTCTATAAGACTAATAGTTGCAACTAGAAAATATGATGTTTATATTAAAATATTGTCTATATATGTAATAATATCATGTTCATACATTTTAATTATTTGAAATTGGTCATACAAGTGTTGAAGGTCAACTGTCATCATGACAATGTTTTGAGGTAAATTAGGAGTTCTGAGTGAGCAAGTTGTAATGATGAGTTTGAGGCTTTATGCCAAAATTTGAAGTATATAATACATATGGTGATATTTTTTAGGTCATTTAGGTTATATGTAAGTGATTTATTGTCATAGATGTGTGTAAATATTATGTGTTATCTTCAGTTGTTCAAGATAGACTTTTCTTTGTGTTTAAAGGACTAATGTGAGTAGTCCTAATGGAGTGTTTCAAGTGGTGGATGAACCTAAAAAGTGTTATGAATATTATAGGATGTTTTATAATGAATTTTTTGAGTTGTATATGAAATAATATTGATGTATATGTAAGGTTTTTTTAGTGATGAATATTAGTTAATTCATGAATATTCTATTTTTAGGATTCTGGTTTTGGTGATTTTTTAGGGTCGATAGATGGGACCAGTTTGCTAAAATTTTAGGGGTATTTTTCTTGGGGGTTTGGATTTCTAACCCTTCACAATGATATATAATATTACACTTAAATTAACTAGATATATATACTAGATCTCTTGAGGGCCTGACCAATACCAATTAAGGAAACAAGTTGAACTAAAATCGAAGGAGCACCAAACCAAACAATAGTAGTGGATGAATAAAATGAAGGATATTAGTGAATAATAAGATAGACCACATCATTGAAAAATAGATCTAAACAATAGTGCTAGATGCCATAGCTAAATGAAATATCTAAATGACATAGCTAAATGATAGTATTAAACGATAGAGTCAAATGATAAAATCTAATGACCAAGCTGAATGATAGAGCTAAATGACAAAGTTGAATGACCAAGCCAAACAACCAAGCTGAATGACCAAGTTGAATGATCAAGCCAAATGGCATAGCTAAATATTATAGTTAGATAACACAGTTGAATGACTACACTGAGCAATAAAACTGAATGGTAAAACTAAATGTTAGGTCTAAAAACTATAGACAAAACCCTTCTATTGGATGATAATATAGAATGGGAGTACCAAATCATAGATTTAAAAAGCATAAGCCATCATGGAATCTAGTGGGAATGATAAAAGTATAGTCCAATCATTAGGTAAATCATCCATATTATCTTATTTTAAAGAGCCAACCAAAAATTACACACAACCAGAATGCACACAAAATCTAGGTATTTATTATTTTTTAGAAGTTTATAAATTTGAATTCAACTATTTAATAATATTAAAATAATTTTACATGTAAAAAAACCCACTATTATCTCATAATAAAGAATCAACTAGAATAACATATCACCCCCTAAAGATTTTTTTGATGATGACATGCCACCACTAAAAGATGCTCCACTATTTTTTGATGAAAATGATAATGACATCAGAGTGGCAAAAGAGATTGGACCATCTCACCAAACATAAAGTTTAGCTAAAACCTCCATTAAGAAATATTCTCAGAGGTATAGAAGTGGATGGACAACTGGAAAGTCCTTTAAGGTGGGTTGGGCAGAAAAATTTTCCTTCATAGAACTTGTAGACCTTGAAAATTTTGATGATACTCCATAAGAATGCAGATGCCCAATATGTGTCTAGAAAATAGGAAAATAACATAGAATGCAATTGAAATTGGAAATGACTAAGAGACATTGTGGAAAAGTATATGAGACAGTGAAGCACCCAAATGGATTGATAATAATAACACACAGGTGGAAAACTACATAAGAATGCATGAATGTAAGTTATGTATGAGAGTATGAAAATGATAATAAATGTCAAAAACATCTTGTGGAGAAAGGGGGAAGAATTGAAGCAAATTTTGGAAAAGTCAAATAGTCCCATCTAAAAGTGAAATACATATAGTTCTCTACTATATACCATATTATAAAAAAAGATACACCTATTTCTAATTTTTTAGATTATAATATTTTATTTCAACATAATGGATTTTTGGATATTCCACAATCACATTGGTCAAATAGTAGTTATTGGTAATGGAAAAATTTCTAGCAATGGTTGAGATTAAATATTTGAAAGAAAGTGTTAAGAGATCATTATTTATCTCACTATCCATTGATGAGGTCATAGTAGTTGAAAACACAACCTAGGCTTTCATTCATGTGTATACTTTTGAGAACTATTCAAGGCAACCTCATCTACTATAAGTTTATAAAATGGTATAAAATTACAATGAAAATAATCTTCACATATTGGTTGTATCAAATTTGAAAGATAAAGTTAGAATGGATGATTATGTAATAGTTACAGATCTAGTGTGTGTTGGGGATGATGGTGCATCAGTTATCTAGCGGAAAAAATGGTTTGTCTATTTAGTTTCACATAAAATTTGCCCCATATATGATTCCAATTCATTATATGGATCATAAGATGAATCTTTCATACAAAATGGTTAGCAAATTTTATAATGTGGCCAAAGTGGAGGAGCTCATTCATGACTTACATGTTTATATGTCTAGTAGTCTAAAAATAATTTTAGAGTTCCAAAAAATTTCAATAAGAGTGACTGATGGTAAGAAACTATTGAAATATGTTGATACAAAGTGGATATCTATATATGAACCTGCATGACAAATTTTTGAATAATATCCATCATTAGTAGGTTTTATGTATAAATATCATAGATAAATTGACAAGGCAAGAGATTTAGTATACCATTTAACATATTTGTAAACACTGCTAGCTTTATCTGGAATTATTCCAATGATAAAGGTAATGAATTATTTAATGAAACGTGCTTAGGAGAGGTCCATTTATATTTTGGACTTCATACGATTGAGAAAATGAGTGTGTCAATCTCTAGACATACTATACACTTCTAATGAAATGTTTCAAGGCCTTGGTTTTAGTAGATGTCAATGTTTGACTAATTTAAATAAACTTGAAAATTATTTGAAGTTGAATATCAATGATCGTATTTGTGTTTTTTTTAATGGAAAGGAGATTCCAATACACTTTCTAAAAAATCTTTGATCTTGTGGGAGCTGAATCCAAAGAACTTCCTGTAAAATATATTTTGTATGATATTGTTCTATCTAAAACCTAGATGAAACTAAGTAGATTTTCCCAAAATTTATCTATAAAGATCAGAGATTGTTTTCAAAGGGATGATTTGTTGGAGGCCATGGGAGTTATGAATCCCATTTTCTGGAATAGTAGTAATAGTCAAAAGATGGTTAGCAAATTATTTCAAAAATACATGCGCTATCTTGTAATTTATTTTTATAAATGTGTAGAGGTGAGTGGAGTAGAAAATAAAGGTATTTTGGGAAAGGATTTTATAACATCCCAGTCAACCCATTTTGGCATTACAATGTTTAAACAATTTCATCTTCCAAGCAAACCAAAAAAGAATGGGGCAATTACAAGACTATGGAAAAAACTTTATCCTATTACTATACTACAAAAAAAGTCTAAGTGAATATTTTTGATTATATGAGATCTATCAAAAAATGATTCTTGGCTCAGTGGAAGATGAAATATTATTTAGTGCATTATCATTCATAAAGTTAAAAATTTGAAATAGATTGGATAGAAATTTAGAAAGCTATTTGAGATTATATGTTTCATGTTTTGTAGTGGATATGTTTCCTTATGAAAGAGCTATGGTAATATGGAGTTCTCTAACTAAAAGAAGAGGCATCAGTAATACAATGACAAATATGGCACTGACATCGTAGATGCAAATGTCACTACTAATGATTAGGTTTGTGTATGATTATTTCAACTACTAGAATATTAGTTTTGATTTTTTGAATTTTGATTTCACATGTTTATCATAAGATGCAATAATTATTATACATTTTCTAAAATTTATTTCCTTATTTTTTTCTAAGTGTTGAATGTAAAAGATTAATATATTGTGGTTATGTTAGGGGAAACACTATAGGTAAATATGGTTCTTTATGTCTTTGATACATATTTTTTATAGATCAATTTTTTTCCTACATATGTGATGTATTTATTGTGCCTTCCTAGTATGTCATATGTGTCTACAATGTGTTTGATGTTCTTATTATGTGTTTGATTTGGATTTATTGTAGTCTATTATGTGCCTTAAATGTACTCATGTTTTACTTTATCTAATTATTTGTAAGTAATTTTCACATGTTTATCATCAAATGCAAAATTATTATATTTTTTTAATTGTTCAAAAACTATAGTAACTATAGCAATGCCTAATCACTTTTGTGAGGATATTTAAAATGTTATCCAATTGTTTAGAATCCTTAAAATTTATTCTTTTTACAATAAAGTGATAAAATAAAATATAACCTTTGAATCACATATCAAAGTTTATATTTTATTTTATCAATTTAAATATAACCTTTAAATAAAGTGATAAAATAAAATATAACCTTTGAATCACATATCAATGAGTATGAATGACACTCATGCCATTTAGGATACCTATTCACATATTTTTAAATACCTTACCTCTTATTTATATCAATTTTTATTTGAATAAAACTAATTTCATGATTCCTTATCTATCTAAACATCCTCATAACATTAAACAATCCATTAACTTATTCTATAGTTCATGATCACAATCAATCATGCATATTTTCAACTTTGATGAATCCTCATTATTAATAACTATCACAATACTATCTTCAACATAGACCTTTAAAAAACATGAATGTGATTTTATAATGGCCTCAAATGCATCTCAAATCATGATTTATTCAATAAACAATTTAAATATAAAAATTAAGAGATCTTCTAGAGAAAATAACTCATTTATTTATCATAACATGCAATAACTATTATACATTTTTTGAAATGCATTTATGTGTTTCTTGCTAAGTGATGACTACAAAACATTAATATATTATGATTTTGTTATGTGGAACATTATTTAAATGAATATCTTGACATTAATCCATTTATATTGAGATGTGAGTTTCACAAGTGCATATGAAATATCAAAAGGGGGCCTAACAAAGAACACCATACAAGTTTACATAAAATTAATTTTGAAATCATAATATACATGGCTCATCCAATAATTAAAATTTAAAACTCAATAAATTGATCAATGCATCTACAAACTTGAAATTATCATTCATTATATATATATATAAAGAAAACATTGTTTACAAATATATAAAATAGATTGTCAACCACTTTCTTAGATTTTTTATCAACCACTTTCTCAACTAATTTCTCAATCAAAACATCCTCTATGACACCTTTATCCTTAAATATCCATAACTTTTCAAGATCCAAAGCTGGAACATTAAGATGTTCAATATTTTCCCTATCTTATTTTCTATCATCTCCTATAGAAAGTAGACATGGATTAGTAATTGTATTATACTTAAATAAGGCATCAAGATCCTTTAATTTCTCCTTAATGATTTTTTGTATTGTTTTGTTATTTTGATTCAACATAACAAGCTTTTCTTTAAATTAAATGGTAGATTATAAACTTTTTTGTGCATTTTTTAGATGCACATTAAGGACCTCGACTTCTTTTTTCAAGTTCTCATATTTTGCTTGAATTTTAAAATGTAATGTAATTACATGTGAATAGAAATAAAAATGACATGAAATTTGATTAAAATTAATATACATTACCAAATATTATTCCTTCTCCACATTTACAATCACAATAAGGTTGGTGTCTTTTGCCCATTTATTATAATATGCCTAGGCTTCTGCATTCAAATTCTCTATCCTGTTAAGCATGATAGTCAAAAAATTATCATTATAATTATTAAAAATAGTAACTGACCTAGATTTAGGTTTAGCAAACAAAGAAACAATCTTTATGTATTCTTGTTGCACCAATGCAAACAAATTTTCTCACTCAAAGTGGTTGTGATAATGGGCATTTATTTATTTTACCGATGCCTTTGCGCATATCTCCCACACATGTAATTTTTTTAATTCATCAATTACTCCCTCCTGAAGATTAAAAATAATATTATTTGATACCAAATTAGTTATTGGAAAATATGTAATGGCATCATCTGATAGGACAACATTCTCTATTGGGATCAGACTATTTGATGAATTTGAATTATGTGAAGGTTCCTACTGAGTAGTCACATGAACATGTGTTGCTTCTCCCTAGATAAAATCATGTGAATTGAAAGTAGTTCCAACATTAGCACCATTTTCAAACCCAAGATATTCTTCATCAAGTTAAATTTTTGGCAAAGAAGTCAATCCCTGTGCACTTGATAAACCTTCAATAGAGAAAGAGGGGAATTGGGAATTTGATAATTGTAGTGTTGCAGTTCATTATGGGCATTATAATGGAAGAGACTTCCCCCTTTTGTGAAATAAATTAAGGGGCTGAGGTGGTGGTGTAATGTTCCTCATAGATAAAGGATGGCATAAAAAATGTAAGTTATTTTATAAAATAAACAAATTGGAGAAAACAAAGTTATATGCAAAATTGAAATTAAAAGTTTATTTCTTATATTTGGAGATAATATATCCTCTAATGTACATGGTGTATTGTGAGTGACATGGTGTTTTTAGATGGTACATTACACAAAATTTTATTTTAAATAACTATAATTAAAAAAAAATGCAATGTAAAATACCATCCATAGAGGCTTTAGAAGGCCTAGTAGGTGTTACTATTTGTTGTGGTGGTACTGGTGGTACTAGTACTGGTTTTTCCACCATTTGAATTCTTACCTAGTCAATTACAAGAATTAAAAAAATAACTAAAATAGTGCATGTGAGTCTTGAAAATTAAAATCTCATTTGAAAATTTCAAATAGAAAACCTGCACATAGAGAGAACACTAAATAAACTCATGAATGTTTCATAAGTTGATAGGATTGCATGGATGATTATGCAGACTCTTAATTTGTAGATTTTTCAACTGAAGTTGAACACTATGGTTTTAAGATCAATAATTTTTGTGAGGCACAGATTTTTGCATGTAATTTATAATAGACAAATTTTAAACATTTATTAATATATACCTTGATAATCATTTAGAAAACAAACAAATATTAAACCCTAGATAAACAAATGAATAAATAAACTAACCTCCTAATCATCTACAAATAAAGAGTTTATCATCATTTTTGGATTGAGAATATTTGGACCATGTGATTTTTGGAGGTAAAAGAAGGCCTCATAATATAATGGAAGAATAAAATTGTAACAACATATAGTGGAACTGGGATTGGTAGAATCAAAGTTTAATTCAAGCCTTATCCTATAGGAAATAAAAGATCACCAGTCAAATTTATATTTGAAAATAGTATAGATAATGCAAATTAGTTCTTGATAGGTAAACGTTTTTACTCTTTCTTGCAATAGTATTCTAACTTGGAAAAATTGAACCATTGCTTTAAAAAAAGGGTGAGTAATGTCATCGATTTCGAGGCCCCTCTTCTGACTATCTAAAACAAAAGAAAAAAAGAGGATTTTAGATTGCAAAAGTTTAATTTTGAAAATACAAACAAATTTATACTTACATATTTATTCTAATAATGTGAAAATAAAAAAAAAACCAAAAACTCATATCTTCATCTATTATTATTGATTTAGGACTCATAGGGGTTACATTATGAAATGGAAGACCTATTACATGGTGAATATCTTCTAGCAAAGTACTAAATGAAATAGTTATGCAATCTACTTTAAGGGTGAATATATTCTCATTAGGTTCATATGAATACATGAGCATTTTTAAAAATTTAGTGTCTATGTCATACTATAGCATGTAAAATAGGCTAGTAAATTTGCATTCCTAAATCCAATCATTGTACACATCTAGTTATTGCACTAGCCTTACAATGTCTGGGCATAATAGGCTATTTTAAATGAGTTTTCTCTCCATGGATACCAAGAAAGATGAGAAATAAATTCAAAAAATTGTAAAAATGAGGGTAGAGGTGGGTATTTATAGAGAAGGGGAGAAACTGGGCAACTGGGTAGCAGATTAGATGCATAGGTCATAATCATTCAGCTCCATCACATGATCTAGACATTTGACTCCGCCATTTACCCTTGCCATTCAACCATGATATTTGGTCCAACCATTTGGCTCTACCATTTGGTTATACCATTCAACTTTGTCATTTTGCTATACCATTTAACTATGCCATTCATCTTGATCATTCAGTTCTCTTATTTGATTCTACCATTCAGCTCAGTCATTCAATTCTACCATTCAGTTCTATCATTCACCTCAACCATTTGGGTCTACCATTCAATACAATCATTTGAATCTATCATTTATTTTACCATTTAGCTCTACCATTTAGTTCTATCATTTGGCTCTACCATTCAGCTCCCTCATTTGGCTCTACCATTCAGTTCAATCATCTAGTTCAGTGTTTCTATTTGATTATTTATTTTTGACTAAAAATTCACCATCACTCATAGAGGATTTACCATACTAGTGAATCAAATTTATTTGGATTTTCTAGATATTTCTAATAGGTTTTCTAGTAAGGCCTCTTAGAATGAACTCTATGTCTATGGAAGTGAAATTTGTTCCAAGGGATCAAATCGTAACATGATACTAGATAGACCTATTGTAATTAGGTTTCCATGAGACTTAAAAGTGAAATAAGGTCTAATAGAGTTATGATAAATCAAACTGGACTCAATATTGATTTGAATCATGTTTATGATAATGTCATAAAGACTATTCCATGGCCTACATAATATGTTAAGGCTTAGTAGTTGTATATGAACAAGGAATGGTATATATACAAGGTAGTTTTAGGCATATTGGTGTAAGAAGAGAGTAAGAAAATTAAATCACACATTATTGAGTAGAAGGAGGTATTATATACAATCAATGGAGTATAGAAGATATATAATGAATATTTGATAATGTTTTTGCATATAAATATTAAGTTCATATGATCTAATTAGTCTTGAAGAGGCCTAGTTGAGTGAAGAGGACTGCAAGATAGTTTGAGAGGGATAAGAGTATGAAGGGATGAAGAAGTGAGAAGCATATATTTTATGAGAAATAATGTATTTTTAAGGTGATCAAGCCAATCATGTGGCTGAGTTGGTGATCAGTCATCTAGGGGGTTGGAGCCTCCTTTGAAGTGGGTGTTTGGCTAGTTGGGGTTGGTGCTCTATGTGAAGTTAGTGTTTCACTAAATTTGGTTTTCTCTTATATTAATGTATTAAATTTTCATATATCAATGGAGTTTATTCCTCTTTATTTTTTCCCATATATGTGATGTGTTAATGTGTTTCATTCTTATGTGGGTAAGTGTTTATGCTTTCTAGATCTATATGTTTGTTTGAATGGTTAATGATTTCTTAAGGAAACTTGATGAAAAGTCTTTGAATACTGATTCTCCCCCCCCACTCCCCACCCCATATTTATTTTTATATGATATATAATGAATATCTGATAATGTGTCTGCATATGAATATCAAGGTCATATGATCTAATTAGTCTTGAAGAGGTCTAGTTGAGTGAAGAGGACTAGAAGATAGTTTGAGAGGGATAAAAGTATGAAGAGATAAATAAGTGATCATCATCTATTTTATGATAAATAAGGTATTCTAAAGGTGATCAATCCAATCATGTGGTTGAGTTGGTGATGAGTCATCTAGGGGGTTGGTGCCTCCTTTCAAGTGGGTGTTTGGCTAGTTGGGGTTGGTGCTCCATGTGGAGGTAGTGTTTCACTAAATTTGGTTTTTTCTTATATGAATGTATTCCATTTTCATATATAAATGGGTTTTATTCCTCTTGAGGTTTTCCCATATATGTGTTGTGTTGATGTGTTTCATTCTTATGTGGGTAAGTGTTTATGCTCACTAGATCTATATGTTTGTTTGAATGGTTAATGATTTCTTAAGGAAACTTGATGAAATGTTTTTGAAGACTGATTCACCCCCCCACCCCCGACTCACCCCCATATTTATTTTTATTCTAATATTTGGTATCAAATACAATCCTTTAAATTAGGTTTAATATCTTAAAGGAGATCCTAGAATTAAGAATGGCTAATAGACAAGTTCAAGGATGTTTCTCTACCAATAAGGACCTGTTCTTCAATGGGACTAATTATGAATTTTATATAATAATAATGAGGACATATATAATGTAAATATGATATGACATATTGTATTTAGTTATGTATGGATACACTCCACCTCCTGCACCACCAACTGATATAGTAAGCAAGAAGGAAAATGAGAGCAATTCTAGGGCAATGAATGTCATTCTTTGTGGCCTATCAGAGGTAGAGTTTGTGAAGGTAATTGATTATTATTTAGCCAAGTTTATATGTGACAATTTAAAAACTATATATTAAGGAGACACCAAGTGAAGATGGATAAATTGTAGAATCATAAAAGGTAGTTTGAAAGTTTGAGTATGAAGGAAGATGAGAGAATTGCATGTTACATGTTAAGGGTTGATGAAGTTTTCAATTTCATCAAATTTCTTAGAGGATAAGTGAAAGAGTCTATAATTGTACAAAAATTATTGAGATCCCTTAGTTATAAAATTGATTTAAAGGTGTCTATAGTAGAATAAATCCAAGATTTAGACATACTTCAAATGGATGGGTTTCATGCCATCTTGACTACCTATGAGATGAGAATAAATGAAGGAATACCTCTAGAGAAATAATAAAAATTCAAAGCTAAGAATAAGTCAAAATCTAAGGAGGTCAAAGATTAGGTATGTTTAGATATTGATTATGATGAATTGATAGCCATGTTTGCTAGGAAATTAAGGGTTGGATCTCTTAAGTACAAGAGTAAGTTACCTTTCAAATGTTTTAACTATGGTAAGATCAATCACTTTGCATCTAAGTTTCCTAAAAATTATAAGACTAATAATGATGAAGAACATTATGAAAATCATGGTGATGATAAGGTCTATAATCCTAATAAAAGTAAAAAATGTTAGGAAGTATGAAGGTAGGAAAGGGTCATTCAAGAAAACAAGAAGTTTATATATCAAAAGGGATAATAGATCATATGATGTAAGTGACATAATTACATTAGATAGTGATGATGATGTTAGAGGTACAATCAATGAGAGAGGGGGGTGAATCAATAAGCCTAGATAATTCAACTTCAATTACAAACCTTTTAAATTCTTAATCAATTACCACTAGCATTCATGAAGTAGACATAAATCATACACGTCATGCATATCAAATAATAATAAATATAAACAAAGATAAAACACATAACACAAGACATATGTGCAAAACCATCTTAGGGGAGAAAACCCACTATAACCTACAATTATACTACTATCCTATAATAAAAAAATCCAATTTAGACTAACTAAAAATTATCAAGGAACTACCATCCCTTATTTAGTGATACTATAATCCCATAAGGTGCTACCAAACCTATCTCATTGAGCTAAAACAATAACTACACCTTTAACAAGTTTCACCTTGCAAGAAAGCTACAAGCCCCTACATTTTGAGCTACCATAACAACACCTATGAACTCATACACCTATAAACTAATGTCTTCAATACCTAATGATAGATAGAAACTAGGGACTAATGTGATCAAAACCATATGACCAACTCCCCTTGACTCATTCACACATGGTAATTATGATGTCATCAAATTGCCTACTTAGATTTTCTACCATTAAACCCATAATATTTAGATGAGAACAATGATGAACCAGGTGAATTACACTCATGCACACAAGAAATACAATCATCCTTGACCACTTATAATACCCCTTTCACATTCTTAATACTCCATACTCATCCCTAAACATCTCTAACCAATCCAAAACTCAAGATCAACCAAGCCAACTTCAAGCACACTAGGACAAACATATCAAACACTTTGTCATGGTCACTTAGACTATCAAGGCACTTTATCCACTCACCAATACACTTATATGACATCATTGACAACTCTCTAATAGTATCTCATTTTGTCATTTATGTCAACACACATCATATAGCAATATATAAATTACCTTCCTTCTCTCTTCAAGTACTCCAAAATAGGAACTTTCTCCCCCTTTGACACAATAAAAAAGTGGGCACCAACTAATTCTTAGGACCTAAAATGAATGTCAATAGGAGAGTACCACTTATAAAATATGATACAAACTCCCCCTTACCTTGATCCTACTTCTTATCTTTACAACATTCTTCTTGTTATATGCCAACATTCTCCTTCAACCAAACACTACAACCAATGAATTAAGAACACACAAAACATATAAAACTAACCAAAAAAAATATAATATGTACTACCCCTAATATTTATGAGCCATTTCACCTTTTGAGAATCTTCAAATCTTCACATACCATGAAGAATCACTATACAATCTTACTAGCTTCTTTTTTAAAACCACCTCAAGAACTAGCAACAAAAACTCATGCCACTCACAAAATAAGAAACATGTACTAATCCAACCTAGTAACATACCTTGAAATACTCATGCATTGATATTTTTTATAAACTAAACAAAAGGCACTCTTCTTCTCACTAGGCTTATCTAGTCTCTTTGCAGCCCTACTTGGAACTTGCAGAGCCTACAACTTTTAGTAGACACATCATCAAGACCTAAAACTTCATATCTGGAGAACTCTCATATGTCCCATTAAAAACACAATTTTTCATCACCCAGATCATCCTATACAACATACTTACCTCACAAACCTACTACCTAATTAGGCCTCCAACTTGACAAAAACTTGATTAACTTGAGAACTAAAAACCTTCAAATATATATGAAGCTTGATTTGATAACTCATTTAGCCCATTAAAATTATTAAGATTCCTCAGATCTCAACTCATAAGGAAAACCATTTTTCTAGCATAGCCTAAAACCCTAAAATCTCAAAATAAATAGAGTCAACAAACCTTCTTTAGGTCAATTTATACCTATAACACTTCTTGTATACTTGGAAAAAACCATTACATACTTTTGGACCAAATTTTGAGCCACCATAACTTTAAGAACCCATACATCCTATAACCAATTTTAGGCATACTTGCCCTTACGCCAAAAATGAGAAAACTAAGAGCACTCAAAAATCTTAAATTTTACTTCAACATTCCTTCAAACCACAGAAAAAATAGATTACATCAAAAATAAGTGTGAATACCTTTTCGAGCACCAAAAAATTCTTGACATTACATCAAACTCATTATACCATCTGGAAACACCCATTCTAATCCTACATGATAGCTCCTTCAAAAACCTCTAGAGCAAGCTCATGAACTTGTTACTCCCCCTTAACCAAAAACCTTATAAAATCAACATAAATATTTGTTTATATTGGCAATATAATCTTGAGCACTGAAACTTGCTTCTCCACAAGAAAATATCTATCCTAAGAAGCATAGGTAGAGATACACTAATTCACAATGTTCTAAAACAATGTGAACTTGGGAGTTGACCATAACTCTCATATTCCTTGTCCTCTTTGGTCATCTGATACTTTTAGTTCTTATTCTTCTTCTTAGGATTAAGAGAAGAAACATGATTAACCATCAAAACAATCTCCTTCTCTTATAAGATTCAATTGACAATACATGGAGATAATAAAGACTCATGACATACCTTTTCATCTAATGAATCCACCTTACAGTTTGGAACCTCATCATTAGGCATAGATAATTTATGTTCTTTGTATTGCTATGTAATAGTAATACATTCACTTGGATCCATACACAACTCATAACTAGTCTCAATCAATATCTTCGTCTTCTTCTTGAGCTTGATCTCTTCATTCTCATCATGAGCAAACAATGAGACCTCTTGGCTCACTTTAACTTTTTTAGTTTTCTCCAGCATAACAAATAGATTAATTATAACTATAGACTCATCATGACTCACACTTATCACCATTGGCTTCCATGTGTTAACTTTCCTTCTTCCCTGCACTCTAGGAGCCTGATTGAACTCATTTTGACTTGATGGCCTTTGTTTGTAGAATCTAGTAATGTGACCTCTCTGTTGACACTCGAAACATGCTTTACCTTTTTCAAGAAACATATATTGCCTTACCTTATATAGATAGAAATTTTTAATATTTCCTATGTCATGACAAATTAAACAACCTCCTCTTTTTGAAGAGGACTCACCTTGTCTAAGCTTAAGTGGATAATTGTTTACAAAGTCTCCCACAACAAGACAATTAAAGAATTTAACTCTGTTCACACCATTTGACTGATGACCCCCATCATCATTCCATGCAAACTCATTTATAATATGTCTCTTTAATTCTCTAACTCTATTCTCAAATTGATTACATGCGAAAGAGTAACCATTAAAACTTGCATACCTCATGGCATTTGGCTGTCTTATATGATTTGTCTTCATTCTACCAGTATCTTCATTCCTTGTCTAATGATTTATCTTTAAATTATGATTATATTAGTTCACATTAGTCTTCATATTGTCTTGAGTTAAATTATTTTTTTCTTATCCATATCCAAGACCATTTCTATCACTATCATGATTTTTACCACTCAAAATATTATCTAGATCACATGAGCTCTTTTAAAATCTCACAAATGTCTTCACCTTAATAGATGTATTCTCTAACTCATATCTCAAAGACTCATTTTTATAAACATACCTTGAACATTAATCATCTTTATCTTTTAGGATTTTAGATAATATTTATAATTGACAATTGAGATGCTTCACTATATCTCCATGTTCCTTGGTGTCTTCATGCATTATTGCTTCAAACACACTAAATTGATCCTCATAGTCCTTCAATTGAGACTTCATCTTCTTATAAATCTGATTATCAATATTTAGCTCTTCAAGATCATTTATCAATTTAGTCTCATATTCTACCTCATCTTCATCATCATCTAAATCACTCTAAGTAGACTACTTTTGATGTGATCAACTTCCTTCCTTAGCCATGAATAGATCTTCATCTTCAACTAGACCATCATCTTCATGATAATATTCTAAGTCACTATCTTCACTATCATTTGATGAGATACAATATTCTTTGGTGTAGAGAATCTTATTATTCTTGAAGGATGACTTCGTGTTTTAATACTTTTTGAATCCTTTCTTCATATGTGTATTCTTGTCTTCATTTTGACCTTCACCATTGTTATGCCCTTAACCATTGACATGTCTAGGGTTATGTGTAGTGGAATTGTGGCTTGCATAATAATTTTTCATATTATTTTACATTTATTTATACATTTATATACTTATTATGTCAGCCTATGGGTGGCACATGGCCTTGTTAGACTATATAGGAGGTAGGGTTAGTTATTCATCATCATATTTGAGTATTCATTCTTATTGAAAGCATTTGGGAGGTCTCCCCTTAAATTGGCTCATATATTATTCATATTTTTTGATATATTTCCATATAATTATGATATAATTATTTATATCTACTTATTTTGTGAATTAATATCATTCCATGTGGTATGAGATTGTTGATTTGGGTCATAATCAAGTCAAAAACCCTAGATCTTGAAACATGGATATATCTTGTAAATGGGTGTGAATTTATTTGAAAGTTTTTATTGGATTTGTGAAATAATTAAATTAAGTGTATATTAAAATTTTATATCATTTTGATCTAGTTTTTAGAAGTTATAACTATTTTAGGTTTTTTCATAAATTTACTCCATAGCTCAAACTTTATATAATTTTTCATTCTTTTATATTTTTGGAAATCGTGGAAAAATTAGTTTGTTTCTATTCTTTGATATTTTTTATTTGAGGCCTAAATATTTAAAAAACTTAGTGGTCAAAATTGGGTCAATGGGTAAAAATAAGGTTCACCATCAAGCCTTTGTATGGTTGGTCCTATCACCTGCAGATTGGGGAAAGGGTAAGACACCCCTAAAACTCCTTTAGCGGATGACATGGAGTCTAAATAATTTGATATTAAACCAAACTCCTAGCTCTGAAAAGGTGGTTATGGAATCTTTGTATTTAGAACTTGATCCATTCATTTGGTATCATTAGTTTTGCACTCAAAATAAGAGGATTGGTGATCCTGTTACATGGTCAATATTTTTAGATGAGTTGATGTCTCATTATCAGGATAATGTTTCTAATAACTACTTTAACCAATTAGCCAAACTATAAAAAATAAGAACAATGAAGGATTATATTCATTAATTTTATAATCTATCCTTACGTGTGGAGGATATCACTGAGGTAAATTTGGCTATCCTTTTTCTAGGTGGACTAAAATATAGTATTCAATTAGAGGTTCATAAGTTTAACCCCATAATTGTATTTGTAGCTATACCAAGGGTAGAAAAAGAAAAAGAGATGATCAAATGTCACCCTTTCACCACTAGTTAGTAATGAATCTTCCCAACTCTATCACAACCTAAACCTACTAGATTGACACTAAAATAAATTGAGAAGAAACATCTCAAAAGGTTTTTTTATGGTTGTGATAGTAAATGGATCAAAGGTTATTAATGTACTGAAAGTAAGTTATTTTAAATTAAATGGGCTGATGAGGTTGAAGAATATGAGGTGGCATCTATTAAGGGTTTTGAAGGACATGAGGATGAAGCTATAGATTCTCAACCTACTATCTTCTACCTTGGCCTTGCAGGTATTTCTACTCCTCATAATCTTATAGTGGTGGGTTTCATTAAGAAATAGAAGGTCACAGTGCTGATTGACTCAGGTTATACACATAATTTCATCAATAGTAAGTTGTCTACTCATTTGAATTACTTCATCTACCTAGTCCCAAAATTTTAAGTCATGATTTCAGATGGTGGTGCAGTTAATTATTTCAAAAAATTCCATAATATTAAGTTAGCAATGGGGGAATATTTAATTGATTTTCTTATGTTTTCTATTCCTATGGGTAGGGCTAACATTGTTTTGGGAGTATAATGGCTCACCACTTGGGTACTATTGAGATGAATTTCCATGAAATGTTCATGCATTTTTATTATGAAGGAAATCCATTTGAACTATGTGGATTAAGATTTAAATCTCCACAAATGGTTAGTTCACATCAAATGACCAAGATGCTGAAGGATTTATGGCACAATTTTTTCCATTGATGTTCAACAAACTAAGGAGTCTACCCATACTGAGTTATAAAAAATATTGATGAGCATTTGATTGTTTTTAAACCCTTGCCAAAGGTTTTCCTCCTAGTTGTACTCATGATCATGCCATCAAACTCATTCCTAGAAGTATGCCACCTAACATCAAACCATACAAATATCCTTATGCTTAGAAGAGTGAAATTGAAAAAATGGTACAAGAGTTTTTGGAGGCATGTACCATTCACCATAGCCAAAGTGAATATTCTTCTTCAATAATCATGATGTGAAAGAAGGATGAAACTTGGAGGATGTGACCAGATTATAAAGAGATTAACAAGTTCATTATCAAAGATAAGTTTCATATTCCTGTAATTGATGATTTTTTAGATGAATTAAATGGTGTTATTTATTTTACTAAATTAGATCTTCATTCTGGGTATCATCAAATCTAGATTCATGAGGAGGACATTCCTAAAATAGCCTTCCATACTCATAAATGCCATTATGAATTTTTGGTCTCACCAATGCACCATCCGCCTCTCAGAGTTTGAGGAATATGGTTTTTAAGACATTTATGAGAAAGTTTGTACTTGTATTTTTTGATGACATCCTTATTTATATAAAAAAATGGTGAAGACAACTTGCATCATGTGAAATAGGTACTCTCAATTCTTGAGCAACATTAATTGTATGCTAAACCTTCTAAATGTGCTTTTGGATTTTATGAAGTGGAATATTTGGGTCATATTGTATCACATGAGGGAGTAAAATTTGATCCTAAAAAACTCCAATCCATCATAGAGTGGTATATTCCTAAGACACTAAAAAAAGGGGGGGGTTCTAAGGCTAATTGGTTATTATCACAGGTTTGTCAAACACTATGGTAGTATTATAGCACTACTCACTTCCTTTTTTAAGAAAGGATCCTTCTAGTGGACTAATATAGCTACCAAGACATTTGAACAACTAAAAATGTCTTTGTGTACCATCTCAGTATTGACTAATCTATATTTTTCTAAAACTTTTGTGGTTGAATGTGATGCATTTGTATATGGTATGGGTGTAGTACTCATACAATAGGGTAGGCCCATTTTATTTGAAATTCATAAACTAAAGGGTAAAAATTTGATCAAACCCATCTATGAGAAAGAGATGATGAATATCCTACATGTATTCAAACAATGGAGACCTTATATATTGGGTCATCACTTTCAGGTAAAGACTAATCATGATAGCCTTAAATATTTTTTAGAATAATGGTTATCCTATGAAGAACACAAAAAATGGGTGATGAAAATGTTAGGTTTTGATTTTTCAATAGTCTAAAAGAAGGTAAAATAAAATGTGGTGGTCAATGCACTATCTAGGTGAGATGAACAAATTGAGGCATTGTTATATGCCATGTCCATTTGGAAGGTAGACTACCTCAAAGAAACAAGGGCAGAATGGGAGAATGATAGTATTACCCATGCATTGATTCAAAATCTATAGTATTGTTTTGATGGGATTAAAAAGTTTACATGGAATGGGAATTCATTATGGTACAAAGATAGATTATATCTATGTCAGATTTCTCTTCTCAAACATAAAATCCTTCAATAACTTCATGTGTCTCCACTTGGCAGTCACTCAAGGTTTTTGAAAACTTATTATAGAGTCAAGAAGGAGTTTTTTTGGAAAGGAATCAAAGGGGATGTATATAAATATGTGGTTTAATGTATGGTCTATCATAAAAATAAAGGTGAAACCATTAAAACCCTAGGTCTTTTACAACCCATATCCATCCCTAGTCAATGATGGGAAGAGGTATCTATGGATTTCATTAATGGGTTACCATGATCTAAAGGTATAAATGTTATCATGGTTGTTTTGGATAGAATTGAAAATTATGCTCATTTTTTTCTTTATCTTAACCATTGGTGACCAGTATAGTAGCTTCTAACTTCCTCAATATATTTTAAAAATTTCATGGTATTCCCGATATTATTATTAGTGATCAAGATCCCATATTCACTAGTAATTTTTGGATAGAATTATTTATATGTTTGGGAACCCAATTGGCTCATATATCATCCTATCATCCTCAATCTTATAGATAAAATAAGATAGTCAATAAGTGTTTGGAAGGGTACCTTCATTGTTTTATGTTAGATAAATGGGTTTAATGGCTGCCCTCAGTTGAATGGTGGTATAATAATTTAGTGCATATTTCATCCAAAATGTATCATTTTATGGAATTATATGGATACCATCCTCCATCCCTCACTTCACCCTTTAAGACCCACCCTAAAGGTATGTGTAGTGGAGGAACACCTTCAACATTAATAGGAAGTCCTTATTAGTTCCATTAAAATTTAGCTTTAGCCCAAAATCACATGAAGCAACAAACAGATCAACATAAGAGTGAGATGCATTTTTAAATTGGTGATTGGTTTTTTGTTAAATTTTATCCATATAATTATATGTCCTTAAAGTAATATAAAAATGATAATAAGTTGTCCCCCAAGTATTATGGCCCTTATCAGATCTTATAGAAAATTGGTAGTGTGGCCTACAAGCTAGAATTTCCTCCATCCACTCACATTCACCCCATATTTCATGTATCTTACCTTAATAAGGTAATTAGATAGAGAGTTACCACTCAAACCAAGTTACCAAAATTATATGAGGAAGGGAGGGTTATTCTTGATCCTGAAGTGGTCCTTCCAATATGGACTAAGCAACAATGATCCAAACTGATTATTGAGCATCTGATCAAATGGAATAATCTACTTTCTAAAGATGCTACCTGGGAGGATGAATCATTCATGCAAAATTTGATATTACTTCAACATTTAGTACAACATTGTTTTGAAGTGGAGGGGCATGCTACACCCTTAACCATTGTCATGTCTAGGGATATGTGTAGTTGACTTATGGCTTACATAGCCCTTTTAAATATTATTTTACATTTATTTATGTATTAATATACTTATTAGGTCAGCTTATGTGTGGCACATTGCCTTTTTATAATATATATAGGAGGTAGGGTTAGTTATTCATCATCATATTTGAGTATTCATTCTTATTGAAAGCATTTAGGAGGTTGCCCCCTTGAAGTAGCTCAAATATTATTCATATTTTCTAATATGTTTCCATATCATTATGATATACTTATGTATATATGATTATTTGGTGAATTAATATCATTCTAACCATGATCATCATCATCATCATTATTTTCATGCTTATGATGACACTTATGAGCAAAATGTCCTATCTCTCCATAATCTAAACATTTGAAGAGTAGTTTACCCTTATACTTCCCTAACCCTATGTTCAATTTCCTAGTAATCAAAGCAATTAGTTCATCCTCATCAATGTCAGATATATCATCCTCTTTGGGTTTCTTACCTTTGAAATTCTTCTTAGGCCTCATCTCTATCTTGAATGTCGATTCCTTCTTTGGTGGTATATCATCATTTACTCTCATCTCATATATAGTAAGGGTGTCATGTAATTAATCCATCTTCAACTGAGTAAGATCATGAATTTCTTCTATAGAAGATACTTTTAGATAAAATTTGATGGATAAAGACCTTACTACCTTTTTTAATATAGTAGCCTCTTTAAGGTTCTCTCTAAGACCTATGATGATGTTCATAATCTCATCAACTCTCTACAAAAAGGATGCCATGGAATCTTCTTCCTTTATTTTGAGACTTGCAAATTTCCTTCTATATACTAAAAACTTAGCAAGATTGACCTTTGAATCTCCTTCATAAATGATCTAAATTTTGTCCCATATCTCTTTAGTAGATTTACAATAGATTATCTTGGTGTATTCAATCTTTGAAAGACCACAAGTGATAACATTCATTACCTTGGAATTGTTCTCAAACAACTTGTTATATGTATCACTTGATGGAGGAGTAGTAGGACAAAAATAACCATCCACAATAGATTTTCATACATCAAACCCTAGGGACATAATGTATGTCTTCATATTTGAACTCCAAAAAGCATAATTGGATCTATTGAACATCTATTCTTGATTAGTAGAGAAACCTCCTTGATAACTAGCCATATTGTACCTTGGATCACCTTCAAGATATCAAGCCTTTAGTAAATGACCTACTTTGATACCAATTTTTAGAGGTACAATCACTAAGAGTAGGGGGATGAATTAGTGATCTTATATTATTCAACTTCAATTCTAAACTTTTTAAACTCTTAGTTAATTACCACTAGCATTCATGAAGTAGACATAAAGCATACATATAATCCATAGAAAAGAACAAGAGAGAAAAATCAAGATCAAGCACATAACATAAGACATATGTTGGAAACCCTCTCGGGGGAGAAAACTGACTGAAACTTATAATTGGACTACTATCCTATAATAATAAGATCCAATTTAGACTAGCTATAACTTATCAAGGAACTACCATCCCTTATTTAGTGAGACTACAATCCCATAAGATGATATCGCACTTGTTTAGCTAAGTTGCAACAATAATGTTAGGTTGTGGAGCTAAAAGCTTCACTAATACAGACATTGGAGGAGGGTGCTAAGTGTCACAGTCACCGGCATAGGTCAGGCCAACTATCGATCAGGAGTAGATAGGAAGCTATCGACATCAGTCAGAGATCGGCCAACGTCAGTCACCTCCAGGTAGATAGGGACCGACGTCAATCACCTGTGCAATTTTGAAACTGTTGATTGCATGACCAGTTAATTAATGAACCAGTTGTTTGCATGTAGAAGTCCAATTATAGACTTGAAGCTATGGATCTAATTATTGTAATTGGATGTCTAATTATTGTTTGCATGAGATATATATTCATGGGCTGTATTGTAATTTTTGCTAGAGAGTAAGAGAGAAAAAATTAGCTCCTTCAGAGTGAAGAGAGCAAGGTGTGTTCCTCCTAGTGCCACAGTGCCAAGTATGGGTGCTGGTTTGGTGAATCAAAAGGATTCTTCATGTATGTAGGATCTTGGTCAGCAGGTGTGCAAGGCCACATTCGGAGATCTACATGGTAAGTAAGATCATTGATTTGTAGGTGTATGTATGTGTGAGATCTAGGTTTGTAGGTGTGTAGAACTAGATTGAACTATAGGTGTGTAAGATGAGGGAGGTTAGCAACACAATAGGGAGCAATATCAGGGGATATCTACTTAGAGTACAGTGTGTACTTAGTTGGAGAGCAAAGAGGAAGGCAAGGTAGATCCTTCCAAAGTAAGATCATTTGAGTTGTAGGTTGTTGTAAGTTCATGGGAGATCTACTTGGAGTATGTTGTGTACTCAGTTGAGTATGTGTGTATACTTAGTGTACTGGTAGTAGTGGATACTGACTAGTTGGAGGTGAACACCAACTCTGTGTTTGAGTTGTGTGTTGGGACCGTAAGAGAGAGAGTGAGCTCTTGAAGAGATTTATTGTTTATACCTTAGAGGTGTGGGAGCCCTAGAGGTGTGTAAGGAAGAAGACTGTGGCATCTTCTTTGTTGTATTTCCTTCTGGTAGAGTATTAATACAATTGGGTATTGTCTCTCATATTCTGTGTTATTTCTAAATTCTAGTTTAATTCCACATGTTAGTTACTTGTATATGGTAATCAGTTGTGCTTCTTAGATCCTAATAAGTGGTATCAGAGCTAAGGTTGCAGGGAGCAGGTTTTGTGTTTGATTACAGGTCACTCTCAGGGGTTTCTAATTGAGTGGGAGTATATCAATGGCAGAAGAAAGTACACTAAGAATGGAGGAATTGAAAAGAATGAATGGTCAATTACGGTGTTATGAAAAGAAAAAGTAGGTAAAAATTAATTGTTGGTTAGTAGAAGATTAGCATGAAAGAACTGAAGAAGTAGATGTTGTAGGTGTTGTTGCACAGGATGCTCTGGGATGTTCCTTGGATAAAGTAGAATTTTGTTTTATAGATTATGTTACCTCTTTCCATGCAGCCTGAAATAGAGTATTTTTCCATGTTAAGGTCTTTGGAGACTTTGGAAAGATTTATTTAGGAGCTGGTGTGCCTTGTCAAAGTATTGGCAAAGGGGAAGTGAAGCTGAAATTACAGGTGGCCAACAGATGGGTGTTGAAGGATGTCACGCAGGTCCCATTCTTGAAGATGTGGCTAATTACTTCAAGAAAGTTGGGTGATGAGAGATGTACAGGAACTCTCATAATGGATGCACTTGAATTAACATGTGGTAAGAAAGCAGGTACTCTTTATCTACTTGATTGTATTACTGATTCTTCTTCTATTGCAAGGACATGGCTTTGTAGGCTTGGTCACAAGAGCAAGAAGGAGATGCATGTTCTTAAGTGGAAGTCAGATGTGTTTGACAAACTTAAGAACTAGAAAGCCTTGGTGTTCATGGAGGAGATGATGGATAGAGATCAACTGAGGGGACTGAATTTCTCTAAGCAGGGCAATTTGGATAGGGTTTTGATCCAAAGAGAGCTCACGGGTAAAAAGTCATCACTCACAGGTGAACACAGGTAGCAGCATCGGTCAAGAGGAACTGGCATCAAATAGATAGGTACTAATGTTGGTCATGTGTAGACCAGAGGAGTCGGTGGTGTTAGGTAGGTGGAGACCGATGTTGGTGGGATAACCGATGTTGATAACCTGGACAGTCGCATGGAACTGATGTCGGTCAGATATAGACTATGTGGTGACTGAGGTCGGTCACTAGAATAGATTTTGGGTAGATAATTTTTTTTCAAGGAGTCTCAAACACCCATATGGAGGATTGAAAGGGTAAGTAAGCCTCAAATTTGTTGTTCCTCTTCTTTATACTCGTTGCTCACTACAAAGCAGGAAGGATCTAGGAAATAGTGGGAGCATGGCATAAATAGGATGCAAAACCAAACGAGAGATTTGGTAGGGTTGCCAGTTGGTATGAAATCACTAAGAGATGAATGGATTCCTTGGTTAAAGAATAGAGAGAATGGATACGTGAGACGGAAGGCTAGGTCATATGGTCTTGAGGGAGCTGCAGGACAGTGGTACAGGTTTTGACAGGTGGATGACAAAGTAGGGCTTTAGTCAATGTCAGTGTAACCATTGTGTTTGTCTTACTAGGTGGATGATGATTGAAACATTATCCTATTACTGTATGTGGATGGTATGCTAGCTAAAGGTTCAGACATATAGGGTTTTGCTGAGCTAAGGGTAATATTAGTTTAGTGGTTTGCCATGAAGGATTTGGGAGCAGTGAAATTCTTTGACATGAGTAATCTTAGAGACAGGGAAATCACAAGTTGATGTTGTCATAGGATGATTGTGTGAAGGTAGTGCAGGATGCAGAACCAAGTAGCACACATATGGATGGATAGTTCACTGAATAGGGTCCCTAATCACATGATGAGGTTGAGTACATGTGTACTCCTTGAGTTTACCCAAGTAGTGGGTGTTGTCAAAAAGTTTGTATTCAATCCAAGAAGGAAGCACTGGAAAGCAGTTTAGTGGGTTCTCAGGTATCTAACAGGGATCAACAGTAGGTATACATGCTATGCAGGATCAATTACTTTAGATGTGGCAGGTTACTTGGATGATAGGTGTTACACCATAGGATGTGTGGTGGTTGGTCTTCAAGATTGAGCTTAAAGAGGTATACAAGCTAGGAAAAAAATTAGATAGTGTATAGGTACAGGTATAGTGCAGATATTTATCTCCAAGTGGGAGATTATTAGGTTGTGGAGCTAAAAGCTTCACTGATGTAGACATTGGAGGAGGGTGTTGAGTGTCACAATCTCCAGCATCAGTCAAGCCAACTGATGTCGATCAGGAGTAGACAGGAAGCTGTCGACATCGGTCAGAGATCGGCTGACGTCAGTCACCTCTAGGTAGACAAGAACTGATGTCAGTTGCCTATGCGGTTTTGTAACTGTCGATTGCATGAATAGTTAGTTAACAAACTGGTTGTTTACATGTAGAAGGCCAATTATAGACTTGAAGCTGTGGATCTAATTATTGTAATTGGATGTCTAATTATTGTTTGCATGAGATCTATATAATAGACTCATGGGCTGTATTGAAATTTGTGCTAGAGAGTCAGAGAGCAAAAATTATCTCCTTTAGAGTGAAGAGAGCAAGGTGTGTTCCTCCTAGTGCCACAGTGCTAAGTATGGGTGCTGGTTTGGAGAATCAGAAGGATTCTTCATGTATGTAGGATCTTGGTCAGTAGGTTTGCAAGGCCACATTTGGAGATCTACATGGTAAGTAAGATCATTGATTTGTAGGGGTATGTGTGTGCGAGATCTAGGTTTGTAAGTGTGTAGAACTAGATTGATTTGTAGGTGTGCAAGATCAAGGAGGTTAGCAACACAACAGGGAGCAATATCAGGGGAGATCTACTTGGAGTACAGTGTGTACTTAGTTGGAGAGCAAAGAGGAAGGCAAGGTAGATCCTTCCAAAGTAAGATCATTTGAATTGCAGGTTGTTGCAAGTTAATGGGAGATCTACTTGGAGTATGTTGTGTACATGGTTGAGTATGTGTGTATACTTAGTGTACTGGCAATAGTGGATACTGACTGGTTGGAGGTGAACACCAACTCTATTTTTGAGTTGTGTGTTGGGACCATAAGAGAGAGAGTGAGCTCTTGAAGGGATTTATTGTTTATGCCCTAGAGGTGTGGGAGCCCTAGAGGTGTGTAAGGAAGAATACTATGGCATCTTCTTTGTTGTATTTCCTTCTGGTAGAGTATTAATACAATTGGGTATTGTCTCTCATATTCTGTGTTATTTCTGAATTCTAGTTACTTGTGATTCTGGTTTAATTCCGCATGTTAGTTGCTTGTATATGGTAATCAATTGTGCTTCCTAGATCCTAATAAATAACTAAATCTTTAGTAAGTTTCAACTTATAAGGAGGCTAAAATGTCCTAGATGTTGATCTTCTAAAAAAAACCTATTAACACATCTACCTATGAATTGATGTCTTCAACACCTAATGATAGACCTTTGATTATCACTCTTCACCTTTTCTCATACTCAATCTATAAGAGCACTATTATACTAATAGAATTATTACCTATAGGTCATACAAATATCCCTCAATCTAATCTACTCATCAAATCATCCAATGGTAGCTCTACCTCTCCTTCGATCCATAATTTACACACACAAACTTCTCTCAAATCTCTCATAAGTCTATAAATCATCATCTTTGATTTCACTATATATATAACATTCATGATTATCACCATATTAATCAATTGTTAGTCTTTCATTAACCCTTAAGGTATCGATCATATGAAGACACATCTAAATACAATCTTCAAAGGTCATAAATAGAATCTATGGGTCACCTTTAATTAGTTATACCTTTCAACTAGGCCCTTCTAGCTCTTATAGGTCTCATGGATACCTATGCACATGTTTAGCACATAATTGGAAAAAACAATAACACATGCACACTTCCAAATGCATAGACTCATTACACATTATATATATATCTATATATATATATATGTATGTGCATATATGTATATATATATATGTATGTATATATATATACATATATATATATACATACATATATATATATATATACACACACATATATATACATACATATATATATACATACATACATACATACATATATATATGTGTGTGTGTGTATACACACACACACACACACATATATATATATATGTATATATATGTATATACACACACACACACACACACACACATGTATAGGTATGTATGTATGTATGTATGTACATATGTGTGTGTATATATATATCCTCCTTAAGTGCCAAAAACAATCATAGTACCTTTTGTTTAAGTACAGTTAACTCAAACACTTCTTTATACACACAATCACCATGAATGAACACACAATCAAATTCTAAACCTTTTTTCATACTACATATGATTAAAAAAACCTTAATAATGCACATATATGATCATAATGGAGTATAAAACACTCCTCAATATCTAATTCATCAAGATATATCAAAATAATATCAAAACAAGCTTGAACATCCTTCTCAAGTCACTTACAGAATAATCATAACCACAGTCAATTATGAACCTCAATAAATTTTACTATACATAATTTCAAACCTTTAAATTTATATTTATAAATGAATCTTAGAGTCATCTAAAAATTAAAATTTTACACCATGGTAAAACTCTACATACATCAAAAGTTATGGCTAAAAAACTAGGCACTAGTCTTTCCTTTGTTAAATTCAAATATTTGAATTCAAACGGTCATAGTTAAACCTCAAACATCATGTTATCATATTGAGTCCTCACTTCTTAGATTAAATATGAACCATTGATATTATTATACAAATATATATTCTTAACACATAGTGCACCAATTCTAAATGTTAAACCTTGAACATGCTGACCTCATCTCATGCACTCTTGCAATATTGACTAAACGTGCACCATCAATCTCTGTAGATTAGTTATGTCTTTATCTTATAGCACTCACCATTAGATAAATCTATAAAAACTATAAACAAACCATTGGACCCTTATCCTTTACATTTTATTATGATTTAAACATCATGCCCTTCTTATCATCTCACTTAACACGCACCATTAGTTCAATATTATACAATTGCCTACCCACTATTAGATCTTCATTTGGTCCTATTTTTTAACTAAATTAACCAATGAACACTTTGACCTATTTTAATATATATATATATATATATATATATATATATATATATATATATATATATATATATATAAACTCATGTGCACCATTGGATATCTATCTAGTCTTGATCTTTAACATTGTACAAAAATGGCTAAGTATGGGGAGCATTGTGTATCTACCTGGAAGGCCAACTTTGCACCTCCATATCTTTTTCTTTGCTCAAGCGCATGTTCTAAAATTTGGACCATATGATATCCTCACATAGGATAATAAAGCCATGTGTAAATATACTCCTAAAACCCTCACATGTGTGAGATATAATTACATTAAAATTCTTACTCATATTTTTTTGTTTATAGAGCCAATTATGTCAAGAACTATCTGGAAATACCAACTTTACACATGCATAGCTTTTATCATGCTTCAGTGATGGACCTAATTTTTTTTTCATATTAACTAGGAATAATGATGAACAAACCCATATGATCACCTTCTCCTAAAACATCCACATGTGTGAGATATGCCACCATTAAAATTCCTACTCAGCTTTTCTTACCACATTGCAAATTTGGCTAAGTATGGGAAAATACTATCAAAATGCCTGAGAGCCCAACTTTGCAATTGCATATATTTTATCATGATTCCTCACTAGACTTGATAATTTATGCATAGAAACTAGGGACTAATTTTATAAAATCCATATGACAAACTCCCCCTTGACTCATCAACATGTGGTAATTATGACATCATTAAACTACCTATTCAAATTTTCTACCACTGGACCCAAAATAACTAGATGAGAAAAATGATGAATAAGGTGAATTCCACTCATATACACAAGCAATACAATCATCCTTGACCACTTATAGGACTCCTTACACATGATCAATACTCCATACTCATCCCTAAATATCTCTAACTAAGCCAAAATTTAAGATCAACTAAGTCAACTTCAAGTACACTAGGACACGCATATTGCACACTTTGTCATTGTCACTTACACTATCAAGGCACTTCATCCACTCACCAAAACACTTATATAACATTATCATGACATAAATGATAACTCTCTAATAGATAATAGTAATGAACATGAACATGATAATAATGAAACCTTATTCATGGTTATAGAAATAAATAGTGATGGTTGATCAAAAGGGAAAGTCCTTATGGATGATGAGAAATTAGATAAAGAAAAGGATGAAGTGAACACTAAAGTATAATTGGTGAGTTATCTAGAGGATTTAAAGTTCAAAATAATAAATAATCATAAACTAAGATCATTAGTTAAAGACTATGAAGATAAGACTAGTCTGTTTGAAGAGAGACTAAATAACACATCCAAGGAGCATGATGAGATCATCAATCAAGTGTAAACTCAGATGGAGATAGTCACTACTAGCCAAAATGCTAAAGAAGAAGAATTCACCAAGTATTATTGATATTTTTGACCTCACATGTCAAATTATAACCCCTACCATTCAAACCTTTACATATCCTACCAGTTTGTCTTGTGAGTTAGTAATTGGTCTTCAAAATTCCTTGAAGAATCCATGGTTAATAGGTCTTAAGGTATTTTAGGTGATTTAAGGTCTTTTTCTTCACTTGTCTTGTGATTTATAGTAATTTTTTAGTGATGAGAAGCGAATTGAGTGTATTTTTGAGTTTCATAGCATGATTCAATGTCATTACATCCATAAAAAATGAATAATTAGGTTGATTGCATTCTGTACTAACTTTATGCCTCATTTCTATGAAAAACTGACCATTTTGTGCCATTCAGAGAAGGTTTTGATATTATATGATAAGTAATAAACTTTATTATATCTTTTTTACCCTCATAAAATATGTTACAAACTTAATAAAACATTTTACATAATTTCATTTAGAATTCCTTGGTGAAAATAACATTTTTAGTGTAAAAATATGCCTTTTTAAGGCATTCACTTTGGTTTTCAAAGGATTTTTATGATAAAATAATCATGAAGGATTAATTAGGTCATTAAAGGGTAATATTAGTGGTGTGGATGAAGTTATAAGTGAAAAAATATCAAAATTCAACTTCACTCCATTTTTTCCCTTTCTTGCATGTCTAAAAGGGTAGTTTTCAAATGCTCAATACGATAAGAGGAGAGAGATTTGGGATATGAAAATTTACACATTGTTATGAGTATTAGTAATCTTGAAATTAGTGGATATTTTTTTCATATTTTTCCCTCATATTTATGAAAAATCTCTAAGAGTAACAGTAGGTCACTATAGCTTATGCATCCAAGAGGGGTCTGTTATTGGGCATGTTTCTCAAGCTCAGTAAACAATGAAGATAAATGGTTTTGGAGAATGTTTTAATGGGTCATTAGTGGTATCTTGGATCAGTTTTTAATAAAAATATTAGTTTTTAATCATATTTTTTCATCTTCAAAGGTTATATATGGATGTTATAAGTCATGGAATACCTGAATAATTTAATTAAATGTTCACAAGTTTCCATTCTGAGTGGGTCTCTCTAATGGAGTTTAATCTGATTATATTTCTTCAAAAAGGTACTAATGCATTTTTTGATATTTTTTTCAATTTTATTATCCAATATCAGTGTATGAAAGAGGTTTTCAAGTTGTTTAATCAAGAACCAGGTTTCAAGAGACATCATGACCTTGACAAAGTCTCCATTTTCTTGCATCATTATTATCACTTAGTTTGTACATTCAAGGATGAACACCTTCAATTCCTACACCAATAATTGGAAGTAATAAGGAGTCTTGGGAAGTTGGGAAATTATATATATTAACATGAACACTCAAGCACTTAGGCCATCTCAATGTACTATATGATTGTGTTAAGCAAGTGAGAAGCAACTATAGGTCTGTATTATACATAACAACCTAAAGTTGCCTTAAAGTAGGTCAACCATGTGGGATTAGATATTTTAATATTTTTCAAAGCTCCTAAGGTTGGAATAATTAATTTTAGACCTTGGAAAAAGGTCTAAGACTTTTCAAGAAGCCATAATCATACTCATTGTCAAATGCCTATCTCCAATGCCTTGTACACTGTGTATCCACCTACAAGTGGTCCCCATAGAGATCCAAATGTGTTATTGTGAGGGATATTTACAATTTTAAGACCTTCATTAGGTTGGAGTAAGTTATTACATAGAATAACATCCATTTTTGAAGTCGTGAAGAAAAAGGAAGTTTGAGAGTTGATGTATTTCTTCCAAAAGAGGAACTCAGGGACAAAATCCCTAAAACATGAAACCAAAACACCTTCCCCTTTTGGATATATCATATTATGATGTCATATGGAATATTTTTGGACCCAAATTCATTAACCTTGAAGCCTCACATATAGTTATAGTCTTGAAAATATAAGAGAGTGTAGGTCAAGGGAAAGAAGGTGTTTGAATATCTGTAACATGTGCATTTATTCACTATGGTTTCTTAGTGTATATTATAGAGTTTGAACTATAAATGATCTTTCATACCTCAAGTGATAGTATGGATACATATCAACTTGTAGGTTATCTTGTTGAAATATGGAGCAAACTAATGTTTCAAGGAGCATATCATTATTATCTCAAATCAATACTAGGTTGTTCAACTATATGATTACCTAAATCCTTTCAAAGGGCCTAAAAGAATACATGTACAACCTTCCAAGCATGGCATTAAAGTTTAGGTAAAACAATGGGGTATTGGATTGTATGAGTATAATTCCATGATTTAATGACACTAATAAATTTCAAGGAAAAAAAACATGAATTACATGTATTGACACGTAGATGTTTTAGCCTTCATGGAGACATCACTCAGTCTGTGCATTGCCTAATAAACACCCACCTAGAGCCACTATGTTTACCTTACAATAAAACCATGTATGGTGATGGAAATCATTTCTTTAAGGTATTTATTTTGAATGGATTAGCTCTTAAAGGTCTCTCAAAGAGATTCATGTAATTTTGTAGGCACAAGACATTCACATTGAGAGGTTTGATCCTCCACTCAGTCAAGATGTAGTCATGAAATGATCTATAGGGTTTCTAATAGAGTTCATTCATCTTACCGTAAGAGGACATTTATATGCAGAGTTTACCAGGTAAGTTGATTTGGTTTTGATTTCAATATTCTAAATGATGATATGAGAAGTAACAGATATTACAAGAGAGGAAAGACCATAATGGTTCAATATATTTATCCCTTTTACATGATAGCCTACAACCAACCTATGTTTAAAAGGAAATCAAAGCAAGATTGGATATGGGTTTGTGGTGGTATTGGAAAACTTCAAGGTGACATGATTAATTTCAAGGTCATTAGAGATGTGATAAAAGACTATAAGGTTGGATATGAGTTGAGATTTTATGATCTACATATGAGAACAACAATTTAGTAAATGGAAGATGAAGGGATGTTGACATACTGTTAACTATGGTGTCGTCCAATATCCATGATGTGATCTCAAGCATATAAACATACCAATATAGGGACAAATATGATTTAAAAATACTCCCCAAAGCCTAATATGATATCAAGTGTATATGACACAAGTTTCCAAGGCTAATCAACACTTACAAGCCCCTATATGGTCAATCATGGCTGACTGTGATAAGATATTGAGCAAAATGATAATGTATTTGATGTTTATGTTTAAGGAGAATTATGTAGTCATGAACATTGAATATGGTATTTTAATATTGTTCCCAAGCTCTACATCAAGGCTAATCAACACTTACAATAGTCTTATTGTCAACACCTACAGTCAGCTAATGGTGGAACATGATGGGTGTGGGAAGATGTATCTCATAAGATTGGTTGGAGAATAAGTCATGGAATTAATTATTTCTAGTGATGAAAAAAAAAACCATATTACCTTCAAGTGATATCCCTTGTATCTCTAGGATGCCTAATAGATAAAAATATAGACCTATAGCCAAGTGGAAAAATAACACTCACAGCCATATATGGATAGAGGTTTAAATATGGGTAAGAGTATAATATATTATTATTGGTATGATTAGATATCATAAGAATAATTGAGTGAAAATAAATTCATGGAGTCATTATAAATAACTAAGAACACTTGTTTCAAGACCATAATAGGGAGCTTTAGGTCAGGGTTGTCACCTACAGCTAGGCTATGGTGCCTCAAAAGAGCAATACATACATTGAGGAAACCAAGTGAGTTATAGGTAGGAGTTTGATCTAGCATGAAATTATGGAGGATGTTCAAGGACTATAAATTATAATTTAATAACCTATAGTATGACATGGTAACATCATTTGAAGCCCATCACCAATCAAGGCACAAACAAGAAAAGTATATAGAGTTTCTAGAAAGTTTACAGTCAACTAGCCCAAAGAGGTCATTAATATTCATTAGAAGCATAAAATAACCATAATATGAGAATAATTATGAACTTAAGAATAAAATAAGACTCTATATGGTCACCAATACCTCAGAGGACAATGCCAAACATAATATACTCAAAGGTTTCGTACCCAAACACAATCAATAGGCAATTTTGGGTCTAGTATTTACCAAATAATGTTTTAAGCCCCTTCCAAGCATATATAAGACCATAAAGTTGATATAAATTTATGTAATGACCTATATAAGAGGATAATAAGATAATATGGTATTTATATATAATTTAAATACCCATTTTTCTCTCTCAAATTGAGGCATGTCTAGGACAATCATTAACTACATTCAAGGTGCACTCATGCCATTTGGTGTTTCTAAAGAAGTTGGGGACTTGAATACGGTTTTTTATCACTGAATAATGGATTTAAAGAGTTTATAAATCTTCCCCAATATTTTAGACTCAAAAATACAGCTGAATACCTTGATTATGAGCAAAACACAATCATCATTTGCACTGATCCTTGCCTTTTAAAAGGCTTATGAGGAAGAAAGTGAGAGTTAGGATTGATAAATGAGTTAAAAATACTTTAATAATGAAAATAATGGTATAAATAGGTTATAATAATATGTAAAAAATTCAAGGAAGAGCTCTAAGAAAGCAGAATATAGTTTATATACCAATTTTGCACATAACCAATGCTTGAGAAGTTTGCCTTGGGGTTTTTGAAGTTTGAGGGAGATAGAAACATCAATTTGATTTAAAATGTTTTAAAAAGTGTCCTTATGAAAAAATAAATAAAATTATGTATTTTTTTTCATGAAAAAATAGGGTGCATATTCTCTATTTTTTCTCAGAGGTAGGCTACTTCCAGGCATGCACAAAGATAAAGAATGGAGAAAATATGACAAAAATGAGTGTTCGGTGTCTTGGAAACACCATGTGATGACTTGGGATGTTAAAATAAGATGTTTTGAGATTATAATAAAATGTATTAGGCTCATTAATTGTGATAAAACGTTCATAATTTTTGGTGGGTGGCTATTTACACTTAAATCCCACTAGCCTAAACTAGGCCTTTTGCCCAATAAGGGGTCATTTCCACTTACAAGGTCTAATGACCATTAAAAATATTTAAAAAATGTTCATGGGGATATATAATATGTGTTAAGTATGATTTTTTGTATAAGAGGTCACAAATAATCCATTTTTGGTTTCAAAAGCAAGATAGGGTGCATAGAATGAAGGAATTCACTTGAAAGGCCATGCTTGTATGCTCACCCCATCAAGGAGGTTTATAATGGGACCTCAAGGAGTTATGGGATGTTGAATTAGGTATTATAACTCAAATTTTTATAATTTTTTCTCTTATTTGACGTTCCAATTTTATGAATCATCCTTAAGAGTGAAAACTACCAAAAACCCTCCCAAAACCCTGTTTTGGACTAGTTTGCAAATATTGAGCTGGATACAACACCAAATGGAATAATTGATTAATGAAACCTAAAAAAGGTTGTAGATTAATATTATAGGGTATTTCAAATGTTTTTTTTGTACCTTCACTTGTATGGAATGGTACAAAAAGTATACTTTTCCTTATTTTTATGCTTAGATAAAGGTTTCCAAGATCACAAAAATATACCAATAAATTTGAAGGAAATATTGAGAATTTTTTTACCTAATAAAACTGAAAAATATTAAATAATACATCTAAAAGTTCCCAAACTATTCCATTCTTTTGGGCTAGTTAGAAAATGCTTTCAAAGGACAAGCCTTCCAAAGGCCATTTCATGATTTTACTACTTCCAAGTGGTTCCAGACCATAAAAATTTAAATGGATAATGGTGAAGGAATGAGAAAATTTAAGTTTTTTTTTTTTTTCACACCTGTATGAGCTCCCAACAGCAATATTTCTCTTTTAGGGCTAAAAGGGCTAAATAGGCCTAATTTGGCAAGGAAATGGGCTAGTGAACACACTTTCACTTGGAGTTAGCTCACAAAATTTTGTATGGATCTGTAAGAGGATATATTTTACCTGTAAAAAGTTTCAAATACTCACAAAACTTCTAGATTGTCTCAAACAAGAAAATTTGTAGGGAAAAAGGGCTACAAGGAGCCCATGGGAAATTCATGTTTTGGGTCTTGTTCTAGGTTTTGCTAAGTGTTTGATGCATAAAATTTCCTTGTAACAGGTCTAGTATTCCATTAATAATCCTTCCATGGTGTATATATTATATATTGAAGCAAACTTGATAAAAAAATACACTTTCTACCTTCTATGCCTTGGTGAAAATGAGCCTTTTGGGGGTTTTGAAGGCTAAATAGGTCCATATAGCCTATTAAAAAGACTTGGAAAGTTAAATAAGGATATGTAACGACATTTTAAATTTAGGTAGAATTAAATTAAGATTTATAATGAAATTATTATTTGGAAAAGGTCTCCAACAAATGCAAATAGGACTTTTCCACTTCCAAATGCACATGTGCAAGCCAAAGTCAATTTGTTGAAGGAGTCTCATAACCAAATATTTTAAAGTTTTATACAATAGTTAGTGATCCTAGATAACGGTTAAAATCAAATTATTTCAATTAATTTAATACCTACATCCATCTAAGAGACTTTTTCATCAAGGGAGATAAGAAATCTAAAATCTAGGGGTTGGAGCAAGAATATAGGCACTCTCCAAGTGCTCTAAGCTTGACCAAACATAATGATGATTATCCTAAGACCCATAAAAATTTGAAAACATATTTTCCACTTAAATTTATGAATTTATAATATTTTAGAAGATAAAAATGGTATGTATCACTTTTGGAGGAGCCATTTGACCAAGTTTGGGTCCCCTACTTTGGGGCTACTTTGTCTCCAAGCGTTTATTTGCTATACATATTGTTTTTTTCAAGATTTAATAAGAATATTTTATATTTTTATTGTGAGTAAAGTATTCCAAAAATTTTATTCACATTTTGAGAGAAATAATAATAATAATTCCTCCATTTCTAGGTCTTTTCTAGTAAAGTGTATGTGTTTGCCATTGATATAACTTAGTAAAATACTTGTTTTCCTTGGTTATAGTATAGTTTTTTACCTTCATGAGAGATTTTATATGTTATAAAGGTAATTATACATGTCCAAAAAAAATTTAAATTCATGTATTAGATGTGAGTTCAATCCTTTTTTTGCATGAATTGAGTTTGTAAGGTCCTTATTGTGAAATATTGATGTATAAATATTAATTGGGTGTAGTGAATGTGTGTGTAAGATTTTATGTTTCATATAAGTGTGATTTTAAGAATTATATTTGAAAAAAAAAATTGGTGCATTGCCTTCCATTTCAATTTTCATTCAGTTTCATCCATTTTCATTATCTTTTGCACCCTTTTCTTTGTTAGAATCAGTAAGTAGTAGCTTAAAATTAAGTTTTAGTGAGAGAACCAAGGGAACCATCACTATATATATATATATTATCTCCCTTATTAATTCACCCAACATTTGGATATATTCCATGTTATAATAGGAGTGAGGAATTTCACACTTTCTCACAAGGGCACACTCTTAATTGCCAATAATTTTTGGCATGCCTAGTGGGATACTTACTCCTTGGCATATCTAAAGTTTAGAGCTGAGGAGAAGTATTTTTAGTAGAAGAGAATATCTATCTTCATCAAAATTAAGATATTCTTTAGGTTTCAAATTTCATAGCATTATTCAAGTTATTCTTTCATGCTAAAGGTAACCACAAGGTCAGTTAGTAAAGTTATTTCATTTGCATTCATTGAGTTTTTTTTTACATCATATAAAATATCAAGGTTTAGTAAGAAAAATCTATATCCTCAAAAGCAAAATTTGTCTCCTAGTTATCCTACTATTCTAAGCAATACAATCCCCATTATCCAAATAGCTATCAGAAACCAAGTGTTTATTCCATTCAATAGAGGTACCCCATTGAATTTATCCTAGTTTGATGACATTCATGTGTCTACTCTTAAGAGTATCCCATTCTTCTCAAGATAAAATAAAACAACACCTATTGAGCACATCTAAGATGTAGCTAATCTCTATTTAGTCCATAATATTGTTCAAAAGAATGTATCTCTTAGACTCCTTACTATTTCCTTCAAAGGAAAAGCATTGTAGTGGTATAAAAATCTCCCACTGAACTCCATTTCTACTTGGGATCAATTGGGTACAGCCTTAGTCAGTCAATTTCAGGATAAATTTGATCACCTATCTTTGGTTGAATAATTAACTACCATAAAGAGAGCTCCTCATGAGTTCATTTCTAATTTTAACCTCAAACTCCAAAAGACATAGACCATGACACCTATGTTGATTAGGTCATCCCCTAGGTATGCATTCCTATACTATTTTAAAGCCCTTAACACTGACATTAGTGTGATGATATAGTTAATGGGTGGTACTACCTTGTCAGATGCTTATGAGGTTGAAATAAGGGTAGAGAAAAATTTGATACAAGATGGTAAGATTTATCTAAGGCCTCCAATACATATATTTCTAGAATTGAAGTCTATAACAGCCCCTATAATTCATCAAATTCCATCCTTATCTCTTATTTCATCACCTCAACCTCAAATTGTATCCCCTAATAGTCAAGCTAATGAGATAGGAGAGTTAAAAGTCTTTATATAATCCTTTGGGAATGAAATAGTACAACTCAAGAGGTAATAATTTCAAACTAATATGCCTTATCAACAATAAAATAAGACTACCTATCAGCCCTTCAAAGATCCAAGGTCTCTTTATCAAGGTTTTAAAGAGAATAGACCACCTTACTAAGCACAAGAAGCCATAACTCTAGCTAAGCCATGTGCTTCCCTTGATCCTAATACTCCTTCCACTTAAGAATCAATTTTCTGGTCCCATCTTAGAAAAACTTGATGTAGGTTATAGGTTGGTAGTCCCTAACTCTCAATGATGCTCAAAACTAAGCCTTGGTATCATAAAACTTCACTATGCCACAAATGACATAGGAATAGTTTTATTTTCAAGGAATTTAGTGCCAAGACATAAGTTTGGCATCATAAGGAGAGACTCAACAATTTCAAGGGAAACCTAATGCCATTAATGTGAATTGGCAAATGGACGATCATGTTAGTTTTACTTAAGGTGTTGAAACTAACAATACAAGTGGTCAAGTTACAACTATAACTATATATAAAATAAGATCCATTGATGAGGCTCAAGATGTGACACATGTTTCAAGTACTCCTAATGTTGTTCCTAAGAGTAAAATATAGTAACTTACTGCCCCTAAAATATATAAAAATTAGAATACCAAGGTTGGTAAAGTTTATTAAGTACATATAGTTAGTGAGTAGTAAGTGCTTCATAAAGTGCAGACAAAGATTATTGGATCTCATTTCAGTATAGTGGATTAGATGAAGAAGTCTAATATAAGAATTAGTATGTGGGATTATCTTTCCATTATAAGACAAAAATATATTCCCATCCAAGAGCTTTCAACTCTCAAATTATCTCCAAACCCATTTGAGAAAGAATGTGTTGTCGTAACCAATTTAGATCAGCCAACTGAGAAAAAATTATAACAAGTACATAAGATAGTATAAGTGGAAAAACTAAGATTAAAACAAATAAAAATCCTCCTTTATACCTATATTTGATAGTGAGTGATACTTTGGTTCATAAATATATGGTGGATAGTAGAACCATTAGAATTTTTATGCCTAAGAAGATTACAGACAAGCTTGGCCTTGTTTATGATCAAAATACTAAGGGGTATTGCAATTGGATGGGTCACCAAACAAAATTGTATGCATCATCAAATATCTGAAATTGACACTACATGCTTTTCCTAATGTTACTATTCAATAGGATGTTGTTGTGGTAGACTTACCTCCTTACTTTGTTGTGTGCCTTTCAAGAGACTTCACCTCAAAGATTGGAAGATATTTATCAGCTGATTAGACTTATTTGATGTTCATAAATAGGTATGGAACTAAGGTAACAATACATTCTAATCCTATTGCATGTTTTTGTTTGGATCCATATATACTAAGTGTTATGAATACTAACTTTATCATCTTGGATGAGGTATTAGAAACTAGTGGAGTAGAAAATGAATCACCTTTGGATGGAGTTCCAGATTTTTTTCTTGATGAGTGGGCCTTTAATTTTCATGATCATGATCCTTATAGTCTAATTGAATAATTAATTGGTGTATATTTCCTTCATGATAATGATGCACTAATTCTAGTCATGGTTAAGGATGATGAGTCTAGTGAAGGTTTATGGAAATTATAATTTGGTGGTTCAAAGAATAAACATGGTACCAAGGTTGGAATGATGTTGGTTTCTCCAATAAAACAAGGTATTTATCTTTTATTAGGTTTTATTTTTTTTGGACAAACAATGTTGTAGAGTATGAGGCACTAGTTTATGGTTTGCAGTGGGCTAGAAAGATGAAAATAAACACCTTGAAATTTTTTGGTGATAGTGAATTCATAGTTCACCAAGTAAGAGGTTTAAATGTATGCAATAATTTATTTCTTAAATATTATAAGCATAGAATATGGGATTTACTTTAATATTTTCAATATTTTAACATTCAGGAAATACCAAAAGATGAAAATAAACATGCAGATAGTTTGGCTGCTATTGGGGCATAATTTAGTATCCCAACTGATATAAAAAGTGAAAAATTTAGTCACACATAAATGTGGTTGTAATAGCTTCTATTACAGATAATCATGAGAATTGGTAAGTGTTCAAATATGAAAATCAAATTGTGAGATTCTTATAAGAAGAGGCTGAGTTTTCTTCAAGAAACTAATCAAAGTACTTGTAGTAGTATGGTGATCAGATTGTGTAACTAAAAACAAATAAATTTCACAAGGGATTGGTCACACTTGAGAATATTTTTAGTGGTGATGATGAGTTAAGGAATGATAAGTCATCTTTGTCAATAAAATAAGATCACTATGCTAATGTGGAGATTGTAGATGGTATGAATTTGAAGTTGGCCAATGTATGTACTCCTTAATAAAAATAAGCTTTCATTGAGTTATGAACAAGTTTTGATGAAGTATTTGCATGGAAATTTAGTGATCTCAAGGGTTTTGATCCAAGTCTAGCTCAACACATGATTGAGTTAGAGGCTAAAACTAAACCATTGAGATAAAGACAAAGGCTTATTAATCCTAAGATTGAGCCTTTGATGAAAGCTAAGCTTTACAAGCTCATAGAGTCAGCTAATATATTTCTAGTCAAGCACTCAACTTAGGTGGTAAATATTATTTTGGTATGAAAGCAGAATGATGAGATTAGATTATGTGTTGACTTCCATGATTTGCACAAGGATTCACTTAAAGATCACTATCTATTGCCATCAATGGAACAAATGTTATAGCTAGTTATAGGCTTAGAGAGGTTTTTTTTGTTGGATAGATATAGTGGCTAAAATAAAATTTTGGTCAAGGAAGATGACCAATTCAAAACATCCTTCACAACTAAGTGGGATACATTTGCATATAGAAAGATTACCTTTAGTTTATCTAATGCTGGAGAAACCTTTCAGAGAGCCATGGATATGGCATTCCAAGGCCTTCTTAAATTTTTTTTACTTGTTTATTTAGATGATATAAGAGTGTTTTCAAAGAGTGGAAGTGAACACATGGTTCATCTCAAGCAAGTGTTCGAAAGGTGTAGGCAATTCGGGGTATCTCTAAATCCTAAAAAGTTTATCTTTTCAATTCATGAAGGTAAGATCCTTGGACATGTGGTTTTAAAGTATGGTTTAATCATAAATTATAAGAGGGTAGACTATATTCTTTTACTCTCTTTGCCTAAGAACAAAAATTCTTTGCAAAGTTTCTTAGGGAAAAAAAATTCATAAGGAGATATATTTCAGATTTTGCCATTTTAGCAAAGTCACTTACAACCATGTTAAATAAGAATTAGAGTTTTAGCTGGTCCAAAGAAGGAGTAAATATTTTTGAGGAGATTAACAAGGCCATAGATAGTGACCCTACACTTATAAATCCATATTTTACAAAATATTTCATTTTGTACATATATGCTAACATGGACACCATTTCAGGCATTCTTATGCAACAAAATCATGAGGCTTTGGAGTAGCCAATAGCCTTATTTAGTCAAGGCTTGGAAGAGTATGAAACAAGGTAATATTTTGTTGAAAAGAATGTATTTTTAGTTATAAGGTCTCTCAAAAAATTTAGATACTTATTGTCTAACAATAAGATACACCTAATGGTTTTTCATCCAAACATCAAGGAGCTCCTTTTAAGCAAAGATATAAATGAGAAGAGAGCAAGTTGGATAACCAAAGTATTAGAGTATGATGTGTAAATTAAGGTCACAAAGCTAATTAGAGGTAAATGATTTTGTGAGAATCTAGTTCAAGACTTGTAAGAGACTAATGAAGATGTTTTGGTATCAAATGATGAAGAGGTTGTAACTAGTCATACCTCATCTTCTAGATGGTTTAATGACTTGATAAGCTATCTCTAAGATGGTATTTATCCTTCTCATCTAAGTGCTTCAAAAAAAAGATATTTCATGTTTCAATAAATTCTATTTTTTATTGTTTATGGTGTTTTGTTCACGAAATATATCAATGGTATGTTTTTAAGATGTATAGATCCAAGCCAAACTCAGAGATTGCTTGAAGAATTCCATCATGGATATGGTGGAGGGAATTTTTATACAAGGAATACAACCCTTAAGATCATGAGAGGTGGGTACTATTTTACTAGTATATTTATTTATTTCCATGCATGGATTAGGAAATGCAAATAGTGTGCTATGTTTGTAGGGAAGGTGAAACTTGTAGCCATAACTCTCTAAACAATTGTAGTGGATCAGCCCTTTGTCTAATGGGGATTGGGCATTTATTAGACTCATTAATCCTCCTTCAAGTTTAGGACATAAATGGATACTAACTATTATATATTACTTCACACATTAGACATAATAAGTATCATTGAAATAAGAAAATAAAATCAATGTTCTAGATTTGTACAAAGGTTTGCTTGCTAGATTTGGAGTTCCTTCAACTATTATTTCTAATAATGCAATGGATTTTATGGGAACTAGGATTAACCAATTGTCTATCCAACATGGAATTTATCTTATCACTTCATCAAAATATTATCCACAAGGAAATGAACTTTTTGTGTCCATAAATAAGATCCTATTAAAGATCATAAGGACTATTGAAGACAATTAGAGGTCATGGCATCTCAACTTGAGTTCAGCTCTATGGGCTAATAGGATCACCTATAAAAGATAAATAGCCAACTCTTCATACAAGTTGGTATATGGTAAGGAATCAAGGTTACCCATTTCTCTTGAGTTTCCTACTTTAGAAATAATGCATCAACTTGAGTTGCTAGAGAATGAGCCCATAGAGATCCGGTATCCTATGCTTATGGTGTTGGAAGAGGTAAGAAATCAATCTTTGCTAGCCATGGAAATTCACCAAGCATAAGTAAAGAGAGATTTTGACAAAGGAGATTATTCATAAAGTTTTAAGAAGGAGATTTGGTCCTCAAGTGGGATGAGGATAGATTTAAACTAGAAAGGCACACAAAGTTTGATTCCCTTTGGAGTGTCCCATACATAATCTCTAGCTACAAATCCCATAATGCCTTCCAACTTGCAAAGATGGATAGTGAGGAACTTCCAATCCTAGTCAATGGGATACATCTAAAACCTTTCTACTAAAGAGATAAGTTCCTTGTACATAGTTTTTTTTTTCCTCCAAGTTCTTTTTAAACACATTAGTTATTTAATGTTTTGTCTACAATAAGTGTTTTATTTGCACATTTGCTTTGTTTAGTTAGTTTTCCTATTTTGTGTTTTTCCCTTCTTTTTTTGGTGGAAGGAGTTATATTATTTCAAATAAAAAGTTGTAATTTCAGTCATGGATCAAATTTTTCATTGTTTTGTGATTCTAAATGTCATGTATATGGTCTGGGTCTCAAGCATAGCAGGCATGCTTCCCAGTTAAGTTGTTAAATTGTTGACAATTTTGACCTCATAGGTCAAATTGTCACCCTACCATTTGAAACTTTGTATATCCTAATATTTTTTCTTGTGATTAAATAATTAATCCTAAAAATTCCTTGAAGAATCCATGGTTAATAGGTCTTAAGGTTATTTATGTGATTTAAGATCTTTTCCTTCACTTGTCTTGTGCTTTCTAGTCATTTTTGGGCCTTTCAATTCATTATTTAGTGTTAATAAGATATTAAAGTGTATTTATTAGTTTCATATCATTATTCAATGTCATTACATCCCTAATAAATGAATAATTAGGTTGATCACATTCTGGACTAACTCTATACCTCATTTCTATGCAAAATATTACCATTTTGTGCCATTCAGAGAATGCTTCGATAGTATATGAATAAGAGGAAAATTTATTCCATATTTAATCACCTCATCAGAAATTTTATATACTCAAGAAAACATTTTACTAAATTTCAATTAGAGATCTTTGGTGAAAATAGCATTTTAGTGTAAAAACATACCTTTTTGAGGCATTCACTTTGGTTTTTAGATGATTTTTATGATAAAATAATAATGGATGATTAATGGGGTCCTTATATGGTCATATAAGTGGTTTTAAGGAAGTTATATGTGAAAAAAATGCAAAAATCAACTTCACTCCATTTTTGACCTTTCTTGTATGCCTAAAAGGGTAGTTTTCAAATGCTCGATACAAGAAGAGGAGAGAGAGTTGGGATCTAAAACTTTGAAAATTTTTATGGATCTAAGTAATATTAAAATTATTTTCATTATTTTTTATATTTACTCCCTCATATTTATGAATAATCACTAACAGTGATACCAGGTCACTATAGCCTATGCATCCAAGAGGGGTCTATTATTGGGTTGTTTCTAAATCTCAATAAAAAATTAATATAAATGGTTTTAGGGAATATTTTTATGGGTAATTATTATATTTTTTATATTTTTATAATTTGAAAAATCCTTCTAGGAAGGAATTTATAGCATAAAACCTCATTCCTTTAACTATTTTTTAAAGTGGTCTCTTCGATCAATTTTGAAGTAAAATATGAGTTTTTAATCATATTTTTAAATATTAATAGGTTATATATTTATTTTATAAGTCATTAAATACCTTAATTATTCAATTAAAGATTCACACATTTCCATTCTAAGTGAGTCTCTATGATGGAGTTCAATCTGAGTACGTTTCTTCAACAAGGTACTAATGCATTTTTTGAGCTTGTTTTCAATGTTTTAATCCAATTTCAATGCATTATAGAGTATTTAAATTGGTTTAATAAATAAATAAGTTTCAAGAGACATGACCTTGAGAAATCCTCCCTTTTCTTACATCATGATTGTACCTTAGTCTCTACATTCAAGGATGAGCACCTTCAAGTCCTAAGGCATTCATTATAGGTAATAAGGAGTCCTAGTAATTTGATACATTGTATAAATTAACATTAACACTCAAGAACTCAAGCTATCTCAATTCCCTACATGATTGTATTATGCAAGTGAAAACTACCTACAGATCTGTATCATATATAACCACATACAGTTGCCTTAAAGTAGGTCAACCGCATGGGATTAGAGCATTTTATCTTTTTTTAAGTTCATATGGTTTGAAGAACTAATTTTATACCTTATAAAAAGGTATAAGACTATTAAAGAATCCATAATATTACTCATTGTCAAATGCCTATCTCTAATGCGCTATACACTGTGTATCCACCTACAAGTGGTCCCCACAAAGATCCAAAGGTGTTGTTCTGATGGATATTGACAATTTAAGACCTTAATCAGATTGGAGGAAGTTATTTCATATCATAACATCCATTTTTTAAGTCTTGAAGAAAAATGATTGAGATTTAATGTATTTCTTCCAAAAGAGGAACTCAAGGATAAAATTCCTAAAACATGAAAACAAAGCACCTTCCCCTTTTGGAGATATCATATTATGATGTCATATGGAATATTTTTGGACCCAAATGCATTAACCTTAATCCCCACATATAGGTATAGTCTTTAAAAAATATGAGAGTTTAGGTCAAGGGAAATAAGGTATTCAAAGATCTCTAACATGTGCATTTATTCACTATGGTTTCTGAGTGCATACTATAGAGTTTGAACTATAAATGATCCTAGATCCCTCAAGTGATAGTGTGGATACATATCAATGTGTAGGTAGTCTTGTTGAAATATGAATATAACTGATGTTTCAAGGATCATATCATGATTATCTCAAATCAATGTTAGGTTGTTTAACTAAATGAATTCCTACAACCTTTCAAAGGGCCTAAAATCATACATGTACAACCTTCCAAGAATGGCATTATAGGTTAGATACAACAATGGGGTATTCGATTGCATTAGGATCATTCCATGATTCAATGGAACTATTAAATTTCAATGAAACAAAGCATGAAGCCCATGATTTGACACGTAGGTGTTTTAACCATCATGGAGCCATCACTCAATCCATACACTACATGACAAACACCCACCTACAACCACTATGTTTACCTTATAATATAATTATGTATGGTGATGGAAATCATTGATTTAAGGTAGTTGTTTTGAATTAATGATATCTTGTAGATATCTCAAACATATTCATGTCATTTTGAAGGCATAAGAAATTCACATTGAGAGGTTTGATCCTCCACTCAGTCAAGATATAGGCCATTAAAGGGTATGCAGGGTTTCTAATAGAGTTCATTTAGCTTACCCTAAGAGGACATTTATATGTAGAGTTTGTTAGGTAAGTTTATTTGGTTTTTATTTAAATATTATAAAGGATGCTATGAGAATTAATAGATATTCCAAGAGAGGAAATAATATAATGGTTCAAGATTTTTAGCCCTTTGACATGATAGACTACAACCAACCTGTGTTTGAAAGCAAATCAAGGCAAGATTGGGTATGGGTTAGTGGTGGTATAGGAAAAATTCAAGGTGATATGAGTGATTTCATGGTCATTAGAGATGTGATTAAATACTATAAGGTGGATATGTGTTGAGATTTCATTATCTACATATGAGAACAATAGGTCATTATACAGAAGATGAAGGGATGTTGACATATTGTTAACTATGGAGTCCTCCAATATCCATGGTGTGATATCTAGCATGTAAACCTACCAATATAGGAACATATGAGTTAAAAATACTCCCCAAATCCTAATATGATCTCAAGTGTATATGTAATCAACACTTATAGGCCCATGTATGATCAATTGTGGTTGATTTGTGATAGGACAATGAGAAAAAGGATAGTAACTTTGATGTTTATATTTAAGTATCATGATGTGTACATGATCAAATTAATTAAAAATGGTAACTAAAATTTAATAGTTTATTTGAATATTGTGCCCAATATCTAAATCAAGGCTAATCAAAACTTACAATAGTCCTATTATCAATACCTACAGTCAGCTAATAGTGGAACATAATGGGTGTGGGAAGATGTATCTCATAAGACTAGTTGGAAACTAAGTCATGGAATTAATAGGTGATATTGACGACAAGAAAACCCTATTACCTTCAATTTATATTTCTTGGATCTCTAGGAGGTGTAATATAGGAAAATATATACCTACAACCAAGTGGAAAAAGACCACTCATAACCATATGTGGATAGAGGTTTAAAGATGGGTAAGATTATAATATAATATGTTTGGTATGAGTGGATATCATAAGAATAATGAGCCAAAATAACTTCATGGATTCATTATAAATAACTATAAAAACTTGTTTCAAGACCATAACAAGGAGATCCAGGTTAGGGTTGTCACCTACCACTAGGTTATGGTGCCTCAAAAGAGTAATATGTGCATTGAGGAAACTAAAAGAGTTGTAATTAGGATTTTTATCTAGCATGAAAATATTGAATATTATAAAAGAATATAAACTATAATTTAATTACCTATATTATTAGATGGGAACATCATTTGAATCCCATCACCAATCAAGGCACAAACAAGAAAAGTATATAGAGTTTTTAGCAAGTTTATGTCAACGAGCCCTAAGAGGGAATTAATAATCATTAGGAGCATCAAATAACCATAATATGATCATTATTATGACATTTAAAATAAAATAAGACTATCCATGGTCAACAATACCTTAGGGGACAATGCCTAACATAATATACTCAGAGGTTTCTTACCTAAACACAATCAATAGGCAATTTTGCGGCTAGTATTTACCAAATGATGTTTTAAGCCCATTCCAAGAAAATATAGGACCCTAAAATTGATATAAATTTATGTAATTATCAAATTAATATGAACATAATCTCATTTTTTTTGGAAAAATAGTGCATATACCCACTGTTCTCTCTCAGATTGAGGCATGTCTAGGACAATCATTAAGTGGATTCAAGGTGCACTCATGCCATTTGGTGTTTCTAAAGTAGTGGGGGACATTAGTATGGTTTTGGATCACTTAAAAATGGTTACAAATATTTTACAAATCTTCATAAATATTTTTAAACTAAAACCTATAGCTGATTACCTTGATGATGAGCAAAACACAATCATCATTTACAGTAAATCCTTGCCTTTTGAAAGGTTTATGAGGAAGAAAGTGAGAGTTGGGAGTGATAAATGAGTTAAAATTACATTCATAATGACCATTATTGTCTAAATAGGTCATAATAATATGTCAACCATGAAAATAAGAGCTCTAAGAAAGAAAAATATAGTCTATATACCAATTTTGCACATAGTCAATGCTTGAGAAGTTTGCCTTGTGGTTTTTGAAGTTTGAGGGAACTAGAAGCATTAATTTGACTTGAATTTTTTACAGAGGGTCCTTATTACCAATGGAATATCATTATGTATTTTTTTTCTTTAAAAACTAGGGTAAATATAATCTATTTTATCTCATAGGTAAGCTACTTTCAGGCATGCATAGAGATTAAAAAATTTGGGAAAAATATGACCAAAATGAGTGTTGGGTGTCTTGGAAACACCATATGATGACTTGGGATGTTTAAATAATATTTTTTTAGATTATAATAACATGTATTAGGCTCATTAATTGTGATAAAACACTAAAAAGTGCTGGTGGGTGGCCATTTGCACTCAAACCCCACTAGCCTAGACTAGGCCTTTTGTCCAACAGGGGGTCATTTCCACTTCCAAGGTCCAATAAAAATTAAAAAAACATTGAAACATGTTAATGTGGATATATAATATGTTTTAAATCTTTTTTTTTAATAATAGGTCACAAATAGGCCATTTTTGGGTTTAAACGTAAGACAAGGTGCACTAAATGAAGGAATTCACATCAGAGGCCATGTTTGGATGCTCACCCCATCAAGGGGATTTATAATGGGAACTTAAGGAGTTAGGTGATGTTTAAGGGGGTAATATACCTAAATTTTTTTGAAAAATTTCTCATGTTAGATGTTCCAATTTTTTAATCATCCTTAAGGGTGAAAACTACCAAAAAACCTTCCAAAACCCTATTTTGGAATAGTTTGCAAATATTGAGTTGGATACCCAAAAAAATGGAATATTTGATTTATGAAAAATAACATAGGTATTAGGGGACTTTGATAGGGTCCTTTAAATGTTTTTTATTTATACCTTTACTTGTAATGAATAGTACTAAAGTATACATTTCCTTAGTTTTTAGATTAAATAAGGGTTCCAAGGATCACCAAAAGATGAAAATCACATTGAATGAAATATTGATAATTTTTTTACCTAATAAAACTCAAAAATATAGAATAATCAATATAAAATTACACAAACTATTCCATTAATTTGGGCTAGTTAAAAAAATGCCTTTAAAAAACAAGCCTTCCAAAGGCCATTTCATGGTTTTGACACTTTCAGGTGAATCTAGACCACAAAAAATGATATGTAAAATGGTGGGTGAATTAAAAAAATAATCAAACATTTTTTTTTAATTTTTCACACCTGTATGAGCTCCCAACAACGAAATTTCTCTTCTAGGGCTAAAAAGGCTAAGTAGGCTTAATTTGGCAAGGAAATGGGCTAGAAAACACATTTTCACTTGTATTTGGATCACAAAATTTTGTAAGGAGATGTAAGAGGATAGAGAGTACCTGTAAAAATTCTCATATTCTCATCGACACTTCTATATTATGTTAGACAATGATATTTGTAGGGAAAAAGGGCTATAAGGAACCCATGTGAAATGCATTTTTTTCTGTGTTGTTCTAGGTCTTACTAAGTGTTTTATGCATAAAATTGATTTAAAAATGGGTTTCTTTCCATTTATAATCCTTTCATGGTGGATATATTATATATTGAAGCAAAATAGAGAAAAAATCCACTTTCTACCTTCTATGCCTTGGTGAAAATGAGCCTTTTAGGGGTTTTAAAGGATAAATAGGTACAAATAGCCTATTACAAAGACTTGGAAAGTTTAAGTAGGATATGGAACTCAATTTTAAAGTTAATAATAATTCAATTAAGATTTATAATTAAAGGATGATTTGGAAAAGGTCTCCAATAAATGGAAATATGACTATTCCTCTTCCAAATACACATGTGCAAGACAAAGCCAATTTATTGAATTAGTCTTATAACCAACTCATAAAAAAATTTATATACTCATTAATGAGACTATATAAGGGTTAAAATCAAATATTTTCAAGGAATTGAAAACCTACATCTATGGAAGATATTTTTTTCATCAAGGGAGACAAGAAATCTAAAATCTAGGGGTTGGTGCAAGAATATAGGCACTCTCCAAGTGCTCTAAGCTTTAAAAAACATAATGATGAGTATCATAAGACCCATAAACATTTAAAAACTTCTTTTCCATTAAAATTTATATATTTAACATATTTGATAAGCTAAAATTCTATGTATCAAATTTGGAGGAGCCATTTGACCATGTTTCGGGTCCCCTACTTTGGGGTTGCTTTGTCTCCAAGAATTTATTTGATATATGTATTATTTTTTACAAAATGTAGAAATAATATTTTATATTTTTTTTCCTAAATGTTGAAAAAAAATTATTTTCCTTTTTGGAGCAATAAGAATCAAAATTCCTCCATTTTTAGGTATTTTCTAGTGAAGTGTATATGCTTACCATTGATATAACTTAGTGAAATACTTGTTTTCCTTGGTTATAGTCTAGTTTTGTATCTTCATAAGAGATTATTAATGCTATAAATGTAATTATAAGTGTCTAAAATAATTTTAAATTCATGAATTAGATGTGAGTTTAGTCCTTCTTTTCATGAATTAAGTTTGTAAGGTCTTTATTGTGAAATATTGATGTAGAAATCTTACTTCGGTAGTGAAGGGGTGTGTAAGATTTTATATTTTATATAAGTGTCATTTCAAGAATTGGATTTCATAAAAAAATTGGTGTATCACCTTCCATTTCAAGATTCATTTAGTTTAATCCATTTTCATTTTCTTTTTCACCCTTTTCCTTGTTAGACTCAGTAAGTAATAGCTTAAAAGTAAGTTTTAGTGAGATCACCAAGGGAACCAAAAATATCTAGAGATTATCTCCCTTTTTAAGTCACCCACACTTTGGAGAGATTTCATGTTATAATAGGACTGATAAATTTCACACTTTCTCATAAGGGCACACTCCTGATTGACAATAGGTATGAATCAGAAAAGGAGTCATTAAAGTTAGAATTAGATCAAACAACTAGCAAGATGAAGACCTATGAGAAGTTTTAAAATAACACTAAGGCTCTATATGAAATTTTTATTATTCAAAAGTCTACTAATGATAAGGCAGGTCATAGTTTCAAAGTAAAACAAAATGAGAACAAGGAGAATGTTAATGTGAACAAGAAGGTCAACCTCAATATTAATATGAAGACAAATCCTATTAGATAACATAATGCCATAAAGTATGCAGATTCATTCAATAGTTACTATTTTTCGTGTAATAAATTTGGTAATAGAGAAAGAGAGTGTAGAATACCCTTCAAAAAATGAGTACTCATGGAACTATGGAAGGAGTCACAGTTCACATCAGTTAATATATATAAATGATGTTGTTTGTTATAATTATCTTAACATTAGTCATATTCTAAGATTCTGTCATCATGAATCATCAAGATAGAAAAATAATAATTAATATCCTAGAGTTAAATAAAGAAGACAAACCAATGTGTGGAAGCTAAAGATAGTCAAGCTTAGTCTTAATCAATTTACATGCCAAAGTGGATTATTTTCTATGGTATAATATAGACTAGATATTGAAGAGTATCAAGAGTGCTCATTATCAGCTCAAGTTATTGATAAAATGAATGGTGAATAGGGAAATCTAGAGAGGATAATCAATCTGAAAAGTATCCTAAAGGATCAACATTTTTTGTGAGAGCATGTAGATCTAGGAATCTCTTGAGTTTCTATTATTCTAGTGTCATATGGTAAATGGAGACACTCATTAGTAAGTGAAAGCTTGGTAACTCTCATAAATATATGTTGAAGAGTGTTATGGGTATATGAGATATTTTTAAAGGAAGATGAGGATGGTGTATGATTCCTAATGACTCATGTGGTGAGCTCAAGTTGTGAAGACAAAGGGGGAGTAACTTCAAATGATGTCAAGAATATCGTGGCTTAATGTGTGATCAAAGGTTTGAGTCATATAAATCATGTCAAGGACAAGGTGAGTGGTATTATGACTTGAGTTCATTTAAATGAGGTATCCATGGAGTAAGGGGGAGTATGTTCCTATAATGCTTCATATTATGTGTGTTGAACTTTTATTACAAAAAGGTGTGATTTCAGATGTTGTAAGTAAGATCATGTTTATTGGATAAAGTATTTAGTACTAGGAGAATGATAAAATTATAAGATTGGTTATCATCTATTTTATATGAGGATAATCATCAAAGAAATATCAATTTAGGGGGAGCTTAATAGATCTATGTTGTGAAGTGTCAAGACAATGAGGTAGAAGTCATAAGAAGCATGGTTTCTTGAAATTCATGGATTAGATGATAGTTTTTCGAAGACCCTTTATAATTAATGTCAAAGAGGGATAAAGAATAGAATGGATAGATGATAATTATTAAGTTGTAGTGTTTTTTCCATCAATGACAAATGGGAAGTTTATTGTCATGTTGTTGTCATTGATGTCAAGGTGCATCTAGTAAAGGTACATGGTGAGTGGTAATTAAGGTATGTTCATGATATGACAAGGTTAGATATATTGAGCATGGTAGTAACCTATTAGAGTGTGTTCTCATTTGTAAGCATGATTTTTTAAAAGGTGATGATTGATCAATATTGATATTGTCATGAATGTTGTAAGCATGGAAGGTACAACTCGTGGAAGGGTAAGCCTAGTTGATAATTTGTGATGAGATAAGATGCATTAAAAAGAGTATGGTCAAGAGATAATTTGAAGGCAACAAATGTATTTTATGTTTGTTGATGTCAAGGTTTAGGTTAGCTTGAATTTGTTAATGTTATCATTGAAGGTTGTTATGAAGGTATAATGACAAATAGGTTTATAAAGAGTGTTATTGTGAGAAAGTCCAATTAGAAGTTTATGTTGTGATAAGATTATGAGAATTTAAGGTATTTAATTATATTGGTTATGATTATTTTTGTCTTATTACCATTGTTTACAAATGCATAGGCAAGATGTTTTTGAGGTCAAGTGCTTAAGTAGCCTAAGCCTATTCATGGCATGAAGAGATCTTGTGAGAAGGTTTGAACATGGTGGATTGGTGAGATAAGTGAACACAAGTATGAGAGGTTTATTGATAATGTATGTGAGACACTAAACCATTCATGAGATTTTTAGGGTGATCCTATAGGGGTAGGACCTCCAAACCAAGTCTACACTTAGACCACTCTTAGACCCTACCTAGCCTAATAAGGTATCATGATATATTTTCAAGGTATGCGAAGTATGTATGGTGGTGTTTAAGAATGAGAGGTTCATTTAATATGTGAGTGAGGTGGAGAGTGCATGGATAGAGGCATGAAGGTAAATTTTAAAGCCTAACATGGTTTTTAGGTCAAGTATAGAGAGAGAGAGAGAGAGAGAGAGAGAGAGAGAGAGAGAGAGAGAGAGAGAGAGAGGAGTCATGATAATATTTTAATGTGTTTGAGATTATGTAAGTATTTTGAAAGGTGAGGTATGATTTTTCAAGTATGATCATGTAGTTTTAGATTATAGTGTGAAGGACAAGGCATGAAAAGTTATTTAGAGGTCTTTCAATTACCTAGAATGAAGGATTCTCAACTTGAGAATGATTTTATTTTGCTCATCGTCTCATAAAAAATTTTCATGGGAACATAAGTAGTTTATGGTATATGGGGAAGGGTCCTAGCTCAAAATTCCATGAATTAGGATTGAGGGTCTATGTTGTATGAATGATTGTTAAGAATGGAAACATGTTTAAACCCTCTTATAACCCTAATAAGGACTTGATGTTGAAGATAAAGATCAAAATTACACAAAATATATTGATATTCTTAGGTAAGTTATTGGATTTTATAGTGGAATCTCCTAGGTACATCTATGTGGTATTGGTTAGAGGGAAGAGAAAGAAAATGTCGAGTTACAAGCTTGTTTCTGAATAAGTTATTATAGATCTCAAAAGATGTATTTGACATAGTAAGAAAATGGATGGAAGAAGAAGTTATAAAATCATGTTTTATGTCCATGAATGTTTTTGGACATATTATATCCCTAAAGTGTGCTAAACTGGTCATCCAAGTTAGTTATTTGCTAACAAGCCTAATGGTGCAAATAGTGAAAAACCAAAGCAACAGTGAGAAAATGAATGGGAATGTGTTTTCATGATAGAATGATGAAACCAAGTACATTAATATGTTTTTTGATACTTGTATGTATTATTAATTCTTTTTAGAGAGATTTTAAGTTAGGTATAGTTTTGAAAATAATTAAGCCAAAATGGCTTGTCTGACATAGTGAGGTCTATGTATAGTAAGGTCAACAAATTGGTCTATAAGGCTAATAGTTGCCAGTAGACCATATGATGTTTATATTTTATTATGGTTTGGAGATTTAATAGTATAATTTTAATCCATTTTAATTATTTTAATTTTTTAATACATGTGTTGAAGTTCAAATGTCATCATGACTCTGTTTTGTGGTAAAATGGGAGTTCTAAGTGAGCAAGTTGTAATAATGAGTTTGAGGATCTATGTCATGAGTTGAAGTATATAATGAATATGGTGATATTTTTGAGGTCATTTCATATTTATATAAGTTATTTATTTTCATGTTTGTGTGTAAAAATGATGTGTTATCTTTAGTTGTTTAAGATAGATTTTTTGTGTGTTTAAAGGCATAATGTGAACAATGCTAATGGAGTGTTTCAAGTGGTGGTTGAAACTAAAAAGTGTTATTAAGATAAAAGGATGTTGGATAAAGTATATTTGAGTTGTGTATGAAATAATATTAATTTATATACAAGTGAAATGTGTTCTAAGGTATCAAATAGTAATGTGTTATTAGATAGACCTAATACAATTAGGCCTCCATGAGACCTAAAAATGAAATGAGGTCAAATAGAGTTATAATAGAACAAAATGGACTCAATATTCATTTTAGTAATGTTTATGATATGTCATAATACATTTTCCTTGGCTTTCCTAAGAGGTTAAGGCTTAATATCTGACTAGGTAGTATATGAACAAGGAATGGTATGTATACAAGGCAATTTTAGGCCTATTGGTTTAAGAAGAGAGTAAGTGAATTAAATAACACATTATTGAGTAAAATGAGGTCTTATATACCATCAAGGGAGTATATAAGTTTTTAATTAATGTTTGATAGTGTGTCCACATATGAAGATCAATGTCATAAGATCTAATCAGTTTTGAAGAGACCTAGTTGACTGAAGAAGCCAAGAAGGCAATTTGAGAGGGATAAGAGTGTGAAAAGCTTAAAAAGTGATCATAATATATTATATGAGAAATATTGAAGTTTGAAGGTGATAAAAACAATTATGTGGTTGAGTTAGTTTTGAGTCATTTAGGGGGTTCTACCTCATTGAAATTGGGTGCTTGCTAAAGCCTATATAAGTGGGTGTTTGGCTAGTCGAGGTTGGTGTTCCATGTGAAGTTGTGTTTCACTAAAATTTAATTTTTGTCTTGTAGGAATGTAGTCCATTTGAAGATATGATTGGTTTTTCTTCCTCTTAAGGTTTTTCCACATATGTGATATGTTCTTGTGTTTCATGTTTATATGGACAAGTGTTTATGCTTGTTAGATCTATTGTTTGCTTGAATGGCTCATGATTACTTAACGAAAATTAAATGAAAGGTTTTTAAAGACTGATTAATCCCCCCCTAAATCACTGTTCTTCTAATAATTTAATCCATTTTATAAATAAGTGAAGAAGAAGAATAATATAATATTGCACTTCTAATTATCCACCATCTAATTATGGAGCATAACATAGGGTTTCAATACTTTCATTAGAGATACATACCTTCTTATGTAGAAGTATTTTGGATGCAAAGATAAGTGTATCCTAGAGTTGACTTATCATTATTATCCTTATATACCACAACAACATCTTACTAAATACCTTGGCCAAGGGAGAGATTGAGGCTTACTGGGTTTGTATTCAAAGGTAAGTTTTGTTAATTATTCCTCCTTTGTAAGAGTAGAGATATTTTCATTTGTACTTATCTCTGATGAATTAGAGTTTTACCTATACAAAACCTAATTAGGATTCTCCTATGCATGTTTACATTTTATGTTTATTAACCCCACTTTATTCCATAATATATTGTGAGAACTAGATTAAATCTAATTTTTCTTTGCATATACTTTGTGAATGTGAAAAAATAGGACCTACCTAGGGTTAATGCATGGTGATGCTTGACTAGGCACTTTGGAACCCTCTCTAGTGATGTTATTATGGTAAGAGATCCCTTGGTTAGGTCTAGTGGATCCATCTTGGTCATGACCCTGAATATCTAATGTATAAAAAATTAAAATTTTAAGTGAGATTTATCTTCTTTGAACTAGGATTGATTAATAGGTTAGATGCATTTTTATTTGTATACATTCTAGTTAGCTTGATGTGGATCAAACCCTTGTAGGTTTTCTTTCATGCTTTCATTTTGTCATCATTTTATATATTTTTATTTTTTTATAAATTTATTAAACCTATCTATATAGTTCAAATATTTTATGTGTAGGTTTAACACATAAATGCCACAAAATTACTATGTTTTATTTGTGTAGGTCTTCCCCAAATATAGGTGACTAAATTGATCAAATCAACATAGTCTTCTTTAGTCATAAGATTGCATACATAGTCAAACCATTCGACCCTATTTGTATTTCTCCTTTTCTAGCATACAATTCTGTAAACATAGCCAAGCTAATTGACTATATTCACAATTTTATTTATATCACACAAGTTTTACAAAATTTGTCAAACTAGTCAACTCTTCTAGTAGAATTTTTGAATCAGCACTTAAGCATCACAAAAAAAAAAAATTGTAATTTAAACATCTTATATCCCACCAATGTTCATTCTTACCTTATTTTTCATTTCATTTTCATTTTTCATTATTATTTTTCACAAGTTTGCATTCTTGAAAAATGTAACCCTATAGCCAACTAGGTCAACTAGTTCAACACAATTATGTAGCTTGTCTTCTACATAGAAGACATAGTTGACCTGTTTGACTGTGTTCTTCCATATCTTAATTTTGGAGAATAATAACAACCCAATCAACTCTATTTTTCATTATTTTCATTCACTATAACCTAACCCAATTATTTACCCTTAGTAATGAAGAAATTAACCTCTTTTTGCTCATAATTAATTCACCTTTCATTTTAGTTATTTGCATGCTTAAAGTAAAAAAATGATTAATTAGGTGGTTTTTCAAATTACTATTGTTATGTTTTGCACACACTTATAAGTCACTTTATGACAAAAATAATTAAACATTTGTCTTCTGAAGGCCTACCTATGTAGATTTCATCACCAAAGGGGAAGTTGACTTATTTTTTTGGTCAAGTATAAACATGTGTTTGATAGTATATATTGGTAAATCACTTGACACCCTTATCACTATGAGATTATGAAGTGAGGGGGTGATCCACAATACCAATATAGTACCATATCTAATATAGATCCCTTTTAGCCTAAACTTCTTAAAACCATCCTTAGATTTGGTTTTTGTTCCTTCTTATAACCAACTTCCCATCACATTAAATTCAAAATTAATTTTACCTTAATAGCACTTATAAATGACCAATTATTTAAGCATTTACTTTGAAGTTGTTTTTTGGTCTATGATCATTGAATTTTTAGTTATAAAACTTGCATTAGCCAATGTTGGTATAAGGCTTGTGTTGTGTGTTTTAATTGTATCAATCACATAGATCTAATAATCTATGTGCTTAATTTCATTTGCTTAGATATTATCCTATAAAATCTTTATCTATTTTCAAAACACTATCATTCATATCAACATGTTATCTTATAGACTATTTAGACTATTTGTTTGTAGTACATAATCAACCTATCCAATTATGTCTATTTATCTTCATGTTTAATCCCTTATCTAAGTAGTACATAGTTAACCTATCTGGTTATGTCTTATTGTTTCTTATCTTATTCCCTATTCAATATCACCTAGTTGACCCACATGACTATGTCCTCCTTCTATCTATTCTATTTCATGTTTTACAAAACACAGTTGACTAGTTTGATTCCATATCCTATTTCTTAATCCTTATTTTCATCAACTCTTTATCCTCCTTTTCTCATAATGAATTTACTATTTGAAGATAGTGCAAATTTAAATCCAACAAACATGATGAGTTTAACCCATCATAATTTGTTTCCCAAGAAATATCTTATGGCTTCCACTTTAGGTGAAATCAATGTTCACATTACCACTCTCACTACCATTTATGGGATTCCTCCTCATTCATCCTTAATTCATAATACTATGTTCTCCTTAAAATATGAGCATGAATTAGAGTACACACCTAAAATGGTCTTCTAAATTAATGAATTTCCTTAACATAGAGGAAATGACCGTTCAACCATTTACAATATTATGATAGGTCCTCATGAAGAAGAACCTCTCTCACCCTCCCCTACCTTCTCTCAAAAATTTTGGGGAGATGTTGTCTTTGCTTCTAAACCTTTCCATTCTATTTTATCTCCTTCACACACCATGAATTCTTCTTCTATGACCTATTTAACCTACATGCTAAGTATATCCACTAACATGGTAGGTTCAACATCTAGTGGGAATTTTCCAAAGGCCCTTCTCCTTAATCATGTCACTAGAAAATATTTTACTAACAATGTTAATCATGCTACTAGTGCTTATTTTTCTTCCAATGGTAATCATTAACTAGTGCATCTTTTAATACAAATGTTAATCATTCTTCTAGTGCTTCCTTTTCTATGAATGCTTCTCACACCAATAGTGTAACATATAGTACTAATCATAGTACAACCCAAGCCACTAATACTATTACCATTATTTCACATGTTATGCACACTATTCAAAATACTACCAAGAATCATAAAATTTTATTACAAACACTGAATAAAATGAATACTTTTCAAACCAATAATGCACATCAAATGATGTAAATCTAGAACCATCTCATTAACCTTAAAAATCAAATCCAATAGGTTTCATAGCGAGTGAAAAATCCAAATGCCTCCCCAAACCCCCTTAGGGATTCCCATGGTAACCTTATTCCTCAACCACCCCTAATTAATAAAATATAAAACATATCCAAAATGAACCTCTTGTACCTAAAATTTACAATATCAACATATGAGGTATCATACCTACCATTAGTTATAATGGGTCTATTGATCCCACGTTACATTTAAAAACATTTGGTAACCCCTATTTGGGTTAAACTTAATACTTTTGTTGTTACGAAGCTATTAGCTAAAACACAATTAGGAGATGATTTAGATTGGTATACTCAACTAAAAACCCATTATATCAGTATCTTAGAATATTTGGTTAACTCCCTAGTAAAAGAGTTTCAAAATAGTGATTTACCTAATAGAAAATTATCTCACTTCATAAATTAAAAATAATTTGAGTCTGAAATGCCATAAAATTTCATCAAATGTTGGAATAACTATTAACCAAGTTTGACTTTCTAGTCAAACTAAGGCACCTATAGCCAAAAACATGATTTTTGAGGTCTATAGGGGGTTTAAATAGATGTTATAATTTTTATAAAGGGTAAATTAATGTCATTTAATGTTATAACACCTTTGGTTATTAGTCCCCTAAGTCTATTTATCATTTTTGGGTCATTTAAAAGTCATTTTAGGTGTATTTAATGTGTTGTATAGATATTTTGTGAATTTTTCATGTGTAAAAAGGTCACATCACATTCCATGTGTTCTAAGGAGTCTTTATTAGCTATACCTAGCTAAAATTTTGTAGGTCGATCAAGAAAGAGAAGTTTTCCCTAAAATAAAGGAGTTATTGGGCACTTGTACTGACTTCCCAAGTCCAACATTAGCTAAAAACGTGGGAAAAGAAAATATTAACCTTCCTACACTCATTATCATATTTATAATTTAAGGATAATGAAAAAAATATCTTTTACGACTCATTTTCCCATTTTCTCCATTGGCACATAAAGAAGGCCCAACTTCAAGTGTTCACCATGGGCAGTACAGGTGGAATCAAGAGGAATGGTCTTGGGGGTATATATTAATCTTATCCCACTAAAATTTCATGGAAATAAGTCTCAGATTGGTTCATTATTCTTTATGAACAATCGTTAACACCTTGGGTAACCTTTTGAGAGTTTACATTGAAGAGGGGGTCTCCTTTTGAACTTGTTTCAAATTTTATTGACTTATATTGATGGATTTATCTTATTTAGGTGTTTATACATGGTTTTAAACATTATATCATGATTTTTATTGTCTTAGAGAGTTGAATGGTGTGAGAAAACCTCTTTTAGGGGAGTAAAATGCCTAGTTTGTGTTCATAGTCAGCTCATTTGCTTGCAAATGTTTTCTTCACATTGGGAAGAGTGTTTTGATGACTCTAATAGTATTTCTAAGGTTGGAAGGATTTTAAAATTTATTTTTGGTTTTTTAAAAAGCCTTACCTCACATTTATTTGCTATTCCATATCTCTACATCTGTGAAATAGTCAAAACTTCATCTACATGGATATGCTAAGATCATCAATGAAAGTTTGAAGGTTTGAAATATTCCTCCAAATTTTTGGAATATTAATGTGCATTGAGTTTTTGAGAAAAGGCACATACATGCTACCAACTAGCTAATTTGGAAAAAGATCTTAGTTACACTTGTGAAAGGAGATTGTCATCTATAGTTAAGGCTATTGATAACTCTTCAAGAGGTGTGCCAATAAGATTATCCATTAATTTTTATGGTTAATTGACTTATATAATTCCTATAAAGTCCTATTATGACCCTAGTTGACAAGGAAGGGTGCCAAAACATTGAAAATAAATGAAGAATTGAAATCAAGCCTATATGCTCTAAAATGGCTAAATAATGATCCTAGAGGTTCTAACCAATTACAGAGGTGGAAGAGAGAATTGTTATTTAAGATCCCATTAGGCCTATTTTTTTGTGTATGGTAAAATAATATTTATTCCAATTTTTATCTTGGAAGAGTAACTTAAAAGTAGGTTTTATGACCTCCTAAAATGCCAAGAAATCACTGAATTACATCAGTGATATCTACAAGATTCTCAATGAGTACTTGTCCTACATGCATTTGAAAAGTCATATAACTATTTATGTAAATGGGAAAAATTAAAAATAACTCAACCATAAGTCTTGATAACTTAATCCATGAAGGTAAGTTGTGTTGCATGGAATGACCTTTTGGACCTATCCCCTGTTTGTACACAGGGCATAGCATGTATTGGAAGTAGTGTTTGATGATTGACATAAAGAGATGATATTGAGGGTTCATAGGAAGGAAATAATTCATACTAGGAATTATAAAAATATAAAAATTGTATAAATAAACTATATATGTTATTAATCATGCTTCAAATGACTAAACCCACCAACAGGCCTAAATTATGCACTTCTAGTGAGAGGTATTGGCAAATTGGTCACAATCAAGTCATGGGAGTAAATAAGAGGATTTTAAATAAAATAAGGAGGATTGAGGGTTTATGACCACTAAAATTTATCAAATTACCTTTATAAACTTCATTCATATGATCCCTAACCAATCTAGGTGTGTTCATTAAGGTTGTATATATCCTACCAATAGGACATAGGTAGTAAGATGGCATAAAGGGGTCTAAAGTTTTGATTTTTATTCATGAGTCTCTAATAAATTATCCAAGGTGATTTAATGATAATATATAGGTGTAAATACATTTAATAAATTTTTAAAACTATTTTCCTCATTGGTTCTCTATCCAAAATTGTAAATTCATGTATAAGTAAGGTATTCAAGGTGACTGTCACAGTGGACAAGAGAATGGGCAAGAGATTAGGTAAGAGTTTTTATGTGGGAGCTTGAAGATAAGTGGAGTTAAATTAAATGATATGTTATCTTAATTAAACCATAAATTTTTATGAAAATTATTTCGTAAAGAGACCTTTAGCAAGACCTATAGGGTCGTAAAAACTAACACCTATAGGTAGGCAGTCCTTCTCTAAAGCCCAGTCTTGTTATTTTGTGATTTTGGAAGACCTCCCCTTGGATTTAAGATCTGAATTTTTGTATTTAATATCCATATGATGCATATAAAAATTTAAAATGATTTTTTTCAATAAGGAAATAAGGCAACATGCCACTATTTTATCTCAAAATAGGGACAGTCTCTTCATACAAAGCATAGGTAATTTGGAGAGAAGAAGTGGTTTTGAATACCAAAAAAATATAGGGAACCAAAGATAATATTTTATAATATTAATTAAATATATAAAAATCTATAAAAACTTTATATAAAGTTTGGAAGTAGATAAAACATTCTATACAAGGAGGGTTGCAGTCAAACCCCTTAGGTAGACTTAAGAGCAAGAGTCCAAATAGAGGGTCAATTTGTGTTTTGTCATAATATATGATTCATAATTGTTTTATTAATGTTTATGAGTGTGTATTATAAGTTTTAAATCCATAAAATGTCAAAATAAAACATGAAAAGGTCAGATGGAGTCTAAAGGTACATGTAGACCTAGTAGCAAAAGCTAGGTCTAGTGCCAAATAGGGGTCATTCTTCATTCCTACCTCTTGGAGAGCCATTAAAATTATTGGATAATTTTCTTGGGTAATATAAAGATATTTTTTAACATTATTTATATATTTTAACTCCCAAATAAGCCATTATATTCTTGAAATCATGCACAAACTTCTCAAATGCAAGAAATGAAGCTCAAAGGGCAACTTGAAGAGCTCAAAAATTTTATGAACATTTTCATGAGATATATAAATGTTTTTAGGAGTTGTAGAGGGTCCCTATTGATCTATTAGTGTCATTTTTTAGAGGTTATAATGTCACACCTTTATGAACAAAGGTTAAGAGTAAAAATCACTCTAAACCCTTGCAAAACCCTCATAATGACCCGATTGGAGAGATAGAGGGTTTTAATAATTCATATGTTAGGGAATTTACATGAAGGAACATATATTATGTCTAAATATATACATGTATTCCACACATTTGAGAAAGATGTATGGAGTTTTAGGAAAAACATGTAAAATGGGGTTTTCCTCACCATTTTTTAAATTATGCAGGGTATATGAGGTTCCTGAGGATGAAATAAAGTTTTATGGAAATAAATATACTTATAATAACCACATATGATAATTTTATTCTATGTAAAATATTATAATTTTCCAAACAAAGGCCTCACTTTTAGCCTGTAAAAGCTAACATCATGCACACAAGGGTGAAAAGTGTGAAAGCCTCCATTGGATGTCCTTTTGGGGAGGAGTTGAAGATTATATAGTAATGGATAATATTTAAAATTTTAATTCATCCTTTTCCCATGTATTTTCATGATAAACTAAATACTTTTCAAGGCCAAGTGTGTAGGGTACTTAGAAGGGTAGTTTTCAAGACAATAGATGATGATAGCTCATTTTTAGTTACTTCCAGAGGACTAGGAATGAAAAAATGCATGGAGAGGAATGTGTGATGTCCTAAACTTGAAATAAATTTTTTATACTTGCTCTAAATCAGCTATAAGACATTGAAATAGGCCTAATCATGAAGGAATTATTTAATGCAAAGGGAGAATTTCTTGCCACTTTTCTTCAAATTTGTGACTTAAATTGCCACTTGTTGTTCCTATCTTTACATGGTTTAACCAATATCCTATTCTCATTCATGTATAACTAAAATTATTAGCTGAACACATTTCCAAGTGACCCTTATCTCTCTCTCTCTCTCTCTCTCTCTCTCTCTCTCTCTCTCTCTCTCTCTCTCTCTCTCTCTCTCTCTCTCTCTCTCGGCATTGTTGGTATGCTCCACTTGAGTATGGCAAAGCACTACTCAATTTTACATTTTTTGTATAAATGAAATTAATAAGTGTTTACCTATATCATGACTTTTCATAGTTTTCTCTACTTGAATGTTTAATTTTCTTAGTAAAGACTATGGATTCCTTATCATTATACTTCATTCTTTCACCTATTTTCAGTCTCTTCTTGTAGGGCATGTGAAGTGTTCAATATATGTTCATGGTTGAAGTGAGTAGTATATTCATTAGAGTCATCCAAGACCTCTTGTCTAATACTCCTAACCTTACACATCATATAGAACCCCACAATTTAATATTGATCCAAGAAGACATAGATTTGAGAAAGTGTATGTTTTAGTTGGTTTCTTGATCCTAAGTGTGAAATGTAAGTGGTTAGAAGTTATCAAACTAATCTAGTGTATCACCTCTATACCTTAGGTTTGATTTATGTTATTCTCAACCATTTTCCACCGTAATAGTTCTAGTATCAGGAACATGAGCTCAAATTATGCATCAAGGGGAGCTATCTCCTAATCTAGAGGTTAATCTCAAAATGTTGTTCACCCACAACAAGTGAGATGTCCCCATTTTTCCACTTGGATTAGAGGCCTATAAAAAATCTTATCATAGGTTTCATCCAAGTTAAAATAATAAATATTTTAATAAATGTGAGAATAATATGGTAGATGATAACCTTTTTCATCTATTCACTAATGCTCTCTACCCCAAGTTGTAATTTTGGGTTAGGATTCTCTCTCCATGAACTCTGGAAAAAGCCCTCAACCAAGCTAAGAGATAATATTTTATCATGCACCAATTCAAACCATCTCAAACTCACATATTTACTTATATTCTCATTAACAATAAAAACCATCATGCTACCAATGATGGCATTATTGTGACCTATGGCACTATTCACAATATCAAGCCATCACTCCAAATACACCTATGGATCATGTTCCCCCTCTAAAAAAACACTCCTAATCATACATTTATTCAGACAAAAAACATTAATTTACACAAACCATTATCCTTATCCAAGCTTTAAAAGCATCTTCCAAGACCTCTACCACAATATGCTAACCCACTCATCAAATGAAAACTTGGTATGATCTAAACAATTATTTTTGGTTTTATGCAAGTTGGGGCCACTCTCATTATACTTGTAGACAATTAAGTAATTTATCTATGGATTTCATTCTTATAAAAAATTTGTATAATGAATCAATCATTTAAAATAATCAACAAGCATATGACATATATTTTAAATCTCATGAAACACAAAACAAAAATTAAGCTTTAAACCAAGCTAATGCTCACCTTGGTATATACAAAGATCATCTTCCTAATCATCATGATAATAATGAAAATCCTAATCCTTTTAAAAATAATGTTTAAAATCTTATAAATCTCATTACTTATAAATAAAATTTGTTAAATATGACTAACATGAAAAGTGTAGTTGCTTTTATTGATTTTAATCCAACACACACACACCAAACCTCTCAAACATTTTACGTCATTAAATATTCTTCCCAATCTCATCTAATGAATTTTGGGCAAGAGGAACTTATATAATTCCAAGAATCATCTTAAACATCTCAATTTTATAATATATCTCACACTATTTCTACTCTTCCCCCAACATCTATACATGTAGACAACATTCCCCACCCTTCCAATAGTAATTTTTTGACCCAATCACAAGAAATACCTCAATCAACCATCCCACCATCCAAAGACAATCAACCTATTTATCCTTAAAATAAACCAACTCCATCTTCCTAATATAAATTTTATTTCACCTCCAACCCTCCATCATAAGAAATCATACAACATTATACTCCTCTATCTAGTAATCCCCCCATGGGTTCTGATGAATGGGACCCCACTATGTAACTTTCTCATCTTCCATATAGAATATATTTTATTGAACTAATATGAACTTCCCATCATAATTTTAACCATAAAATGCAATTAATATTTGAAATGAGCATCCCTCATCCTCCTCTAGTAGGACATGAAGCTACTTTATCTAGGTCTGAAGATAGTATACGTCAACAATGCAAAGAGATGTCCATTAATGTTGATTAAGCAATGGATACTTCTCTTTCCCTTAATTTCACTATCACTTCCATTATTCTAGATGAGATTATACTTTATGAAGATGATCTTCCCCTATTCATTAGTGTCCAAATTGGTAATATCCAAGTCAAGCACACCTTAATTAATGAGGGGTTAGTTACTTGTGTTTCCACCCTTAATTTCATTAAAACTCTTAGATATTATGAGTATGATATCAAGTCCTTACATAACACATCTTAAGGCTATAATATAAGGCAAATACCTCCTTTACAATGTGTGTGGATTCTTATTACCATCCATCCTATCACCGTCTATGTAAAAGTTATGAATTTTTGTTGAGCATGGTAATTGATGTTAGGTTGTCATTGATGTCAAAGAGAGAAATATATCATAGTGCATTAGTGAAAAAGTGATCATATGATGGTTTAGAGAGTGTCTGACTTAGTGAGGAAATTAATGGATGATATTGATGGTATATACATGTTGTAGAGACCCTTTGAGATGTTATGAGTGCTTATAGAAGTGAATGGATTTCATCATAATATTCATATGAATGTTTAAGCTCAAGTAGTCATCTTGATGGATAAGGTTGAGTAAAAAGTTTGATGATTTCATATTTCACATGTGTGAAGGTTTAAAGAGTAGCTTGATATATGGATAGATTCATTTATGTAAGGAGATCATATGGTTCAAATTTTAAGTCATGAGGTTGAGGGTAACAAAATTTATTAAGGTGAAAAGTTAGCCTTCCAGGTAAAAGTTTATTAAGCTCCCATACTTAGCCAAATTTTCAAGAGGAGATCTAATGGTGAGTATTATTTTGGATCATAGATCTAACAATAAGCATTTAATCTGACCAGATAATGATTTAATAGAGAACATGATCTTATCAGTAAGGATATAATGGTGTGTATTTAGTTAATATGTCAAAGAGAACATGACTACATGCACTAGTGAAAATTATCGCAATATCAGAAGAGTTGATAGAAGATCAATATTACATGGGTGTTTTTATAGAAATAGATCAATGGTGCAAGTTGATTCAAAAAGTCAAATGTGTAGGAGGCACACAAAGATGCCAAGTGACATAATCATAGGAGCTCAGATCAAAGACCAATGATGAGAATTGCAATGTAAGGACAAAGATAATCTTGAGGAGATAAATGGCTTGTATTTTTTTAAAGTTTCTAGGAAATAGGAGATGAGGTCAAAATATTCAATGTTTAGCATTTTCATAGTGACCATTAGAATTTGAATTAACAGTGTAAAACTGGTGTTTAGATTTTGAGATATATATTTTGATATAAGCTAAATTTATTGATGGATTAAACATAAAATATGAATAGGAATTCAAGGTGCATCTATATAAGTTGATTATAGTATATGAATGTTTGTATAGTCAAAGATATTAAGCTTCAAAGTTGATTATGTGTTTGACCATGTTTTGCAAGTAACCTAAGAAAGTTAATTAAAGAGTTATTGATAGTATTTTGATTTTTAAATAATAAATATATATTGGAGAGTTTTATACACTCCATTAGTACCATATATTTTAATTTTAGAAAATAATACATATTTTATGTGAATAATTGCTTATAAGTTGACTATGTTTGTTGAATACACTGGTAGATTGAGTGACCATCTTACAGAGGTAAGTTGAAGATGTTATAAGTAGATTTAAGGATAAAAATAAGTATTTATATGTTTTATAAGTCTATAAGTAATATTATAATACATTTTTATCATAATATTCCCTTGATTAGTTTTGGAAAATCAAAATAGCTTGACTGTGTTTTGACTATTTGTGACCAGTCTAAGTGGTCATTTTTAGAGAGTTGATTTGAGTGAGTAGAGCTTGTGTTGAAGTGTAAAAATAACATGGAGGTGTTTCATATGTCCTAAAGTGTTCAACCATATGATATAATTATATGGTTATATGAAACACTTGAATACTTTATTTAGATATTTGAGACTATGTTTTCTATGTTTGAAGGCCTAAAGAGTGAGGAGACCTATTTGGTAGGTTCAAGAGTTGATTTGGTATTACAAATGACACAAATACATATTAGAGTTATCAATGGAATATTTATATATTTTTTATATGTTATAATCATTGGTAGAGGATGAAGGTGGTCCAAGTAGTCTCACATGTAACGTGTGAGTATGAAGACCTAATTGTTGTAGGTCTCACCAAGACCTAATAACAGTTTGGGGATAATGAGGTAATGACTGACCTATGAATAGTGTGGTTATCACATGTAACATTTGTATTTACCTATTATAAATGTGGTTCTAATATTTAAAGCATATTAGGTGACCAAGATGGGTTAAAGGAAGAGAGTGGTATAAATACAAGGCATAATTAGACTAATTATGCTTGTTATGTATGTGTGGATTCAAGCGAGGGAGAGATAATTTTAAAGAGAAGGTATAGGTTAGTGAGTACCATTAGAGATTGAATATTATAATTCATTATTATATTATCAAGTTCATGTAGGAGGACATATATGTCATTGGACCAAATGAGCCTAGAAGAGGTAGTTTGAGTGAGTTAACCCTAGATGCAGTTTGAGAGAGAAGAGTGAAAACAAAAGTGATCATCATCAGTTGAAGAAGTAGAAAAACTATTCAAGGTGATATATTTAGGTATTTAAGTGGGTTTTTGGTTACTTAGTGGGTTGGTTCTTCCTTTTAAGGTAAATATTTTTAAAGGTCTAGTTGTTATGTATGCTTAACTAGATAGGGGTTGTAGCTCCTTATGGGATTGGTGTCTCACTAAACTAAGGGATGGGTGTTCCTTGATCAGTTGGTGTTAGTATAAATGTTGGATATTATTTTATAGGACTATATTCCATCTTGTATGGTTCAGTGGGTTTTATCTCTCAAGAGGTTTTTTCACATATATGATGTGTTCATGTGATGTATACTTTGGATGTATGTGATTTCATGTTTATGTTGCTTGATAAAGTTGATATATGTTAAATGATTAAAGAGTTGGTAATTTAATTATATTAAATAGAATCATTTATTTACCCCACCCCCCCCACCTCAATGATTGTATGTCTAACAATTGGTATCAAAGTAGGACCTTATTTGCAAGTTTAACACTTGAAGGTGATTCAAGGTACAATATGGCTAAGAAATTAAAGAAATAGAATCAAGAGTTTAAGTATCAAGTGTAGGTTACTTATACATGTCTAAAATCAAGTGAATAAAATTGAATTCATCTCAAGGCACTTTTTGAGAGGTATAAAGGTAAGATGAGAGAGTATTACCAAGAAAAAGCTCAGAATAAGATCATGGCCTAAAATTTTAAGTCTATTATGGATGAGTGCATCAAGCTCAATAAGGAGATAGAATCCTTGAAAGCAAACTCAAGATAAAAATATGATAAAGATAAGATACACATTCTTGTGGATCAATTAAGGGTTAAAAAGACAAATTTGAGTTTAAAAGAGAAAGAATACAAACATCTCAAGACTCAGTTAAAAGAGACAAAGGCCAAGTTGAGTTTAAAATAAGGTGAGCATGATTAGTTGATGTCCAATATTGATTTTATAATAATTATTGAAGAGAAATAATGTAAATTGAAGGATGACATGGATAAATAAGCTAATATGGATCAAAATACTATCCAAGATCTTAGAATTTAGTTAGAGGTTGTAAGTTCAAGTATGAGAGCTAAAAAGGATGAGAGAATTAAATTGAAAACCAAGCTAGATTCATTAAAGTATGAGAATGAGAAATTTGTTGTCAAGGTAAATAAGACTAAGAAAGACAAAGAGAGATCAGATCAAGACAAAAAGGATGAAATTACCATGATCAATGAGAAAATATCCATCAAGAAGCAAAGTGCCATGAGGTATGAAATATCTTTTAATGGTCATTGTTTTGGTTGTTATGGGTTTGGTCATAAGATAAGAGACTATAGAAGGAAGATTATCTAGTCAACTAGAGGTATGTATAATGTATTCTACTATAATTATCATGACATGGGACATATTTCTAGATTATGACCTAAAATGCATGGTAAAGTATTAACCTAGGTATGGAGACCTAACACAGTCAAGCTTGATCATAATGAACCTAAGAGACAAGATGGTGTGTTTCTTGAGATTCATAATATTCATCAAGTAGAAGGTATGAATAATGTTATTTTTTCTAGTTGTCATCAAGTTGGTTATATTGTAAGATATTGTAAAATAAATATCTCAAGTCATAAGAAGTTGAATGGACATCCTAGAGTGCTCAAGAAAGGTCAATCCTTGGTATGGAATACTGAGGAAGTTAAGACCAAGAAAACTAATTCAGTTGAGCTGAAAGATCAAGGTGGACTACCTACTAAATCAAAAGAGTAATCAAATATGAAGAAGGTTCATGAATACCAAGAGAATGTGTCATCTATCTAGATAGAAAAAGAGAATGAAAAGTTAGTTCAAGTTGAGATCAAAGAGAAGAACAAGGTGTTAGATGATACTAGTTATGAGGTAGGTATGAATTTAAGTGAACATCTTATTATTGTTGAGCATGTTTCATGAAGTTAAAATTAGTTGTCAATGCCTAGTGATGAGGTTATTTATTTAGATGAAAAGATATGTCATGAATATTTGTTCTCTCCATGTAAAGTTAATTCTTTCTTAAAAAAGGATAATATTGTAGTGGATAAGCATGTTGCTTATCTCAAGCCTAAGAAGAAGAAGAATAATTATCAGTATTAGATGACCAAAGAGGAGAAGGAATATGAGTAGTTGTGGGAAACTCCTAGTTTCACATTGTTTTAGGACATTGTGGGTTAGGGTGTCTTTAACTAGGCTTCAAAGAGAAACTTGACAATAAAGGAACAATGGTGGATGCTAGTTGATCATTGGTTGATGTTGAAGGTAAGAAAGGTCATAAAAATGTGTTTGTTTACTATGTAAGGACATGATAAGATATATTTAGATATAGTGATCCTAAATTCAAAGTTTTGATCAAATTTGAAAGATGGTCTAGTTGGTCAAATTAATGAAGAATGAAGCTATATGCACAAAATCTGTAGGCAGTAAATGAAGATATCTAGGTGTCTAATCAAGGATGTATGGATAGTGTTGAATAATTATTGGTAAACCTAGTTTATTGAGAATACTTGTTGAAGATATCATGATCTAGGTGAAGCATAGAGTTAGGGGAAAATAACTCAGATAGTTTTAAAGGCTTGAAGAGTTTTGCATGATGTGAGGGGGAACATATGTGAGACATTTTAGTCATGGTGAAAGTATGAATAAGTCTACTATAGTTATGAATTCAAGAAGATTGGCATGATGTCTTGATCAAACCAAGTCTTGTATTTTGACAAGGTATTGAATCTTCGTACATGATCAAAGAAATCTAGTGAGTTATGTAGGTAGATAGGTCCAAGGATCAGAAAATCCCATGTTCAAATTGGTGTATTTCAAATAATATATGACATAAGATGGAACATGATGCTAGGGGGAGATTTTTAAGTTCTATGAGCAATTTTTAAGGTCCAAAGATCAAAAAAATCCAAGTTTAGATTGGTGCATGTCAATGGGAGAGTAATTGATTTATATGATTGAAATTTTGTAAGTATTTTGAGCATATTAAATACTTTTTGAATGCATACATGATGTTGAGGAATGTTGTTTGGCATGCTAAGTAAGAGACCCTTTGTCATTAATGTCTAAGGGGGAAAAATATTAGAATAAATTCATTGTTCAAATAAAGTCACTTTGAGGGTTTTTTGCCATCAATGACAAAGGGGGAGTTTTTTTAGCATGGTCATTGATGTTAGGTTGTCATTGATGTAAAATATAGCATGAGATCATAGTGAACTAATGAGAAAGTCATCATATTAATGATTTAGAGAGTGTTTGACTTAGTGAAGTAGGTAATGGATGATATTGATGATATATACATGTTTTAGAGACCATATGGGATGTTATGAGTGCTTAGAGTGATTATAGAAGTGAATAGATTTCATTAAAATAGTCATATGAATGTCTAAGCTCAAGTAGACATCCTGAAAAATAATGTTGAGTAAGTAGTTTTATGACATCGTATTTAACACTTGTGAACGTTTCAAGAGTAACTTGAAATATAGATAAATTCCTCTATGCGAGGAGATCATATGGTTCAAATTTTAGGTCATGAGGTTGAGCATAGAAAAAATTATTAAGGTGTAAAGTTGGCCTTCTAGGTAGAAGTGTACTAAGCTCCCATACTTAGCAAAATTTACAAGAAGATATCTAATGATGAGAATTTATAAGGATCATGGATCTAATGGCACACATTTAATCTGACTAGATAATGATCTAATAAAGCTAATGATCTTGTCAGTAATGATCCAATAATGTGTATTTAGTTAATATGTCAAATATTCTAAGATTACATGCATTGGTGAAAATTTTCACAATCTCAGAAGAGTTGATAAAACATCAACAATATGTGAGTATTTATATAAATAGATATCTACAGTGCAGGTTGAGTCAAAGAGTCAAATCAGTAGAAGGCACATAGAGCTACCAAGTGGCATAGTTATGGGAGTTTAGATCAAAGATAAATAGTGAGAATTATAAGGGAAAAATAGGATAATCTCATGGATATTGATGGTGCATATTTTTTCAAAGTTTTTAGGAAGCATGAGATGAGGTTAAAGTATCTGATGTTTAGCATTTTCAATGTGACTATTGGAATTTTAATTAACAAAGTAATAACCAATGCTTAGATTTTGAGCTATATATTTTGATTTAATTTGAATTTATTTATGGAGTTAAAATAAACTATGAATATAAATTCAAGGAGCATCCATAAACATTGATTAGAGTATTTGAATGTTTGTACAGTCAAAGATATTAAGCTTCCAAGTTGATTGCATGTTTGACCATGTTCTATAGGTGACCCAAGAAAGTTTATTAAAGAGTTATTAATAGTATTTTTATGTTTCAAGATGAAATTAATATTGGAGAGTATTATGGAATCCATGAGGACCATCTGTGTGAATTTTTGAGGTTTGACCAATCCATTTTATGTGTGAATAATTGCTTAGAAGTTGACTATGTTTGTTGAGTGCTCTAGCATATTGAGTGACCATCTTATAGAGGTAATCTAAAGATGTTCAGAGTAGATTTAAGGAAGAAAATTAGTATGGATATGTTATATAAGTCTATAATGATATTTTTTTTCATAATATGCCCTTGATCATTTGTGGAGAGTCAAAATAACTTGACTATATTTTGATTGTGTGTGACTAGTCTGAGTGGTCATTTTCAAGGAGTTGATTTGAGTGCTTAGAGATTATTTTGAAGTGTCTAAAGCACATGGAGGTGTTTTATAGGTCCTAAATGTTTCATTCATGTCATATAATCATATGTATATTTGAAATACTTTAGTATTTTTATTTGGATATTTGAGACTGTGTTCTCTATGTTTGAAAGTCTAAAGAGCGAGGAGACCTATTTGGTAGGTTCAAGTGTTGAATTGGTGTTCCAAGTGACACAAAACCATATGAGAGTGATAAAAGGTATATTTTAGATAGGTTTGATGTGTTTGAATCATTGGTAAAGGATGTAAGTGGTCATGTAGTCTCACATGTAATGTGTGAGTATGAAGGCCTAATTATTTTAGGTCTCACCAAGACCTAATGGTGGTTTGGGGCTAATGAGGTAATGATTGACCGATGAAGAGTGTGGCTATAAAATTTAACATTTATATGGACCTATGTTAAATGTGTATCAAATATTTAAATAATGTTGGGCAACTAAGATGTTTCAAAGGAAGAGAGTGGTATAAATATAAGGCATAATTGGACTAATTATGCTAGTTGTGTATGTGTGGATTCAAAAAAAGGAGAGAGCCTTTGAAAGAGAAGTTATAGCTCATTAAGGACCATTAAATAGTGAATAGGATTACTCATGCTTATCTTATCATGTTTATGTATGATGGCACATAGGTCGATGGACCTAATGAGCCTAGAATATGTAGTTTGAGAGAGTTAGCCCTAGAGATAGTTTGAGAGAGAAGTGTGTAAACAAAGGTGATCATCATCAGTTGAAGTAAAAATAGGTATTCAAGGTGATATATTTAGGTAACTAAGTGGTTTCTTAGTTTCTTAGAGGGTTTGTTCTTCCTTGCTAGGCAAAGCTTACTAAAGGTCTAGTTGTTATGGGTGCTCATCTAGATAAGGGTAATGGTTCCTTGTGGGATTGGTATATCACTAAACTAAGGGATGGGTGTTCCTTGATCATTTGGTGATGGTATAAATATTTGATCTTTTTTTATAGGATTATAGTCCATCTTGAAAGGTTTAGTGGGTTTTATCCCCCAAGAGGGTTTCCCACATATATGATGTGTTTATGTGATGTATGCTCTTATATATGCTTTGGATGTAATTGATTTCATGTTTATGTTGCTTAATCAAGTTGATGTATGTTGAATGATTAAAGAGTTAGAAATTGAATTGGATTATCTAGTATCACTGATTCACCACCCCCCCATCTTAGTGATTATACCTCTGACAATTTTAAATTTTCTCTCTTATAACATCCTACTTGGTAGACTTTGGACTCAACACATGAGGGTTATCACCTCATATGTATTTCAATGCATCAAATTCCCCCAAAATGGTTCTATTTATAATATTAAAGGAGAAAAAAACCCTTATAATTTAGAATGATTCTAAGTGTCTTTAAAATTCCCAACCTTTAATCTTTTTCTAGTATCCAATTTATGGAATCTTAATGTTTCAATTATCCTATCAATTCTACTCAATGTTATAATGGCCACCCCAAACTCATTGGGAACATACCACCTAACCTCCTAGATTTGATGATAATGAGTTGGTTGAGAGAATCCTCAAAATCAAAACTTCTAATATATCCCTTAATATCATTGCCCAACTTCCACCATCCTTGCTCTTGTCAACCTCCTATTAGTGATATATTTGTGGTATTAACTAAGACTAGACATCGTATTCATCACTTGAATTCCAATTATAGGATCATACCTTAGCTATTACTCTTAAGCCTATTTTACACCCTACCTCACCCTTAGATAAGCATGGTATAGTTTTTACTCCTGCTCTACCTTAAGCTGAGCTTCATCTTATTTTTTATCCTACTTTATCTTCAAATGAACCTAGCCTAGTTTGTATTTCTACCCCACCTTATCTTAGTGATGGCCTTCTTCCTTTGTTGAAGATTGATTACATGCCTACCCAATGGGTCAGTTAACCTTATTTTGATATTCATAAAAATTTTGGTCATTGGATTAGAGATTCCAAATTATATCAACCTTCCCTAGATTTTCCTTCTACCTTTTCTATTATTAGACCCCTAAAGTCTACTAACAAGGGTATTTATTACATTTGTGGAGCATATAATCATTCTTCCACCCATTTTAGAAATATTTGACAATATACTAACACATTACATCCTACCCTTACTCATCCCAAAGACAAAGCTATACCTCTTCCCATGTTTTTACCCAAGTATATCCCTATATATGGGGAGGTATATTCTCCATGGAACTAATACATTACCCATCATACTAATCATTTTCATATTCTCTAGCAACACCTTTATGATCACCTTCTAACAATTATTGATCTTGTTAATCTTCCTTCCATAGGTTGCCTATGAAAGAAGGATCCTCTTTCTTTTCCCATGGTAGTTCCTTCCTCACCTATGGTTCCCTCCCCACCCATGGCTCATTATCCACTAGTGGTGGCTCCTTAACCCACATATACCATTCCTACTTAGGTACCTATTCCTTTCCTTTAGTATTCTACACATGAGAGCCCTCATGAGAATGATCCTTTAACTATACCTACATTTTCTATTGAGGATATTTAGAGAGAGGTATTTTCATAGATTATTATGGGGATTCATGATACTTTAGTTACTACTAGCATCCAACTTCATAGACATATTTTAGATGTCATGGATAATATTTGTGTTTAAATCTACTAGTATTTATGAACATGACATGGTATTCTTTCACTTTGTTCTTTTCTATGATTTTGGATTTGACTTGTGACCCACTTTTATATATCTTATATCTTTCAACTATCTGTCAAATTTAGTTTCATCTATCTATTTCACACAGATCTTTAAATTATGATTCATGTATTATATATGGTTTCATTTTCATCTTTTATTATGGATTATTTTTGTTATTCCCATGATTTCACACATATGTCTATGAGCTCTTTTATTTCATGGATTTATATTTTATTGTTTACTATCTTATCTCAACCACTCAAATAATTATTATTATGACTTGGTTATACAAACTTTGATCCCCTTAGTAATCTTTATTCACACAATGATAAATTAGAAAACAAGATGTATCATTTTACTTAGAACTCCATTTACTCATTTATATTAATTTCACATACTAAACATACACATGGTAAAAACTTGAGATCACATATTGGTTCATAGGTAAGCCTAAGTGTCTAGTCAGTCATATATTTAGATACTTAGCTTCCTTTAGCTAAAGTCTACAGCTCATTTGTGTGTATAACTTCTATCACTCATGTTGGATATTCCAAATACATATGGCTAAATAATCATAAAAATCCAATAAAAATTAAAATCCAAATCATTTAAATAAAAAAACAATGATACAAAAGGAAACATACAAATCTCAAAAGTCAAATCACACTAAAAGGCATTATTCATAACACATCCTTTTTATAATTAAAGATAAAACTTCACAATTGGTCTCTTGATAGAATCAAGGTCCATTAGGGTGTGGTAGGATAGTAGATTAGGAAAGGAGAATACAAAAAATCTTTTAGTGATACCTACTTCATCATGTAAGTACCCAATCTTCATAGTAGACTGATGGCTCTATAAAAGATCATGAGGAAGGGGGAACATGTTGTGGGAAGGTAGGTCCATTTTAATTTTAATGTTCATATAACCAACATGAATAATTATTAGTATCTCACATATTTACCTATACATATTGGTACTTATTATGAGTAGGTATCGTTTGTATTTTGATGGTCATTGGACTCTTAGTGTCTCTCCTTTATACCTAGTATGTCTGATGTTTCCTAAGGCTTTCTCATATATGCCTATGTTATGTTTTTTACATTCCATATTCAATTACAACATTCCTAATATTTCCTCTTGAGAATTATTGTTTTTTAATTTGATCATTCCCCTTAAGATTCCCCTTTATGAGTTACAATGTAAAACCATGGATATTACCAAGCCTTCCTCACAAATTATCACATTACAAACATTTTTTAAAAATTATTCACACATTTTTTTCCACCTTATTGGTGTTTTCTTTGTGATTTGTAGTGTAAGACCATGGATAGACCCTTCTCATAAAATATTCTAAATACCCACTTCCTACTATAACCAAGTTAAAATGAAATTACATGCATCACATTTGAGATAAGTAGTGTTTAATAATGAGTTACATGACATTGACATACTTCTCAGCTTAATTTACTATGTTTTATGCTTACTCCATAATTTTTTCACGTTTATATTCTTATTTTCTAATTGTGTGTATGTTTACAACCATTTTTATTAAAATTTTCATACTTCCCATCTTGAAATAGTGTGATTAATTTAATTTCATTTTAAATTTTGTCTTTATTTTTATAATTCTCAATGTGATTTAATATGATTTATTGACTTAACTGTTTCATTTTAATACCATTGGTTTTTCATGTACCTTTCATTTTATTAAAAAATTTCACTTCCCAATATGATATAGTGTGATTTTTTTTTTAATTTGGTGAAATATTTTACATGGTTTGAAAACATTTGTTACCCCATTTTTACTAGTTTTGGTTTATTATATTCAATCATCTTTTGTTATTACACATTTCCCATTATGATATAGTGTGTATTGCATTTGTTTTGATTGCTTATACTTTTCTATATCATATTTGACTTTTTATTTTTAAACATTAATGTGCATCACATAGTTCTATAAATGAAAACACACATCATATATTTCCCATAAACATATATAACAATAGTTAAATATATGTGCTAGAAAAGAAATATATCCAAGCATCCACATGCACATCCATGTACAACTTATGAGATGAATACAAATATCAAAATCTCTCTCTCTCTCTCTATATATATATATATATGTATGTATGTATGTATGTATGTATGTATGTATGTATGTGTGTGTATGTGTGTATGTATGTATGAATGTATGTATGCATTTATATATGTATCATGTGTTTAATATAATATGAGATAAAAAATGCAATATCTACAGCTCTAATGTTGTCGTCTATCATGTCTATCTTGTGGCCTAGCCATACTATCCATGGATGCCTATGCTTGTACCTTTTAAATAGTGAACTGTAATTAGGTATTTTGAGATCTTAATCCAACCACCTATCCTTAAATATTGGCCACTTGGGCCTATACCTATCCTAATTGGATGGTAGTCACCATGTGTGTAACTCTCTCTTATGTTAGAGCCTACCAATCCTATGCCTATCTAGGTCTAACCCATAGTGGTTATAACCAATAATTAAAATCCCATATCTACCTTACATCCTCTCCCACTAGTCTAAACCATTGCACTTGGATTGGGGTAGATGGAACCTCAAGATCATCTAGAATGGTAAGGTCATATGGTGTCATCAACCCATCCAAAATCAAATAGACATTGAATCACATATATCTCTCTCTTAAATAATATATCTACCATAATCAAAATTTAGCTAGTGTTCCATATCAAAAAATAAAATAAAATCCACAACATTTTTCACCAGTGCTAGTGTTATTGATCATGGTCTCCCTATCTGCTCACTTGTTGAGCACCTCCTCCATCGGCTACCTCTATGCCAATGAAAATATAGGACTCATCACTCAATTCCACAAAAATACTCTCCTCATGGGTGTATATATAGACCACATATCTTATAGAGAGGTTATTATATCCCTTTATACAATTACTAGTGCTTATATCTCCTTACATCGATGGTGCATCCATTTCTAATGAGTACATTATGATCATTATTACCTTTGTTATGGTGCCTATTGTGTTCCTACATCTACATCCATCATATACTTCTTGTTACCTCTAGTAACTCCTACTATCATGATTTATCATCCCATTATCTAGCACATTAAGGCCTGATCACTAGTATATCCATATGCACCCCTCCACCTCCTCTCCCTCTTGGATCTGTAACATGTCATGCCCACTAAGTAGAAACTACTAGAAGATCCACCAAATGTGGAAGTCATATCTATCCTATTACATAAGACACTAGATGTAGATCCAACCATGAACCATAATGGGTTATGATCTATACACATGCTAACCTTGCCACAATATTAGCCTAACTAGGCCATATTGTAGCTATATGAGTGTAGGGATGCCACAAAATCAACCCTCATGTGATATTTTATAAGGATAACACATGGGGAATGTCCCACACTACATGGTAATGTCTCTATCATAACACCCAAGGTAGCCTATCATCGATCACATGAGGTAACCCAAATGGTTAATACATGGATAACCTCTCATTTATCCATGAAATAAGAAAATTTACTAATCCCATCAAATTTTTCCATTTTGACAACATCCCATACATATAATGCATGAGCTAAACCAAAATGATAGAACAAAAATCATAAAGGACTCCCTAATTTAATATGGACTGATAAAATACTATCACATACAACACTACCTTATCATCCAATTTGTGACACAACACTCATGTTATCACAAGTATTATAACTACCTTCTAAATGTATAGAATGGCCAAATATATACATCAAATAAGCTAACCCTCAACCTAGGGTATATCCTATCTAATCCTATAGCCCACTAGGATAACTCTCATCTCTTATCCTTTGATTCTAGTGTATTAATAATCATTGATGCCTTGCCTATTAGAAGTCTAAGAAATGCATGAATGTCCTCTAGAGTAATCCCCACCTAGTGCTATACCCATCCACCTCCCATTATAAAGTGTTGGTCAACCATTCCCCTACTTTTAAGAACATGATACTGAGATCAACACTTAGAGGGATTTATCTCATCTCTATGATGTTGCCAAATCCCAAGGTGACCAATTGAACTTTATCCATGTTATTAATATGATCTAATAGATCTAGCAGCTATGATGCATATAATAGGCACAAATATCTCTAGCATATCTATAAAAAAAAAATAAAAAATAGAAGATGTTTCATATCTCCATGTCATAAATAATTGAGATACATTCTAAAAAAATTACAAATTTACTGCTTCATTAGTTAGTTTGATTTAGTTTCTTATGTTTTCTTCTTTGTCTACACCATTGACCCATTTGATACTAAATCAACCTTTTTATTTTAGATTATATCAACCCCTTTGATACTAAATTATCCCTTTACCCACTTTAGCATACTACATCAGCCCTACAATACATCGTCAACCCCTTTAGAAAACTATATTTCCCACTTACTATCAATTGCATCAGCTATAAGGTACTATGTCAACCATTTTCCCATTTTAGACTATGTCAACATCCTACTATACAATTGGCCACTATCAACAATACTATGTTGGCCCACTACTACGTAGTCAACCCCCTTCTTCCTTTTCACCTTATGAATACTGTTGACCAAGTTGACTTTATTCTCTTCTTGTGGTGACTTTTTGACCATTTACCATAAATTCCTTAGTTTTTTATTAGTATGACATTTTCCTACCCAGAACAACATTATGCTCCTAATCTACTTAAAAATTTCCTAAGGTTAGTTTTATTGTTTAGATTTTTACTACTAGTCAGTTTTCCATATTTATCTCAATTTCAAATAAACTTACTCAAAAAAATGAAAATTCATGTTTTATTACATGTGTTCCACTCATTGGGGTCATTAGGCATCCTTCCCATCATAGTTATCATCTCCTCACCATGTTCACTCTCTAGGCTCAAAGTGGGTCTCTCAAAGCTCTATTTTTTTAGACTAGTAAAAATAGAAAATGAATTATTTTCACCCTATTTATATTTAATATTCAAAATTATTTACTTGTCAAATATTTACAAGTAAATTTCATTTATTGACCATATCTTTGTTTCTACTAGCTATTTTCCTAAACTTTAAGATGTTATGAAATACTGACATCGTAGAGAATATTTTCACATGTTCATATATATATATATATTTCAAAAATTTCTATTTTCCACTCTTTTTTTCTAATCTCTATAGGTTTGCTTAATTTTCCATACATTGGACACCTTCACATTTATTTTAATTAATTCTTTATCTACAACACTAAGATAATTAAAGGTATGTGTTTTTCAATTCTATCCTTTCAGTTGTCTTATTTCCTTATTAATTGTAACTTCTTCAGCTTCAGTATTGTGTGTTGATATTTTCTTTTCCTAAAGTACCATCCCTTATTACACATATGTGACACATGATGAGATTCAAGTAGTGTATATATACACAATCTTTTTAAAATTTATCAATTATCGATGCCTTCTCTCTTTCAAGAATCCTTTGAGTCTCAATCTCTATAAGTGCATACCTTAAAGGGTACATCAGGAAAGTAGTGGGTAGAACTTTGGTAATTTTCAAGACTGTTGTTCCCTATAATACTATTAGGTTGTGGAGCTAAAAGCTTCACTAATGTAAATAGAGGAGGTTGTTGAGTGTCATAGTAAATGATGTTAGTTAGGCCAATCGACATCGATCAAGGGTGGACCAGAAGCTGCCGATATCAATCATGGATTGGCTGAGGTCAGTCATCTCTAGATAGACAGTGACCAACATCGATCGTCTGTGCGTTCTAGAACTAGTCTAATTTTAGATGGACAGTCAGTTTGCATGCAATGACTAATTTTAGTCTTGAGTCTGCATTTCTAATTATTGTAATTAGGAAGCCTAATTATTATTTGGTTTGGGATCTATTTAATAGACCCATGGGGCTGTATTGTTGTGAAGGATCAAAAGGACTTGTCAAGGACAAGAACAAGGGTTCTTTTAGGTGTGTAAGATCAGTTGATCTGTAGGTGTGCAAGATTAGGGAAGATCTACATGGTAAGTAAGGTCAGTTGATTTGTAGGTGTGTGTGTGTGTGTGTACAAGGTCAAAGGAGATCTATGGGGTAGCAAGATCAAGGAGATCTACAACACAAAAAAGAGCAAGATCAGGGAGATCTACTTGGAGTACTTTGAGTACTTGGTGGACTGGAAGTACGCAACAATGGTTGAGTTGATTGTAACTTACTGGTGGAAATAACAACTCAGTTATTGAGTTGATTGTGTTTGTAATTAAGAGAGAGAGAGAACTCTTGAGGGAGAATTACTATATTCCCAAGAGGTGTGGGAAGAGTGTGATTTCTTCATTGTATTTCCTTTTGGAAGAGTGTCAATACAAGATTTTATTGTCTCTCATATTCTGTGTTGTTTTTGAATTTTAGTTACATATTACTTTTGGTTTAATTCTATGTTTAGTTTATTATACAAAGGTAATCAAGTGTACTCTTAAGGAGTATGATCCTAACAATTGATATCAGAGTTTTCTATTCTATATTTTTGACAGTTGGTATCAAAGCTGTGTGCTCTAAATATTGACAAGTGGTATCAAAGGTTGGTTTAGAGTAGGTTAGTGTTTGTTGATTATAGGTCACTGTCAGGGGTTTTTGATTGAGTGGGAGTAAAGCAATGGTAGAAGAAAGTAAGCTAAGAATGGAGAAATTCAATGGCAAGAATTATCAATTACTGTATTGTGGAAAGAAAGGGTAGGTAAAGAAAGATTGTTGGTTGGTAGAAGATCAACATGAAGGAAATAAAGAAGAAAATAATGTAGGTATTGTTACACAAGATGCTCCTATATGTTCATTGGATAAAGTAGAATCTTGGGTTTTAGATTTTTTTGCCTCTTTCCATGCAACCCCAAATAGAGTATCTTTCCATGATTATGTCCATGGAGACTTTGGAAAGATTATTTTAGGGGTTGGTGAGCATTGTCAAATTGTTGGGAAAGGGGAAGTGCAGCTAAAATTTTAGATGGTCAACACATGGGTATTGAAGGATGTCATGCATGTCCCAGTCCAGAAGAGGAGTCTAATTTCTATAGGAAAGTTGGGTGGTGAGGGTTGCACAATAACTCTCATAGCAAAATCTTGGAATGTTTCCAAGGGTGTACTTGAATTAACATGTGGTAAAAAGGTAGGTAATCTTTATCTATCTACTTGTATTATTGGTTCTCCTTCTGGTTTATCTATTTTAGATGTAGATGCAAAGATGTGGCTCTATAGGCTTGGTCACATGAGTGAGAAGGGAATGCATGTTCTGAAGTCAAATGGTAAGCTTTTGGGTTTGAAAAGCATAGATCAAGATTTTTGTAAGAAATAGAAGAAAGTGAGATTTCTTGAAATTGGGTCAACAAAGAAGGGAGCTTCTATTGGAGGATCACAGTGTTATGCTACAAGAAAGGATTAGGTTTATTGTAGGAAGAGGAAATCTAATGTTTTTGACAAAGTTAAGAACTAGAAAGCCTTGGTTTTCAAGGAGAAGATGATGGATAGAGATCAGCTCAAGGGGCTAAATAATTCTAAGTATGGCAATGTTGATTTGGACAAGGTTATGATCCAAAATGAGCTTGTGAGTAAAAATCATCACTCACAAGAAAACACAATTACTAACGTCAATCAGGTGAGAACTGACATCGAACAAGAAGGAATCGATATCAATCATGTGCAGACCAAATTCAGTGATGTCAAGCAGGTGGACACTGATGTCAGTCAGGGAACCAACATTGGCAATCAGGAGGAATTGACATCGGTCAGGTGTAGACTGAGGTCGGCCAGAGGTGACTAAGATTGGTCACTATTAGAATGAATTTTGGGTGGACAAAAAGTTGTCAAGGAGTCTCAAATGCCCATGTGGAGGACTGAAAGGGTAAGTAAGCCTCAAATTTGTTATTCCCCTTCTTTACACTAATTATTGTTCACTGATGGTCAAGAACTAGGATGTTTTGAAGAGGCAATGTAGGTAGAATCTAGGAAACAGTGGGAGCATGGCATGAATGAAGAAATTGATTCCTTGGGAAAGAACCAAATGAGATATTTGGTAGAGTTTCTAGTCAGGATGAAAGCACTAAAAGACAAATGAATTTATAGGTTAAAAAAAGGAGAGAATGGATAGGTGAGATAGAAGGCTAGGTTATATGGTCTTGAGCAAATTGTAGGATAAGGTGTTTAAGGTTTGACAGGTGTATGACAAAGCATGGCTTTAGTCAATGTCAATGTGACCATTGTGTTTATTTTCCCAGGTTGGATAATATTAGCTACATTATCCTATTACTATATGTAGTGTATATGCTTGTTGTAGGGTCACACATGTAGGGAGTTGCTGAGCTAAGGGTAAAATTAGTTTAGAGGTTTGCCATGAAGGATTTGGAAGCAACAAAGAAATTCTTTGGCATGAGTATTTCTAGAGACAGGGAAAGTCACAAGATGATTTTGTCTCCAAAGGATTGTGTGAATAAGGTAGTGGAGAGGTTTAATATGTAAGATGTAGAACTGGTTAGCACACCTATGGTTGGACAATTCACAAAATAGTGTCCTAAATCACATGATGAGGTTGAGTTTATGAGTATTAGACCTAAAATTGCCCAAGCAGTGGGAGTTGTCAGCAAGTTTATAGCCAATTCAAGAAATGAGCACTGGAAAGTAGTTTAGTGGATTCTCGGGTATCTAAGAGGCACCAATAGTAAGGATTCATGTTATGCACGGTTAAGCACTTCTCTACATGGGTATGTAGATTCAGGTATGGCAGGTTACTTAGATGATAAGAGAAGCACCACAAGATATGTGTTCACTATTGGTGGTATGGTGGTTAGCTAGATTTTTGAGATGCAGAAGGTTGTTGCAATCATGGTGGCTAGCAAGGATAAGAACCCTACAAAAATGTTAACAAAGCTAGGAATAAAGGAGAAGTTGAATCTTCATTCATTTTCTATTGGTCTTCAAGATTAAACTTGAAGAGGGATATAATCTAGGAAACAAAATTAGATGATGTATAGGTATAGGTATAGGTTTAGCTGTTTATCTCCAAGTGGGAGATTGTTATGTTGTGGAGCTAAAAGATTCACTAAGGCAAGTGGAGGAGGTTACTGAGTGTCAAAATAACTAACATCAATCAGGCCAACTGACATTGGTAAGGGGTGGACCAAAAGCTATTGACATCGGTCATGGATCAGCTGATGTCGGTCATCTCTAGATAGACAGTGACTGATGTCGGTCATCTGTGTTCTAGAACTAGTCTAATTTTAGATGGATAGTCAGTTTGTATGTAAAGACTAATTTTAGTCTTGAGTTTGCATTTATAATTATTGTAATTAGGAAGTATAATTATTTATTTGGTTTGGTATCTATTTAATAGACCATGGGGATGTATTGTTGTGAAGGATTAAAAGAACTTGTCAAGGACAAGAATAAGGGTTCTTCTAGGTGTGTAAGATCAGTTGATCTACAAGTGTGCAAGATCAGGGGAGATTTACATGGTAACTAAGGTCAGTTGATCTATAGGTGTGTGTGTACAAGGTCAAAGGAGATTTGCAACACAACAAGGAGCAAGATCAGGGAGATCTACTTAGAGTACTTTGAGTACTTGGTGGATTGGAAGTAGGAAACAACGGTTGAGTTGATTGTCACTTATTGGTGGAAACAATAACTTGGTTATTGAGTTGATTGTGTTTGTAATTGAGAGAGAGAGAACTCTTGAGGGAGAATTACTGTACACCCAAGAGGTGTGGGAAGAGTGTGATTTCTTCATTGTATTTCCTTCTGGGAGAGTGTTAATACAAGATTTTATTGTCTCTCATATTCTATGTTGTTTTTAAATTCTAGTTACATATTACTTCTAGTTTAATTATGTGTTTAGTTTCTTATACAAAGATAATCAAGTGTACTCTTAAGGAGTAAGATCCTAACAATTGGTATCAGAGCTCTTTGTTCTAGATTCCTGATAGCTGGTATCAGAGCTGTGTGCTCTAGATCCTGACAAATACCACTTGTTATCCACATAATATTTTAATATATACTTCCATAAGCCTTGTCACATCCCTTACACATTCATCTAAGAATTTTAGCACCTTTATTATCACCTACATAAGCTTAAAACCCTTTTTTATAGTTTACATTACATTATTGACCTAGACTAATCATGTATTCAAATTGTTAAAAGAATGTTACAAGTCTAGGTCAGCTCAAGTTGACTTAGACTAGGATCTTTTTTTTAATAAGTTGATGATATAAATTTTATTGGGTTGACCCTGTTGGCTAAACTTTAAGTAATTCTTAGGGTTATATTCAACAATATATACACATTCATTTTTTCATTTTAGAAATAAGAGAAGAAGAAGAATATTAGATTTTGCATATGGCTAATCACCATTATAATTGAGGAGCATAGCTTAGGGTTTCAATAATATCTTTAGAGATAAGGATCTTGTCTTGTGGAGGAGTCTTTTGAATGAAAGAGAAGTTATGTAGCCTAGAGATGACTTATCCTTATTATCCTTATATACCACAATAACCTCTTGTGAAGCACCTTAACAAAGGGAGAGATTGAGGCTTGGTAGGTTCATTTTAAAAGATAAATATTCCTAACTTTATTCTTCCTTTACAATAGTATATAGATTAGCATTTATGCATCTCTACCATGTATTATGGTTTTACTTATACATAGATTAGTTAGGATTCTCATATGCATGTTTAATTTTTATGTTTATTACACCCACTTTATGCCATAAGCTTTATTGAACACTAGATTAGATATTACTTTCATTTGTACATAATTTGTGAATATGAAAACATAGGACCTAGATAGGATTATTACATAGTGTTTCTTGACTACAAGATTTGTAACCCTCTCTAGTGATGTTATTATGTTAACAGATCCCTTGGTTAGGTCTAGCAAATCCATTTTGGTCATGACCCCAAATATCTAGTGTATCAATAATCTGAAGTGTAAGTAGGATTTATCTTCTCCAAGATAGGACTTATTAATAGGTTAGCTATATTTTCCTTTGTATACACATTCTAAGTATATTTCACTTAAATACTAACCTGAGGCCATCAACTATGCTTGTTATATCCAAAACTAAATTCCTCACAAATTAAAAAGGGGAGTAATTCCTCCTAAATCATCTAATGGTTATAAACATACAATGAATCACTTCCAAGTGTTTGGATATCCTATTATGTCTTACATTCCTAAGAATAAATGTAATGAAATAGAACCATAGAGTTAGCCTTGTATCTTTAAGGGATATCTCAAGGGTGTTAAGGGATACTGAGGTATCCATATCACCACTCTTGAATTATTCATTGACACAAGTTTTCATTTTATTAAGGGTCCATCAGAATCCACACTCAATAATCTTACATCTTCCTTAAATGCACTAGGATTTGATGATAATTATATCAATTCATATCTATCTTAGCATTATCTTGATGATGTAGATTTTTCATATATTTATAATGATGAGAATAGTGATGAGAACTCACCTCCTCCTTATCCTAAAAAATCTTTAGAAGATGAGGAATATCTTCTTGACTCTATGGACATTAGTCCTCTCTTAGATATACATATAATACAAAGTATTGGCCATTAGGTTGGAGATCCATCAGACACTAGGGAAACATTTTCATAGTTATATAATGTCTAAAATGAATTTATTGTATCATCTTACTACTAAGTTGGATACTACTATGGAAAAGGAGTATGGTTCCATGATTAGGAAAACCACTTGGGATTTAGTCCCTCTTCATAAGAGAAGAAAACTTGTTTGATGTAGATCGATCTACCAAATAAAATTTATAGTAGATGGGTCCATAGATAAGTTCAAATCACATTTTTTAGAAAAGGGTTTTAATTAGGTACCTAGAATTAAACATATTGAGACATTTTCCCTAGTTTCTAAAATGAACTCAATCCAACTCACTCTTGTCATTGTCACAATGCATTGCTAGGATATTTTTTAGATGGATGTGAAGAGTTATTTTCTTCATCATGACCTCAATGAGTAAATTTACATGGATGAAACATAAGGATTTATTTAATATTACCCATTTTATAAAATTTGGAAATATATTTATGGCCTCAAACAAGTTCCTCGATCTTGGTATACCAAGATAGACTCATTTATTCTTTTAGTTGGGTTCACTAGATGTCATTTTGATCTGAATGTTTACATTTTACGATAATATAATTCACTATTAATTCTAGTTATCTACATGGATGACCTATTGATCACTAGGAGTTATTCATCCACTATTGTATTAGTGAAAGATACTTTGTCTGATAGGTTATTAATGATTGAATTGGTCTTGTTGCAATACTTTCTCAGGATTAAAATTACTTAGTTTGACTCTAGGATCACTATTACACAATCCAAGTATGCTATGATTTTCTTACTTGATTTAGTATGCATGACTGTAATCTAACTCTAACTCCTTTTTATCTAGTGTGAAGGTTGAGGTTGTTTTCCCTTATCTTTTATTTGATGCTACCTCATATCGATAACTTGTTGGAAGTTTCATCTATCTTACACACACTAGACTTGATATTTCATATAGAATGGGAATGGTATCTACATTATTGTAGGAACCTTATGAGGTACACTAAAAATAATGTAAGCATACTATCCATTATATTTATAGTACACATAGTTTTAAGATTCAATATGGAGTTGGCCTTGATGTTTAATTGATTAGATATATAGATTTAGATTGGGATATTGATATAGAAAATCATTAGTGTAATTTAGGCTATAGTTTCTCTCTTGGTTTAGGACCAATTAGTTAATCAAGAAAGAAGCATAATGTTATTACTTTATCTTCTATAGAGGTAGAATACATAGGATATGTTCATATTACCACTAAGAATATTTAGCTCCATGAGATTCTTACTGAGTTTGGCATCTAGATTTAATTACCAACATTCATATTATATGACAACCAAAGAAAAATATAGATCTATAGGGGTCTAAACCTACATCAATGGACAAAACATATAAATATTTATATGCATTTTATCTAGGAGCTTTTCCATGAGAAATTCATTGATATTTGATACATCCATAATATGGATAAAATTGATTATATATTCACAAAACCCTTCATTGAGAATAAGTATCTTAATTTATGATATCTTCTTGGGATTTGATCAGATTTGTCATCCTCCTCTAGGGGGAATTTATATGTACATTTGTACCTATACAAAACTTTATTTTAACACCAAGTTATACTCCACCCAAATAAGATATGATTAGGGAGGGTTTTAGTGTAGGTTTTAATTCTATTTAATGCTTTTTTCAACACATGGTTTGATTAACTAGGTGTCAATTAGGTGTTAATTTAGGTAATTGGGGAAGATAATCCCATTCTCATGAGGTTGTATGGTAATCTATATCTTACAACTATATGTACCCTTACTAAAGATATTTTTGTTAATGAATGAATTATAAATGATGTGAATGCTGATATTCCAATTTTTCTATTGTTGAGTACAAAGCTTCTTCCTGGATCATGTTTGATTCCACTTATATAATAGGTACTTATTACATAATATTTATTTTTGTATATTATAAGGATTTGTACTTCATGTTACTTAGACCTTGATTATAGCCTAATATGATAGTTTATGTACCTATGTAAAAGATAAATTAAAGTATGTAAAATTTTAGGTATTATCAATAAGAATGATTATAAAATTTCACATTATAAATATACATATTTTTATGCAAAAAGGAAAAAAATAAGATACACATATATAAATTAAGAAGAAAAGTGTTTATAAAAAATATATGATGAAAAAATGAATGTTAACTTTGGGTCATATTGGAGGAGAGCTAAACATTAAAGCGATGAAAAATGAGGATCCAATTTACAAAAAAAATATAGAAGTATAATTAGGAAAGTCATGAAAATTACTTTGGATAACTCAAAATAAAATAAGTGGAAAGCTCTATAGATATAGGAAAAGAAAAGAGTGGGTTGAAAATAAATTTAATTGGTTCAATAGAGTTACAGGTAGTTATAAAGGGGGGAATTATATTTTACATAATAAACAACACATAGGATAATGAATGTAGGATTAGACAACATGGTGTGAATTTGTAATATAGAACAAATAATTTGGGAATAATTTGGAATATTGAAAATTATATAGGGAAACCCAAAAAAAGACACATGGATGAGAAATGTCAATGTGTGTGTTTATAAGGAAATAAGATGGAATTTTCAAAGATGGTAAAAAATAATGTGGGTCTCTAAACTAGGAAAATAAATCAATTCCTTTATCATGAAGTACCAAGTATCACCCACCAAATAAGTCATATGTGTAATATTATATGATCAAATGTATTTTTAGAAGGATACAAACACATGATTTAAGTAATAATAAGTAAAATCTAAGGCATATGGTTTGTGGGTATGTTGGTGATGATGGATCAACATGGACAAAGGTTTCAAATCAATGCCATAAATTCAAACACATGTCATCAACTAGTACATTGTTTTTAATTATTTGGGTTGAGGAAAATAAGTAAGCACATAGTTAAAGGTTATAGATGCATTGAATGTGTGATAGACTAGTGGAAACTAAGCATTCCTAGGGTGTCTAAATGAAATCATAGAATATTATATTTAAAATTGGAAAGGTTGTAGGGTTTCATGAATCCTATAAATACCCTTAATGAATCCTCATTCAATAACTATGTGTAGAAAGAAATGTTGGAAAATTTAGATTATTTGTAATTTCATGAAGACTTCACACACAATTTCAACATAGAAGTGATTATAAATTTTAATTATTCATAATTATATTGTGCAATGTAAAATAAAGACACAATGAATCCTCCTTTGATTAATAAAAGGAGGATTTGGTTTTGTTCATCATGTTTATCTATTAATTATATCATTATAGATGTTAGATGTTTGTGTGAGTTATGGTTAGTAATGATTCAATATTTTATTAATATGGAGAGTTATGGTTGGTCCTAGTATTTATGTTTATAATTATTCATTATTGTGATTATTTATTATCATATGGATCCTAATGATATATTTTTTATACTTAAAGTGGGATGGATCCTTTAAATTAATGTATTAGAGTTATTTATGTCAACATACTCTTGTCTAGAAGAAGAAAATTTTGAGTTATTGAAATAATTAAAGGGATCAGTCATTATAGAGATACTATTATGCATTAATATGTCTCTAATTTATTTGGGATTTAAAAAATTATAAGTGGAAGGATAAATATATTTTTGTGCAATGACTAAGCTATTTAGACAAAGGAAATGTTGGTATTTTAAAATGGATTACATGATTAGATTAGATTAGATTAGATAGAGGAATTAAAAAAGGTAATCAAGGAGGATAAAATATATCGAAGGTAGATAATGGTATTCTATGACCAAGGACCCTAGGATAATGGGTAAGTAAGATTGAGGGGCACATGAAAATGAGGAATATAGAGGATAGATATGGAAAATGTATGACTTAAATATTATGATACAATCCATTTATAAATAAAAATTACACAAAATAGTTTCCCAAAGTGAAAAACTTGAAAAATTTGGAACAAAGGAGGTTTGAAATGAAGAAGAAGTGGTTGCATATTAAAAGTAAGACCTAAGATTTAGTCAAAAATATGTTGATACTACTATTTAGTTGTATTTTTAATAAGGGAGAGTATTTTAAATAGATTAATCAAGATATATAAACTAGTTATAAAGTGATAATATGTCATAAATAGTATAATAAATAGTGGAGAATGCACCTTCGATGAGAAAAATAGTGGAGAAGAATTGGCCATATCAAGATGTCACATAAATTCTAGTATTGGACTCACAAATATGATGATGAGAGAAAATTATACATCATTATGAGGTGGTTTGAGTGGATATGAAAATAAAATCAATACTATTCCAAGGGTAAATGAAATTTAAGGGAGATTAAATTGGTCAATTTAGGTCATGTTGTTTCATCCACCTAAGTCATAGAAACATTATGCTTTCCCACCATGTCCAAGAGGTATTATGCCATATAGTTATATACATATAGTAAATAGTGTCCCAACACAAGCTCATACATGACACAATCATAATGGTACTATGATGTGATAAAATTTACTAAATATAATATAATTTAGAATGTAGTAGGGTAATATTAGTAGTGGTCACTTGAATAACCCATAAGGACATGTTATATTTTGTATTTTATGAATGTTGAGATGATATTTTTAATTATTATAAATAGGGATAGGACTAAGTGCAAAGCAAGTTTTTTATACAAAATTTTATTCTTGGTTTCCATTACTGCTCATGCAATTTTTCATAGTTTAAAATTTAAATCATTTAGATATAAAAATGCAATGATAAATTGATTCACAAGAAATATTTGATTGATTATACACATACCAAATACACTTGACAATAGATTATTGATTCATATATTATCATATATTGATCTATATTAAATTTTAACCTAATTATTTTACATATATATAGTATATATAATGTTTCAAAGGTGTTATGACTCTTAATTTTCATGACCTTTAATTTTTAGGATCAAAATAATAATTCAACTTCCATATGCTTTTTTATCCTAAAAGGGATCATATTCTCTACAAAATATAGCAAGTTTTACACTTATCGCCTATTTATATTAAAATTTTGTGTAAAAATTTAAATTTTCACCTTCATACCAACACATTCTCAAACTTAAAGACTTATATCATCTTGAGAAAAATATGTTAGCCTAGCACTACTGAGTAAAGCTAGTGGATTTACCTTGAACTAAGTTGATGTGTTAGTCAAGAAGTTAAATCCATAATTTTAGTTTAAGTAATATTAAATAATATTCATTTACTTCAAGTTACTTAGCCACCATATTGGGTTTTTAACTAAGTATCTTACCAACCTACCACCCTTTACTAGTTTTCAATAGTTTGGCATAATCATGGGGATGCCCTTTATAGGTTTTCAACCTTATATACACCATTATAAAAAAAAAAATTGCCTACAAACATTTTCACCATAAAATTTTTAAAAAAATTGTAAAGTTGAAATACCTTACTATGATGTAGTAGGTAGAGTCTATGAGGTTGTATAAGGATTGACCTAAGATTATTAAGTAGTTTCCAGGGAAGTTATTGACAAGGATGTAAAATATGATGTTGTGGTAGATGGTTTCTATTGGCTAATTTATCCCCCCTTAATCATAGTATGTTCACATAATTTTTTTAGATATATAACCTTAAAAATGGTAATTTATGAATTTTTTATCAAAGTTTAAGGTATTTTTGGAGAAATCAATGTTTAAATTTGTTTTGTCTTATTACTTATTGTAATGTGGCAATGGGACTAACTTGATAGATATCAAGTGTGAAGAGTCAACACCATGTGTAGAGGTCAAAATAAGTTATTTTGTATCATTTATAATTTTATGAAGTTCATATTATATTTAATTAAACCTATATACTTAGTGAAAATTCTAACTCCACATATTTACAACATTACTCACATTTGAAAAAAACTATTTTGTTCATTATTATAATGTCCAAAAATAGAATAACATGATAAATGGTTGGAAATTATGGTAAATATGTTATTTTACATTAAAATATCATTTTAAAATATAATAAATAATAAATTGAGCATCTTGTAAGAAACTATAGTAGGACATCTTGCCAAATGAATAGGTTTCATAGTTAAAAAAAGCATGTTTGGATGAGATTTCACATATTTCTATGTTGGATCATGAGTCTCCACCAAATTATATCATGGAAAAATGTGTTAAATACATACCAGAACCTACTCCATCATTATCAAGCCCAAAATCATGCTCAAATAAAAGGTGCAGGTCAAAAAATGCAAAAGATTACACAAGAACTCAATTAGGTCATTCACAAATAAAGAAGGTCAAGAGGTTTAGTATTGGTTTACAGAGAGAGAGAGAGAGAGAGAGAGAGAGAGAGAGAGAGAGAGAGAGAGAGAGAGAGAGAGAGAGAGAGAGAGAGAGAGAGAGAGAGAGAGAGTCATTTTGAAGTCAAAAAGGGGCATTTGTTGACTTGAATGGCATCTTATGTAATTTTAAAGGTTTTGAGGGATTGTGGCATGCCCCATGTGTCCTCTTATGTCTTAAGTAACTGAAACTAACCAAAAATTGGCAAGTTCTTTAGAAAAATGGTAGTTTTCTTGAAGAAAGAGGAGTTTTCTTAACTTGTACAAACTTGTATAGACTTATATAGTTGGGGATATTTCAAGAGTTTCCCTTTATCTTCTATACACTTAATTTAGTTATCAATTTGATTAAAAACTCAAAAAATTAATAAAACCACTTATCTCTCCTTCCACTAGGCTTGGTAAGCAAAATAAGTCTTTAGGTTTGTACTTGGTATGGTCAGCATGAAAGGTTTTAGGCAAAATGATCTTGGGGGTGTATTATACACTCATTTAGATTCCATTTGATTTTTGGTTGTAGAGGAATGCTGATCTCAAATTTATGAACCATTCCTAAGAAGTTAGGCTATATAGTTTGCATGTTAATTTGTGCACCCTATCACATGTTCTCCATCCTTTGTTTAAATTTTGGAGTTAATTTGAGGATCTAATCACCTTATTTTTGTAGATTGGTCCCATTATGTGTTGATTGGTAGGTTTCCACTATTTGTACTACCTTCATGCCTTGGTAATGGTTTCAAAAGGTGGGGATAGATTAATTCTCATGTTTTAAAAGTCCTATAAATAAAATAATCTTTAAATATTATCCTCTAAATCAAAATTCTCCTTGAAGTTACATTCATAGAACACCATACAATCAATCTCTTATATGACTATCATACCAATTAGCGAAGTGATTTAAAATTAAAATCATGTTGAAATAGGGATATTTTAGTTTATTTAAATACTCATAATTTGAATAGAGTTCATTTCAACATTTGAATAAGGTACATGATCCTTAAAAATGAGACTCTTATTCACTACCTAATCACACAGTCTACGTACTTCAATTCAAATATTCACCTATAGGAGTCTTGAAGGATGATATCATTTTATGATGGGAACCTTTGTAGTGGTTTTATGATCTTATAGGTTTGGGGATTTCATTTTGGAGTGTTTATATTAGTTCAAAACTCATGAAAATCTAAAACTCATGGACACTATCCACTTTCTCTTTTACTGCCTATATACACTAAATGGTCACCTATGGACAACCTAATAGAGAGCTAAATATCCATTTCATGTGTTGAATTATGTGATGTAATCTTTTATTGAAATCTTATAACTGGTTTAGAATCATGGCAGACTCATATGGGAAGCTATTTTGGTAAATGCAAGTGTGGATTACCTTCGAGGGTTAGGTGATAGTGTTTAGGGATCATAATCCCTAAAATTGAAAAATAGAGCTCTTTAATGTTTTGTTAATATCTTGTGATAAGGTTCCCAATTCCATTTATGCATCCTAATGTACTAATATTGTATCCTTTATAAAATACAAGGACTTGGAAAATTTTTGAGGGTAGAGAGTTGATGGAGTCTAGTTTTTTATGCCTCAAAGTTGCCTTCCTAAATACTGAACTTCTTCATTAGCATCTATAGGAAAGAGTTCCAAATAGAAGCTTCAACAAAAGTTGTAAAAATATACTATGTCATCATGGTGAAATGTCTCCAAACATTTTAAAGCAATTTTTTTTAATCCAAGAGATCATCAAAGAGGGTCATATACTATGTTTGGTCCCCATGAAGCACCTATAGGTGTCATTATTAGCAAAATACTTACCTATAGCCAACGTAGGTTTCAAATTTGAAAGGATGTTTCTTTCTTATAATGCATGGGTGTTTGGGTTTTTTTTAGTTTTTAAAAATTATTGAAATCTTCCTTAGAGGTTTAAAGTGTCTTAGGAAAAAAATCTGATCTTTCAAGCTCAAAGACACATACATGACTCTATACAGTCAACTGTAGGTGATTGTAAGGTAACAAAAAGTTAAGAAAAGGTATCTAGGTGGTGGTTTAGTCTAGGAAGGGTGAATAAATGAATATTATAAAATAAAAAATGACACTAAATGATTCTAAATATATTCTAGACATTGTACCAAGCCTAAACTAAGTAAGCAGGCCCTTTTCTTCAAAAGAAGTCAATTATTATTGACTATTTTAGGTAGTCAGCAAAAAAGATTATGTATGGGTGTTTAAAAAGAATGAAGATGAATAATATATGATTAAATATATGAAAAATTACACTAAAAACTCTAACGGGACCCAAAATCATCATTTTAAAGCTTGAGCATATAAGATTATTTATAGGTGTCATTCCAAAATTAGGGACACAGTCAGACAATTATTCATGGTCTTATGAATTCAAGTATATGGAGGGGAGTATGTGAAAGTATGGAGGTATTATTTAAGGTTATGAAATATTAATAAAATTTATAAAAACCTAATGACACCATAATTGTGCATATAAATAGATAAAAGGGCTCAATTAATGTATAACACAGTCCATTCCTTAAACACTACACATAGTCCTTTCTCCAATAAGTTTGTCTTGGAACTTGAGGCTTTTAGAGGGTCAAATGACCTATTAAATGGTTAAATATTGGTACTTTTAAAATATAAAACCTATATAATCCAATAAATCATTAATTTTATTTAGGGAATTAGGGGAAATGCCCTTTGTTTTGTCTTAGATACATGGCACTCTCATTATGTGCAAACTAATACGTTTTGAAAAATGGAAGTGAAAGGGGGAACATGGAGTTGTTTTAAAAATTAAATAAGGTGTATTAATATATAAAATACCTTTTTAAATCATGGAAAAATATCATAGAGAGGATAAACCCAATGGGATGATCTAGACCATCATGTTTGCAAGCAAGACCATTGGATAGGGTTTTAGCCTAAAGTAAAATGGTAGACTACTGACACTTTCAATATTGGTAGTGGATTCCAATGGACCAAGACATGTTTTTATATTAATTTTAGATGTGTTCAAGATCTTGGTTTACAAACATAGATAGGAGAACCCATTTTGGGCTCTAAGGTGCAGATAGGTTTATGAGGCATGGTTAAGCTTAGTGTCCAATTGGGGGTGATACTTCACTTCCACCTTAAGATGAGAATTATAACCTATTTAAATATGTTTATAAGATGAATTAGTAAATTTATAAGATATTTTAATGTAGGGAAGTCACAAAATAAGTCATATTTTGGCCCAAAACAAACTCAATCCTACAAGAAATGGGATAAAGGGTTTGAGTGAGCAACTTTGAGTGCTCATATCTTTAATAATGCTTTACATGGGAATAAAATAAATTTTTAGGTATTATTAGAGGTATTTATAATCATTATGATGGATTTTTTTTGTAGTTCTAATGTCAAGTTTTTATGAACAAAGCTTAAGGGTAGAAACAGGCCAAAACCCTTGCTAGTGACCCAATTGGATAAATGAGGTTAGTGAGATAATCTAATGGAATTGTTTACCAATAATGATGATTGGATGTTTTATATGACTCTTCTATTATTATTCATGTCCTTTTGAGCTATATGAAACTATATGGTTGGAGTGAAAAATAGGATTTTCTTGATTGTTTTGTGTGTTTTGTAGGTTACAAGAGGTTTCAAGAGATGTAATCAAGTTTGGGGTGAAGATTAAGAATCTTAATAACTCAATATGGCCATATAATTATTTTAAAAAAATTCTAAGTGTTTAAACCCTCATCTTAGCTAGTCAAAAATAGCATAGTCAACACAAGGTGAGAAGGGTGAAAACTTCAAGTGTGAGCCTTTTTAGGATGTGTCTAATGCTTCTAAGGCCATGAAAGGTCTTTAAACATGTCATTCACTTCCTCTAATGGATTTTCATGAAAAAATTATGCCTTTTTGGAGGCCAAGTGTGTAGGGTGCATGAAAGAAGAGTTTTTTAGACTACAGATTATGATGGCTCATTCTTAGATGATTTTAGATGATCAGTACTACAACCAATGCATAGAGAGGCATGTCTAAAATATTTCCCTTTCATTCCAATAATTAGGCCTATCCCCAATTAGTTTTTGGATGTTAAAATAGGTCTAAATCAAAAAGGCAATTTTTTGAGCTAGAATGAGAACTTTCATATCACTTTGCAAGAGTGTTATGACTTGGATAGCCACTTGTTCCTTATGACCTTGCATGGTTTATCCCCCATCATCTTGTCATGCATAATTAACTGATTCTCTTAGCTTGACAAGTGTCCTTATGACTTTTTGACTTCTCTCTTATCCTATCTCAATTTATATAAGAACTATGTATTTTGGCCATTATAACTTATGTTCCACTTGAGTATGGTGAAGCCTTTCTCATTCGCACACCATTTGATCAATAAGACTACTATTTTTTACCTCTTCCATGAATTTTCATAGGTTTTTTTATTGGGTGATTGATCTTTCTTCGTGAATAATATGGATTCCTTAACATGTTATCTCATTATTTCAATATATTTACAATTGGAAATCTTCTTCTTGCAAGGCATATGAAGTGTTATATGAAGTATCAAGATTGAGTGAGTTAGTATATTCACTAATTTCATTCAAGGCCTCTTGTCTAGTCCTCTTAGCCTAAACAATCATCCATAAGCTCATAATGTAAAATTTATGTGAGAGGATATAGATTGGACAAGTGTATGTTTGGTTAGTCTATTAGTTTCATGTGTAACATGGAGGTAGTTGGAAGTCATCAAATTATTTGCTGTATCACCTCCCTTAAGATAGTTTCCTTTAATTTTTCTCTCTCCCATCCCGCCCCTCAAAGTTTAGGTGTAGTAGTGATCCAAAGTGGTATATCAAGGGAGCTAGCCCTACCTAGAGATTCACTTCATCTTTAGGCTACCCATAAGCCTATAGGTATTTTAGTTATGCCACTTAGATGAGGAGAGATAATAAATATCATAAAAGGGTACAAATCCAAGTGAAAATAGTTTTTGGCACACTTGGCAGGACTCTTGGTCTAAAAGGTTGAAATATTATTGGTGTTGTCTTTAAATAATAAAGCTTTGGAGGTATTTATCCAAGCATCAATTATGACTCTAAAGTTATATCAGCTAGTCAAATAGCCAAGGTTATCCTTTGAAGATTATTGGTAACATTTTCCTTTGTGTTATTTCTTTTAATGAATTTTCATGGCTAATTTTGATGTTGATTTCTATTTTACTCAAGTTCTTGAGGTATATCTAGCCCATGGAATTCCTTATTAGCCTAGTTTTGACCCTAACCAATTCCAATATTAATCATGCCATATCCAATATAACCATTGCTAGCCTAGTCATGAAGTATATCAGCCCATTTATGAAGTATATCAACCCTACAATTAGCATTCTCCATATCTTGCTCTTAGTCAACCTAGTCGCTTCTCTAATCAATCCATTTCCACTTTTAAGAAAAATATTATGGGATATAAGAGGTACATGACATATATTGATACACAAAGGGGATATGGTCAATAGGTCCCCAGTAATCTTATTCATAAGGTGAGAGATACATTAGATCTATTCAAAAGAGAGTGGTAACCTATTAAGAGAGCCAATTGGCAAAGGCTCACAAGTGAGATGTTTGATATGAGTGGCTTAGTTTCATCCTTAGAAGATAAGCTAAGAATTAATGAAATAAAGCCTCACAAAACCTATCAACCTTCATATCCAATTTCCTAAGATTGGTATTTGTCTTATCTGACCCCTATTCATGAGCCCAATCAAGCTTACCAAAGTCATCCTTTGCCCATCAGTTAGAAGAGAGAGTTGAAAAGAGAAACCTAATTTTTAAAGCTAATCTTGATAGGCAAATTTAGTTGGATAATATGTATATGTAGTATTCCATGTCATTAGAAAATGAATTGGAATTTAATCCCTCATTTCCCTCTCCCATTACACCCCCATATCAAGAAAAGACCTCTAGATATGAGATTCCAAGTTGGAGACAAGGTGGAGAATCCAAGCCTAAGGAGATCCCAAGTTTCTTGAACAATTCACCCACTCCTCAAATTGCATCACCACCTCAAGAGAGGAATTATAAGCATAAAATCCTAAATTATATTAATATAGTGGAATCATGGGGAAATCAAGAGGATAGAAGTCTAGATAAGGAGTCTGAGTTGAGAATGAAGTTGATCCTTTGCAAGCCCCTCCCACCCTTCATGGAGAGACCTCTTTTGTTCCATGTCATCCTTACTGTACTCTTCATCCTCATGAATATTAATATGAAATTTAAGAGATAATTTTCCTAGAGAATAGAGCTAATCAAATTGAAGAGCTAGAGTTAAGGATGAAATTGCTAAATCAAGGTATGATGAAAGGTTTATACCCAAAAGAAGATCCTATTCCTAAACACACCCCATCTAACCTCCCTCAAGAAAGTATTCAAGATAAATAAGATGTGATTGAAGTGATTATAAAGTGAAATTAAAATAACCAAGCTATCTTAGCCCAAGGTCTTCCTTTCCTTCCTCAAGAACTTCCAAAAGAATCCCCTATAATGCATTCTCAATCTGATTTTGAGCCCTATGTTCCACCTCCACCAACCAATTCATATTGTCCTCACCCCATAACCCTTTACCTTGATGGACCTATGGTATGGGAAATTAAAGAGGATAATTTTATTGAGGATAATTTATAACTCTTTCTTAAAGAAATTGAAACTCCTTGGCAGCCTAATTATGTTAGGTCATTGAATTTCAAGATGCCTAGTCTTGGCATCACCAGGAAAGAGAAGGATATGGAAGATCTTGGAGCCCTTGAGAAGCAAGATCAGATTATTATAGTTGAGATAAAATTTTAAATCCATAAATAGGTTTTATGTTTTGAATAAGAGGTGAGTCCTTGTGTTGAGTCTTCTTTTTTGGTTGATGATGAAGAATGCCTTCCTTGTGTTGAAGAAGAAATCTTGGAAGAAGTCCTTTTGGATTCTAAAGAATAAGATGAAGGAGATTACCTTGATATTTCCCTTCGTAATTATAATAAAATAGAATATGAGGACTTACGATAGAAGTTTATAAACATTTTCAATGAGTTTGAGTCACTTAAGGGGTCTAAAAGTTCTTTGGATCTAATTACAAGTAATAGTAAGCAAGATGACATTGATAAAAATGTCATAGATGAGTAAGACAAAATTTCACATCAGCCTTTGGAGGTCAAGACAAGTTTCTATTTTCCTTAATCTTTTAAGGAACAAGAAACCATTCTTCTTGAAATAATTCCTATAAAGAAGTTGCAAGTTGATAATGAGGTGAAGAATGGGAAACAATATGAGGTATGTGTACAAGGCCAAGAGGAATAATTTTACATTGGATACCTATTTGAAGATGGTATACTTGAGAGAATAACAAGTGAAGTACCAAAAATAAGGTCTAATCTACCAAGTGTTTAATCTAAAGATAAATATGTTTGACATTATGATTCATCCCACTAAGAAAGAGATGCAAGAAAAATTTCTTCTTTATCATAAAAAGGAGGTATGCTTATTTTCTAGTCATGTATAGTTGTTTGTTACCTATTTTCCCTAAGTGATTTGAGCAAAGGTATGTTTTCTTTACTTGCGTGTGTCTTTTGTTTTGTGTGCTTGAGGTAGTCAAGCTGTCCTATCTTGATCAAAGGTTATGGTCAATGGTCAAAGGTCCTCATGTGTGTTTTAGACTTCAAATGACTCCCTAATCCTAATATATTGATAAGGCTATTGGTATAGTTAGTATATCAGGCATACTACCCCTATGAGTCACTAATTTATTGACCAAATTTGACCCTACAAGTCAAATTGGGACCCCTATAGGTAAGAAATTGATTTTTAGGTGTTGGGGGGTCTAATATATTATGTCTAAATGTATATTATAGTTCATTTAGTGTGATTTCATGTTATATTAGCCTTAGTCACTAGTATTTTAGTCCTTATATAATTTTGAGTAATTTTGAGGTCAAAAAGGGGCATTTAATGACTTATACAACCTCTTAGGGAAATTTGAACATTTAAAGGGCTGATTTCATGCCATATGTGTTATATTATGTCTTAAGTAACTAAAACTAATTGAAAAGTGGTAGGTTCCTTAGAAAAAGGGTAATTTTATTGAAAAAAGAGGAGTTTTCTTGTGTTGTACAAACTTCTATAGCTGGGGACATTTTAGGAGTGTCCCTTGGTCTTCCACATACTTTAGTGATTAATTTGATCAGAAAATCAAAAAATGAATAAATTTGCTTATCTCTCCTATTAGGCTTGGAAAGCAAAATTAGTCTTTAGGTTTGTACTTGGTATAGTTGGCATGAGAGGTTTTAAGAAAAATAATATTGGGGGTGTATTATGCACTCAATCAGATTCTATTTTATTTTTGGTTGTAGAACAATTTTTTTATGAACTTTATGAATCATTCCTAAGAAGTTAGACTATTTAGCTTGCTTGCTAATCTATACACCCTATAGGTTTTGACTCGGTTTGATAAAGTACATAAAATATAGCTATGAGGATTAATTACATAAGTCTTGTACTCTCCTCTCACATGTAACCCATACTTTTTTTCAAGTTTGGATTTGATTTGAAGATCCAATCACCTCAAGTTTTCAAATTATTCCAATTTTGTGTTGATTGGTAGGTATCTACTATCTATAGTATCTTCATGCTTTTGTACTGGTTTCAAAATGTGGGGATAGGTTAATTATCATATTTTAAAATTTATCTCAATCCCCTTAAATTTAAATATTATACTCAAAAGTAACATTCTCTTTGAATTTGTAATCATAGAACAACATACAATCAATATACTATTTGACTGCCATACCATTCAGCCCGGTGCTTGAAAAAGAAAATAATGTTTAAATGAGGACATTTAATTTTTTTTTAAATAATAAAAATGTTAATGGAGTTCATTTAAATTTTTTAATAAGGTACATGATCCTTAAAAAAGAGACTCATCTTCACTACCTAAGCACATAATCCGCTTGCTATAATTCAATCATTCACCTACAAGAGTCTTGAAAGATGACATCATGATATGATGGGAGCCTTTGTAGTGGTTTCAAGATCTTGGAGGTGTGATTAATGAATTTTTTATTGTTTATATTGGTTCACAACTCATTAAATGTTAAAAATCATGCACACTATCATCTTTCTCCTTTACTACATGTAGCCATTGAAGGGTCATCTATAGGCAGCCTAACAAAGTGCTAAATATCCATTTAAAATGTTGAATAATTTGATGGAACATTTTATTGAAATCATAAAAATGGTGTAGAATCATGTCAGACTCATATGGGAAGCTACTTTGGCAAATAAAAGTGTGGATCACCTTCTAGGGTCAGGTGATAGTGTTAAGGGATCAAAATTCCTAAAACTACAAAATAAAGCTCCTTAAGGTTTTGTTGATATATTGTGATAAGGTTCCTAATAAATTTTATGAATCATAATGTGACCATATTGTATATTTTATCAAATACAAGGACTTGGAAAAGTTTGGAGGGTAGAGAGTCCATGGAGTCTAGTTTTTTATGCCTAAAAATTGCTTTCTAAAACACTGAACTCCTTTATTAACATCTACAAGAAAGAGTTTCAAATGGACACTTCAACCAAAGTTGTAAAAATATAACACATCATCATGGTGAAATTATTAAAAATAGTTTAAAGTATTGTTTTTGATCCAAGAGATCATCAAAGAGGGTCATATATTGTGTTTGGTCCTCATGAAGCACCTACAGGTACCATTATCAGTAGAATACTCGCCTATGGCCATCATAGGTTTCAAATTTGAAAGGTTGTTTCTTTATATAAATACATTGGTGTTTGGGTATGTTTTATATTTTTTAAATGATTGAAATATTCCTCAAATTTTTCAAGTGTCTTAGGAAATATATGTAGTGATCTTTCAATCTCAAATCCACCTACATGACTCTATACATTCAACTATAGGTGACTATAAGGTAAAAAGAAGCCAAGACAAGGTATCTAGGTGGTGGTTTAGGAAAGGAAGGTTAATTAATTAATATTATAAAATAAAAAATGACCCTAAATTATTATAAAGATATTTAAAGCATTTTTCCAAGCCTAAACTAAGTAAGGAAGCCATTTTCTTCAAAAGAAGACAACTACTATTTATTGTCCTAGGTAGTGAGAAGAAATGAGTATGTATGGGTATTTGAAAATCATGAATATGACTAATATATGAAAAAATAGATGTATAATTACCATAATAACTATAAGGTGACCAAAAATCATCATTATGAATCTTGAGCATATAAGATTATATACAATTGTCATTCCAAAAATAGGGACGCAGTCAGACAATTATACAGTCTTGTGAATTCAAGTGTATGGAGGGAAGTATGTGAAATTTTAGAGGTGTTAATTAAGGTTATTTAATATTAATTATAATTATAACAACCTAATAAAACCATAATTATGCATACCAATAGATAAAAGAGCTCAATTAATGTATAACACAATCCATTCCTTAAACAATGCACATAGTCCTTTCTCCGGGAAGTTTGTCTTGGAACTTGAGGATTTTGGAGGGTAAAATGACCTAGGTAAATGGTTAAATATTGGTATATATAACCTATAAAACCTATATAATCACATCAATCATTCATTTTGTCTAGGAAAATAGGGGAAGTTCCGTCTATTTTGTCTAAGATAGAGGACACTCCCTTTATGTGCAAACTGATAGGTTTTGAAGAAAGGAAGTGAAAGGGGAGAATGGAGTTGTTTGAAACATTAAATAAAGTGTATTAGTATATATAAAATATATGAAATTTTTTTAAACATATCATAGAGAGGATAAATGCAATGGGATGATCTAGACCATCAAGTTTGCAAGCAGGCCTATTGGGTAGAGTTTTAACCTAAAGTAAAATGGTAGACTAATGACACTTCAAACATTATTAGTGGGTTAAAATGGAATAGGAAATTTTGTTAGAGTAATTTTAGAGTTTTTTAATGTCTTGTTTTTCATAAATATCTAGGATAATCCATTTTGGGATTTAAGGTGCAGATAGGTCTATAAGGCATGGTTAAGCCTAGTGCCCAATTGGGGGTACAACTTCACTTCCACCTTGAGATGAGAACTATAACCTATTTAAATATGTTTATAGGATGTATTAAGATACATATAAGATATTATAATGTATTTAAGTCACAAATAAGTCATTTCTTGGCCCAAAACCAACTCAAACCTATAGGAAATGGGAGAAAGGGTTTGAGTGAGCAACTTTGAGTGCACATATCTTGTCTAATGATTTGCATGGGAATACAAGAAATTTTGAGGTGTTACCAAAGGTGCTTATAATCAATTTAGTTTATTTTTTATATATTTCTAATGTAAAGGTTTTATGAACAAATCTTAAGGGCATAAACATGACAAAATGCTTGCTAGTGACCTGATTAGAGAAATGAGGTTGGTGAGCTACTCTAATGGAACTTTTTGTATATAATAATGATTTTTGGTTGTATATTACTCTTTTATTAATTTGTAAATCCTTTTTTTCTATATGTAACTATACATATGGAGTGAAAAATAAGATTTTATTGACTATTTTATGTGTTTTTCAGGTTATAAGAGGTTTCAAGAGACGAAATCAAGTTTGGGGGAATATTAGGAATTTTAATAACTAATTATTGACATATAATTCTTTTTAAAATATTTTTATTATTCACACAATAGCTCTCATCTCAGCCAATTAAAAATGGCATAGTGAACACAATGGTGAGAAGGGTGAAAACTTCAATTATGAGCCTTTTTATCATGTGCCTAATGATCCTAAGGCCATGGAGGATCTAAAAAAATGTAATTAACTTCCTCCCATGAATTTTCATGTAATTTTTTTTCCTTTTCAGAGAGCAAGTATGTAGGGTGTATGAAAGAAGAATTTTTTAGACTACAGATGATGATGGCTCATTCCCAGATGATTCTAGATGACCAAGAATGTAACCATTGCATGGAGAGGCATGTGTTAATTCATTATCCTTGATTACAATCATTATACATATCCCTAATTAATTTTGGGATGTTCAAATAGGTCTAAATAATTAAGGCAATTTTTTGAGCCATAATGAGAACATTCATGCCTCTATGTAAGAGTTTCATGACCTGGAGAGCCACTTGTTCCTTTTAACATTACATGGTTCATCCCACATACTATTATCATGCACAAGTAACTAATTATATCATCTTGACAAGTGTCCTTATGACCCATGGAATTTTATCTTCTCCTATCTCTCTCATGTTCTATAAGAACTAGCCATTTTAGCCATTGTAACTTATGCTCCACCTTAGTATAGTGAAGCCCTAATTATTTTCATACCATTTTATCAATAATAATAATAATATTCATTACCTCTTCCATGGCTATTTATAGTGTTTTTTTCTTGGATGATGGATCTTGCTTAGTGAAGACTTTGGATTCCTTAGCATGTTATCTCATTTTCATTTTATTTGTAGTTATAAAGCTTATTCTTGTAGGTCATATGAAGTGTTCTAGGAAGTTTCAAGTTTGAGTGAGTTATTATATTCAATAGTTCCATTCAAGGCCTCTTGTATAGTCCTCCTAACCTAAGAAAACATCCATAACCTCATAATATAACATTGATGTGAGAAGATGCAGATTGGAAAAGTGTATGTTTGGTTAGTCTCTTGGTTTCTTATGTAACATGTAGTTGGTTTGAAGTCATCAAAATATTTTTCATATCATATCCCTTAGGATAGTTTGATTTTATTTTTCTCTCTCCCTTTTCCCCTCCAAATTTTAGGTTTAGTAGTCATCCAAAGTGGTACATCAAGGGAGTTAGCCCTACTTAGAGATTTACTTCATTCTTAGGTTACCCACAAGCCTATAGGTGTTTAAATTGTGCCACTTGGATGAGGAGAGCTGAGACATCTCCTAAAAGGCTGAAAATCCAAGTGACAAAAGTTCAAAACACCAAAAAAAAATTTGTAGGACTTGCACATGATTTTGAAATAAAAATTAGCATAGAGAGACATAACTCCAAATGTCACATATGATCATGCCCTAATTTGCATATTTTGGTAAAAAGAATAAATTATTAATAGGTTAAATATTGATAAACTTTTATGTCCTTACTCAAAATTCCTATCCTTTCATAACCTCAAATCTAAATTTAGATTAGTTTCTAGGTTTGTTCATATTTTGGTACTTTTGTAATTTGTTAGTTAATAAATTCAATCAAATAGATACATAAAACTAAATTTGTTTTTCATTTTCATAATTATCATTGTTTTTCATTCCTTAATTTCATATATTTCAATTATTTAACTTTAATATGTTGTTCAAATGTTCATTTACAATACCCTCTTTTATTTAAGAAAATTAGTATTAATTACATTTCATTTCAAAATTAATTCAATTCAAGATAAAACATTTCATGAACCCATTTATTGATCTAACATTGTCAAACCTTACACCTTACTCAAGGTTAAAAACTTATAGGGTTTCAATATTTTTCCCTAGGGTTTACAAAATAAAATTCCCTCATGTTTATAGTATTGTAATATCTCTTATTGTTTGTAATATCTTTGTCATAGATGAAATAAATATTTTTTGATGACTATGATAGAATAATTATACAACTCTCTATGCAATTTTCATTAATATTTTTTTATTAATTTAAGTATAACATAGGAACAAAAGAGTTTATGTATTTTAAATTATATACCATTTTGTTTGCACCCTCTTGATGGAACCATTATGACATAGAAAGTGATAAAACACATGAATCTAATGATGCTACTATTAATATTTTTTATCCTATGGGTGAAAATAACTTGGTGAATACCTTGACACACATCTTAAGGACATAAAATCTTTTGTATGTGTAGCTCAACAAGACAAATGAAACATAACCTTGATATCACATTTAAATAAATATATTGTTATCCTAAACAATCTATTATAAAACCTAATACAAGCATTTGTTGTGGCCAACATGCCCCCTTTTCCTTGAAATGGGGGGGGCTTAAAAAAATCCATGAACCAGAGCTCCCAGGTCCTTTATTTTATTTTTGTCTACTTCACTTGAGCAAAATCCTTGGAATATTATGTCTCCCCAATTTCCCCAAGCAATAACAAGACTTATTTATTTTTATGACTAAGATAGACTTGTTATTTTTATGAATTTAGCGTGATAACATTGTAGGTCCACCTTCAAAGGAAGTCATGGAAGTATTTTTCCTTTACTGGACCAAAAAACCCAACACCCTTCATGATGAATCAAAATCTTAATGATAAACGAGTAAGTATTAAATGTATTACATGTCTTTTAATTTATTACTTAGTTTTGTTATGGGTTTTACATGGCACAATAGACTAATTAAAAGGTGACACATTATTGGATTGTCAAATATGCCAATCCCCAAAGCTATCAAAGATGTTAGAGCCCATGAGTACCCAACCTAATCAAAAGGTGCCACATCACTGAGTTGTTAGAGTAGCTAATCCCTAGACCTATCGAAGATGTTAGATCCTAGGAAAGCCTATCCTAAGTAGATGTAACCACATAATCAATTTGTTAATGTAGATAGTTCTTGGACATATCAAAGATGTTAAAGCCTAGGAGATCTTAGCCTAATCAAAAGGTGTCATGTCACTAAGTTATCAGAGTGGCTAGTCCTCAAAATTGTTAGAGATGTTAGAGATTTAGAGAGAAGAACCTAACCAAAATGTGAAACATCATCAAATTATCAAAGCAGTCAGTCCCTAGACCTATTAGAGTTGTTAAAGCTTAGGAAATCCTAGCCTAATCATAAGGTGCCACATCACTAGGTTTTTAGAAGTATTATATCTTGAGAGAGCCTAATTAGAAGTCACCATGTCACCAAGTTGGGATTATGAGTACATGACCACCTGTGGACCTAAAAAGGCTATAATAGGGTACATATGGGGCTAGATAACTAATTAGAGAATATCACATGTCCTTAAGAAATACCTCAACATTCGTAAGGGTATGACTTGGAGTAGAAATCCATGCCTAAGTGTTGACCATTATCTTTAGGGTCAATGAGCATATAACACATGGAATAAAGTGGGAGTTAACCTGAAAGCCACTAAGATATGTGAATGCTTGCTCACCATGTGTTTGGAATTTAAAAAATACAAATATAGACCTGATTAGGTAATTTCAAAAAAATTCATTACCATTACTAAATATGTATGGTGATAGAGAATAGTAGGATCTAGATTTAACTATAGATTTAAAAACAAAAAGAGGAGAAATATCCACCAATTCAAATTTGAATTCACATCAAGTCAACCACAAAATGCAATTTATATATGAGGCTATGTGCATTCATTTATAAAATCTTAAGGAAAGCCAACTAATGGTTACCACTAAATACATTTGAGAGTGCTCTAACTCTTAGCTTTCTAATTATCTTAGAGTACACCTATGTTTCTTATCACATAAACTTAAAGCTTTATTATTTCCCCTTCATCTTAATTTAATGGACACATGCTCTTTGAAGCCAAAGGCTGAGTCCAAATACCAAGATAATCTACTCCTAGATAGTTTTACCAAGTTCAATCACTATAATGACATGTTTAAAGTAGTTGAGGAGGTGCCCAAATATCTTGGCTTTGATGATGACAAAAATAACAAAATATAAGGACGCCCTTTGGGCCTACAATAAATGCAAAATTGATAGGGTTGTGACTAATCAAAGGTATTTCCCTGTACTAAATTATTTGGAAACCTTATTCTTACTACCATCTAAATGTAGTATGGGGTCTATGACTAGGTGTGCTTGCCCAAATCTTAGCACCAGATCACCAATACCTTTAAAAATGCCTACAAGGTGTATTAATTCCTCTAAGATTTCACCTTCTCTTATGATGATTAATTAGTGAAGATATAGATAGACACATTATAAATATATGGCATCTTATAAAATTGGACTGAGAACCCAGATACTAAATAGGTAAACAAGGATGACATAAATGCATACACAGTGTATAAATTTTGGGAGGAAGTCTAAAAAGGAATGATTCTATTGAATTGATTATTTGGGGCCCAAAAATACTTTCACATTAATGAATTATGGGTATCCCTCTTCTACATGATGCTCAAACACTTCAAAATATTGCACATGGGAGGGTTGATCAACTTTAAGCTGGTCAATGCCATTGTGGATGCCAAAGATGGAAGTAATTTTTATATGATGAGATACCTTTTGGATTTAGTCTAGAGGATGTTTTCTTTCAAACCTTTGAATTTATTTCATGGGTTCTTAGGGTCTTGATAGTCCATGTAGTCTTTTACAAACTATATGACCACTAGTACTAGAACCACATCCAAGACATCTATGAACACTTATATCTATTAGCCTTTAATGTGATTGATAAGTCCCTAATGCCCTATCTAGAATTGTAAATTTTTGAATCCATCATTACCATCAAGGACTAATGGTACTATAGAGAAGACACCATGATATGAATTACAAGTGTCCTTAAGTAGCCCCTCTACTTTTTATATTTTATCCCTTGTCTAGCAGAGCAAGGTATTGATTACCAGTTAGTCAAAGGTATTTTTATATTTTTTATAGATTGATAACATAAGGTGTGCCTATCACTCATAATAAATATCAAGAACCATGTGTATAAGGCCTTACTTTCCCTTTAAAAGATGGTATCTAAGTGATACTCCTTCACACTAGGAAGAGCTACGCTCTAATATTGGGACCCCAAAGGAATGATTAGAGCTCATATGGAGTGGTATTTAGACCAACTTATCCTCACCCTACTCCTCATTTCCTAATTATACATCCTCTAGTCATTCCTCAATATTCAACTCCATCTCCACCTCCTCTTTCATCCCCAATAGTCTAAACATGACCAGGAATACCTATATTATTTGGTGGTAGGAAGCTTAGGCATAGCCAACTCAATCACTAATGCCTTAACCTTGGGACATATAGACCTTGAGGTTTGATGTGATTTATAATGTAGAGGCAAGCCTAAAATTATGCTCTAAATATACATCAATATAGGTTCCACCCTTTACATCTCTCATTACCTCCATCTCTCTTATGTCCATCACTCTTGTTGCTTTCTAGCTCTCAGTCCTAACACCCACAAGTTCTACTCCACTCCCAAAATCTCCCCAAGTAGTGCCTCCTATTTTACACATTACACCCCTTCCATAATTTACCCAAGTATATTTTGCCTCAATCCTCCTAATAATCCTTACCTCTTCATTCCCTTATATCCCATCCATTTCACAACCTGAAACCATCCCAATGCCTTGTTTAAACTTGATTTCAATATAGGTATCGTCAAGAGCATATTCATTGGAAAGAATGGATACAATAATTAGGAGAATAAATATAGTTCAAGGAACTACCCCAATTCCCCCTTCAATCATCCTAGCACCTCCTTAGCTTGTTATAGTTCCTCCACCATCAACCCATATATCTCTTTCTATTCTAGCTAGTCCTTCCACCACATCATCTAGATCCAACCCAAGTAAGATGCCTAAAAAAAAATATAAGGTAGCTCACAATCCAAATTTATTTTTAAGTCATCACACTCCAATCTAACATCTTTGATTATCCTCAATGGTTCTTTTGGTACCAACCACATCACCTCAGGGCATTGCTTCCTAACCCCATCTTTCCATTACTTTGGGCACCTAGGGATTTGGATTCAACCAACCAATATCTTCCATTATATTTAAAGTACCTATCTTGGGATTAATTTCACCTCAAGTTGGAATGAAGCATACGTAGTGGTGGATAAAAAATTTCCCCTAGACTTCCCCCTTTTTTCTCCTTTCTTTCCCATGCACCCTCCACCTCCATTATTTTCCTCATCCACCCATCCCATTTTCCCCATTTCACCTCCATCTCATCCTCCACCCTTCACCACCATCTTAAACACCCCTCTTGTACTTCATCTAACTTAGGTAATAGTCTTAAGATTATAAGAACTAAAGATGATCATCCACAATGACTTAGATGTATAGTATAGTTTTGATCAAGCTTACAGAGGCATGAAGAGAACATTAAAATAAAGGTTCATACAAGAGGGGAACTCAATGGTTTGGAAGACCCATTATGGTTTATTCTCCCTCACTAAGGTGACAACTTATGTTTGGGAAGAAAGGATGGATGAGGATCCACTCCCTATTATCCAAAAAACTCATGATATGTTGGAGAATATCCTAAAGGACATGCAAAGCTATGTTCAGACATTAAACTCCTAGGTGAAGAGCTATTTCCACATCAAGATAATTAGGCATGTCAAAGAAACCCTCTTACTAATTTTCCTAGTTCTTAAGAAGGTATTTGATACGTTGGATTATACCAATGTGCTTCTCAAATGGACTCAATATTACTTAGAGAGGATTATGGAAGCTACTAGTGGTGATTAACAAAGGCATGTTCCCAAAATTAAAACTAATGCCTACCTTAGACTTGGGTTTGTAGCATGCCTATATATAGAACATGAAGGCAACTATGGAGGAGTGGATAGGCTATGACACATATTATAATTGTACTCTTGGAAGAGGGTAGGAAGAAAATATTGACCTAATTCAAAGAGGTCAATATATCTATGTTATTCCACTTGGATGTCACTTTATTAGACAAGGGAAAATTTAGATTCCACATGGGTTAATTTGACTAGATCATGAGGGATAAGGTCACAAAAAAAAATGGGATTGATAGGTTTTAGAGCTATCAATGTAATCCCCAATGAGAATTAACTAGGTCTCTAGTGTTTAGGTGTAAATGGAAGCACCCTTATAAGCCTATCAAAGGCTAGTGACTCAATATGAGGTAATATTTATGGAGCCCCTAATGAACCTTGATAGTATGGATAATGAATTTAAACTAGTGGCAACTCTATTGGAGGATAGAGATGCAAGTCAAATTAGTTGGGAGTCAGAGCTTCATAACTACCTCCAAAAATTAAATAAGTGGTCCCCCATATATATTTGTATAGGTTTAAGGGCATTTGTTTTTGTTTTTTTTTAATTTTTAATTATAGCTATGACTATCATGAGTGGCCATCATGGCCTAATATGGGAATCACATGCTATTTGGAGTGAATCCTTTCCTCATTTATGTAAGGCAAATCCATATTGTAATATATGGGTTGACTAAAAACTTGATCCAAAGTGATATTAAATTATATCCAAGATTTTTCCTACTTTGCCTTCATCTCATTAGACTATTAATTGGAAAATATTGATTATTTTAACAACACTTACTTTTTTATCAATATAATTCCTATTTTCTGAAAAGAGTTTGTTTTATATCTCAATTATCTTTCATATCCATTTTTGAATGCTTATCAATGTTATATTAGTACTTTTATGCTTCATGTGTGTTATGTTTATGATGTTATTGGCTACTATAATCAATATTTGAGATCTCTTGTTTCCCTTATGTAGTACTATTAATTTGTGTGTTAATCTAGAAATTATCATTTGGTGTTTATGTGTAATTTATTATAAACTCATAGTAATCATATTTAGTGAGGGATATATTGAGGTGTGTTCCTATTAGTGTGTTGAGACATTGATTTTGTAATTTATAACAAAGGTAATCAAGTGTAATTTATGTCCCAAGGAGGCTCTTGTGAAGTTGCTTTGTAAGTGATCTTGATGACTTATGCATGATCAAAGGTATTGGCACAAGGTTATGATATGAAAAGCTAATGAGTAGTGATGTTTCATATTTATAATATATATTATAAGAAAAAGAGTGTTGATTTTTTTGTTTTTATAAGGTCATTATTTAACCAAGTTCATAAGAATCAAGTCTCAATGGATAAGGTGTATAGAAAAGCCTAGCCTTGTCTTGGTGAAGACATGGCAAGTTAAATCTTAGAAAGATACCTATATGGTTTGATAAGTATTGGTCAAAGGATAATTATGAGAGATGTTTTATATCTTATCTCATATGTTAGAAGGTGTCTTGAAGGTCTCAAAGTGTTATGGTGCCTAATAGGTCTATATGAATACACTTGTTCTTGAGCTTGAATATGGTTTGTAGAGGCATGGTGATGTTGATATGGATATGTATGGATATAAATTTATGAAAATAAGTTATAAATAATGTAATAAATGTTATTATTAAATCACATGACTCTTAGAGTGAACCAAAGAGGTATGCTCTTCCTTAGTAGTCTTTTCATGAACCTTGTCTTAAGACCTTAGGTGGTAGTTTGAGGTGTCATGATCAAATTTTAGTGCTTGTGAGATCATGTAAGCATGGATCAAGGTTTAAAATTATTTATAAATTATTATTACCAAATACAAGATCTTTATTTGAAGAATAAATCATGAAAAGTGTGTCTTAAGCTCTCTCGAGCGCTAGATTAAAGAGTTTTAGACCTAAGAAGAATTTTTTCATGCTTATTGGCATGTGTGACTATTTCATGGGAAGATGACATATTAGGGAGAGATGGAAAATGTTCCTTAAAATTTTTTCTAATATTTCAATGTGGCTTTAAAGAGCAAATTTTTATGAACAAATACTAAGAATGGAAACTAGTATAAAACTATCCTTAAACCCTTATAGTGACCTGATGGTGAAGATTTTGTTTTTGAGTACCCATAGTGGTTTGGTAAATATATTTTTATGATTTTATCATGTTGAGGAATCTTATAGGTACCCTCAGGTGGGATTGAGTGTTTATAAGAGTGAGTGGAAGCTATAAAAAACTCTTATTTTTCAAAAATATGGTATAACATGAAGGGTTCACCATGTCAAATAATGAAAATCATTGGAGGAAATTTTTTGATACTTGTAATTAATTATAATAAAAATTTATTATTATTTTATATAATTAAAATTTTATAAAAAGGTAATGGATGTAGCCTATCCCTAAAAGGTCAAACAGTGAAGATAGTGAGAAAACCAGGTATGAGTGAGAATGAGATTAGGGATGAGTTTTAGAGGATTAAGAATGGATCAAATTGAATGATTTTTTTTAAAATAGATTTAATATATGTTAATTTTTGTTATATTATATGGAAATCGTTGAAAAGTTTGCAAATGTTGTTCACAAAATGCCCTGTCTAGTGAAGATGAGACAGTGAAGGAGTAAGGTTTAGAGTTTGATCTGTATGTTCCATATTTTCCATTATATATCCATATATTTACATTTATATATGATATAAATATTCATAAGTATAATAATCATGCATCATAACTTATTTCTTGTATATACATAGGTGTTGGAATGCAAGTTCACCATGACTAGTTCTCAATATAGAATGACAGTTTTAGGTATGCAAGATGAGGTGAAGGGTTTGAGAGTCTATGATAAGAGTATGTGTATAAAATGAACATGTTTATATTTTTTGGTATTTTTATGAACCATTCATTCTTTATAAAATGTTTAAATTCACTTTAATGTGTTGATATATGAAATCCAAAATAGCTTGTATGGTTGTGTTAGAACTTGAAAAAAAGATTAACAAATTAGTCTATAAGACCAATGATTGACACTATAACTAGAGATATATCTATTTCAGGATGTTATATATGTCACATATTAACTATCTATGTGAATTAAAATTCATGAAATTTACCTTACAAGTGCTAAAGAGAACATTTTTCATGACTATGTTTTTGGAGCTACAAGCAGTTTTCTATGTGTGAATGAGAATGATGTTTCTATGTCATTTTGATCAGTGTATAAGTGTAAAAATAATGTTATGATGTTTTATATGTTTAATTGGATATAATAAATTAATTTTGAGTATTTTAAAGTGTATTTATAGTTGTTAATGGTAAAATATTCTTGATTGTGTTTTGGAGCTTTCTCACAAAACAAAGTGATATTTTTGTAGAAGTGTTTCTAAGTGTTTGGTGCCTAGGTAATGGTGTATAATTGAATTAATTATGACCTTGAGGTCATAAATTTTACATAAATATATTTATTGTTCCTTTAATTTATCTCTACATGTGGTTTGAGCTTCATCTTTGAAGACTGTGTTTTTGGGATAATTAGGCCTAATAGGTCTTTAAGGCCTAATGAAGATTACATGAGATAATCAAAGGAAATTTTAGTTATTGAGAATTGAGGAGGTAATTTTAGGTTTAAAAATAAGTGTTTGAAATTTTTTATAACTTTTTTTAGGGCCATTTTGTCCATAGTGATTTAAGGTGTGACATGTTACTTGAGTTAGACCTAATTGCATTAGGTCTCTATTAGGCCTAATGGTGGTTTTGGTCCCTATGGGTGATGACCAACATATGTAATGAGTTTTAAACTTGTGAAACATCTGAATTTACCTATTAAAATATTTATCTAAGTATGGAGAGATGTTTGGCTGACCATGGTGGGTGAGAACAAGAATCAAGTATTTATATACAAGGAATAATATGCCTATTTGGGCTAGTTAAGGTATGTGTGTGTGAAAACTATTAAAATACATAGAATTTAATAAGAAAATATCTAGAATAGAGTTAATGATAAAATCATAATAAAATTAACCTAGATAAATTAAACACAACATAGGTATTTATCCTAGGAAAACCTCAAAGAGGTAAAAAAACCCAACAAAGTGATTCAATATTGAGAAACAATAATAGCCATAATACATCAAATCTTCTTCATCTCACTCCTCAGATAAATTATTCACAAATTTTTATTAGACAATCATTTTACACATGTAATAATATTTGAATATTTTTGTGTGTTTGATGATAGTTAAATTAAGGGTAAAACCCTATTTATAATGATTCATGAGGGCATGCGACCATTATGAAAATAATGGGTCCATCCACCCTGATAAATCTAATTAATTAATATTTGGTAAATATTAAATAACTATAAAAATATTATTTATTTTCCAAAAGTTTACATCTCATATAAATAAATGATATATTATTATTTATTTGATTACTTACCAATCTAAGCAAAGGGTTAAAAATAACCACATAAACATTAAGTGCTCTAACATAGATGAAGAGAAGATCTCTTAGAGGAGAAAAATTAGGTCATGTAGACCATAAAAGGGAAGTATAAGATCAGCCATGAACATCTATTACAAGCTTTGAGTATGATGATCATGATTAGTTGACCTAATAATCCTAGTAAGAGGCATATTTGAGTGAAGAAGCCTAGAGGATATTTTGAGAAGGTTAGAAGGTTGAGAAAAACTTAATGATTTGATTTCCTATTGATTGACCATCAAAGTTTCATAAGATATGTGTTATTGATTTATGATAGTGGACATAGAGGATAGAGAGATGAAGAATAGGTCACCATCTATTGATTGAACAATAAGGTGTCTTCAGGTGATTAAGTTTATCTTAACTAAGTTGCTGTTTAGTCAAGAGGGAGTGGGATCTACCTTGAAAGTTAGAGATTTAAAAAGTGTCCTTAAAGTATTTGAGTTGGTTTTTAGTCACTTAGGATGTGGGTTCCTCCTTTCAAGTTAGATATTTTTAAAGGACTAGTTGATTTGGTGCTTGACTAGTGAGTGGTTGGTACTCTTTGTGGGGTTGGTGCCTCACTAAATGTTGATCCATTACTTAAAGGATAATAGTCCAAGAGATGTTTTAGTGGGTTTTATCCCCCATGAGGGTTTCCCACCTAGATATTCTATTCATATGTTATATTCTTTCTTCATGCTAATATGAATGGTTGATTATATATTTCTATATCTCTTGATTAATTTTAATGTTTGATGAATGATATATGGAATTGAAATAAAATATTGTACACTAATTCACCCCCCTCTCAATGGTTTTTTTTCCAATAATTGGTATCAGAGATAGTCCTTTGGGTGAGGCCTAATAGCCTAAAAGTGGTCCTAAGAAGCACAAGCTTGAAGTATGTTGATGGTAGTTATTATCATGTTTATAATGATGGTCTATCAAAGAATGATGGTATTTGAAAAGTTGACTAAGGATAAAAATAATGATAAGATGAGGCATGATAAACAATTAAACCAAGGTGAGCTATGTGTTAGTGTAGGATATAAGTCAAATTTAAAAGAATGTCAAAAGTGTTATTTGCTAGATCAGAAGGATTATATAAAAGCCAAGTCAAAAATCAAACCCAAATTGACAATAAAATGGACATTGAAGACATGTTGAGAGAAAGGTATAGGTCAAAGCATCAAGGTGTCTTGTAAAACCTTTCTTTAGTCCTTATCAGAAGTTATGTGCAAGTATCTTGGTAAATCAAGTAAGCAGAGGCTCATGAGAGTTGTTGATTAAGACAAATGCCATTCTTGGTAGAGGTATTGTCCAATTAAAGACTAGAGATGATCTAAAGAGCATGTTTGACCTTGTGTTTTCATGAAGATGTTATGAAGTGATCTAAACCATGACATACGATCATGTGATCTGTATTAATGATGAAACATCACAAAGAGGTTTGTAAGTGAATAATGAGTTGATTATCAAAACTAGAGGAGATGAGTTGAGTCTGTGAAGCTATCATAGATGAGTAGAGATATTCTAGAGGAATAAGTATGTTGATGAGGTCATGTGATACATATTTGAGGAAGGGTGGAGAGAAAATATGAGAAGATGATTGAATCCTTTAGGTCTATTCTAATCCTAATAAGATAAGGTGGTTTAATTTGTAAGTGTGCGAAGTACAAGACTAATTAGATTCCTCTTACACAGAGGTCTGATATGCCACAATAAACTTGATAGAGTTTTAGGGATATTTCATAGAGGTATATAATAGAGAATGAGGTCTCACAAAATTATCTAGAAATTTGCCACATAGAAGTTGTTATGAGATAGTCTGTGCCATGATGACTTGAGAAACAAAAATAAGAAATTAGATTGATCATGTTTTCCATGAAATTATGTGTCATAGATTGGTCTACAAGACCAATCAGATTATGAAGACCATTTGAAGATTGAATAAGAAATTTGGAAGTGTTATTGAAAGTTAAGGGAAGGTTCTTCAATGGATGTCAAGGTGAGGTATCTTAATGAGTATTATAAGTATAATCAATTGGTTTTAGTCATGTCAAGGAAAATAAATTATCTTGTTTTCTTCAAAGGTCATTAAAGCTTCATATGAGAAGGGTTGATGATGTTTGAAGAAGGATTTATGGGCCCTAAAATGATAGTTTGGTTATTAGCTTCATATGAGAAGGGTTGATAATGTTTGGAGAAGGATTTATGGTCCCTAGAATTATTTATGTGTTGGTCATCATGGCAACCCATGTATGGGTTAATTTATCTTCATTTAAGGTATAGTATTCTTTTGAGACATGTATTTATTTTAAATAGCTAGTGTTGACCAATTTTGAATTTTAGTCAAAATAGGACACCCCTAATAAAAAAATTCATTTTTAGGAATATAAGGGTGTATAATATCTTGTTTCAATGTGTTTCATAGGTCATTTATGTCAATTGATGTTATACTAGCTTTGGTCATTTGTTTTCTAGGTCCATTTATCATTTTAAGTCATTTTCAGGGTCAAAAATGGTGTATGTAATAATTTTTACAGGTTTATCAGGAAATGAGCAAGTTTAAATGGGTTATTTCATGACCTATGTGTCACTATAGGTTCTAAGTAATAGACAAAAGTGAAAATTTGTAGGTTCATTCAAAAAAAGGTTAGTTTTCTTAAAAGAAAAGGAAGAAAGGGACACTTATATGACTCCTTGGGAAGTACGCCACATGGTAGAAGCTTAGGGGGCATAGTTTTATCTTAATCAACTAATATACACTCTTTTTTTGATTTGAAAGTGTCATTTACAAGCCAAAACCATTTAGCTCCCTTCTTGCTCTTCTTGGTAGACTGAAGTGACTTGCAAGTTTTTGCTTAGTACAACTAGCACAAAGGATTTCAAGAAAAATTATCCTTGGGTAATATTACACACTCTAAGACCCTAAAATACATAAAATAATTTTTAGGATTGGTCAATTTTACTTCATGAACCATCCATTCAAATTTGACTGTACAAAATTTGTACTCATCTAGGCACCTTTAAGGTTTTCCTTCATTTTGGGCAAGTCAATACAAACTGGTTGCTAAGATTGTTTATAGAGGATTTATACCTCCTTATTTAACACCTGCCATGATTGGTTTCAAATTTGGATTTGGTTTTAAATTCTAACCATCTCAATTTGTACAAAGATATAATTTTCTAAGTCTTGGGTAGTTTTCATCACCTCTAGGAGTTTTTGTGTTTTGGTCATGATTTAAAAAGATGGATTCTGGTTAATTATCATGTTTCCAAATTTATCTCAACCTACCTTCACATTTCATATTCATTATTCTAGAGAATTTCTCATGGTTGGAAGTCATACATTACCCATACACACAATTTACATACTAAACCCAGTCAATGCACTTACAGGGGCATGAAATAATGCCATGCTATAATAGGGACTTGGGTAGTGATTTAAAAATCCTTGAGTTATATATATTGAATGTATAAGTTTGGATATGTATATAGAACACCTTTAAGACCCTTTTTATATTTACTATCCATAGTTGCTTTTGTTGCCTACACCTTGAAATACCACCTACAAGTGGCTGAGTAACTCATCAAAATGCTCTCATGATAGGATGGAATAATTTGAATATATATTTCAGGTTGTAATATTTTTTTTAATAAAAATATTATATAAGGTGTTGAGGTGGAAAGATAAGGATTAAACCAGTTAATGAGAGGAGGACTATATATTCAGGGTTTTTATGCCAAACAGAGCCAAATAGAGGCCTAAAAGGTTTTTTAGGACCTCAACAAACATGGCTCCTAAGTGACCCAATACATATTGAGGTTTGGATTATGTAGTCATTATATAGGATAATTAATATGAAAAAAATTCTCTCTAGAAGATGGATGTAGAGTGGTATTTTAGAGGTCCAAGATTGCCCAAGAAATAACAAAAAACAACTAGTGATGTCTACAATTTTAGACCAAAAGAAGACTTTTCTACCAAAGTCACAAATTGAACAATGTTCCAAAATTGTCAAGGTCTCATGAGTGAATTGGAATAAAAAGTGATCATAATTATCAGAAAATTTAGGATTAAAAGATGAATTTTTATCCTATACACTCATGCCCTATCTCTACACTATAAAAACCAACACCTACAACCAATTAGATGATTGTGTTGGCAACTAGTAGGGTATCCATGAAATGGTACAAGTCTAAGTGTACAAATTAAATGGATGAGAGATTTTCATGATCATAATTATTTTTTAAGAGTATCTCCACCATTACAAGGTATCATGGACCTACATACACCTATAGTCAAAGGTAAAATAGGGTTTATCTAAAGAAGATTTGTCTCAATCAGGTAGTGAAGGCTCATTTATGAGCTAGGATACATGTTGAAAGCTAGCGAAAAGCCAACATAATGAATTAGATATATGGAAAATTTATAAATATATATGTTAGGATTAATGAACCCTAAACAAGTTAAAGAATCATATACAACTCTCATAAAACCCTCTATATGTAGCCTAAGGACATGTGCTCATTGAAACAAGTAGTGAACTGAGAAGTATAAGGATTGAAGTGCATAGAAGTAAGACAAGTAAGTTAAAAAGGTAATAAGTAATCCTAAGAGATTATTAAGGAGTTTATTCATTATTTCCAAATCTTAACTCATAAAATTCACATATAGTTATCTTTTCAAATGAGGAAACACAATCCCCTACCATCTACCCCTAGACAGTCCTTGTCTAGCTAGCTTGCTTTGGAAATGTAGAGAGATTTTTGGAATAGAAATGAAATAAAGGAGTAAAATATCAAATATAAAGTCTTTGAGATAAGATAAAACTATAGAATCATTCATTCCTTCCTTGGATAGAGAATAATGCCCCTTTTTTCTATCTCTGAGGTAGAATACTCTTGAGGAATAATAAACCATTTAAGGAGTATGAAGGAGGAGCTAAGGAAGGTTAGAATGGGGAAAGATTTGTGATAATTTCTCCATGATCATGATGGGGAATTTTAAAAATATATATAGAAAACAAACACACACACACACACACACACACACACACACACACACACACACACACACACACACACACACACACATATATATATCTCACAAACTCTATGAGCATCTGTAGCCAATTAGATGACTGTATTGGTAGTTGACATGGTGTCTAGGTAATGAAGCAATCTTAGGTGTAAAAAATCAATAAGTAAAATAAATATAAAGGTTAAAAATAACTCACAAAATTAAATTTAAATGTTTCACAAATACTAATAAAATGTTTCTAATCCTAATATGCATAGGCATCTATAGGAATACTCTAAGAGATATTAATATAGTCAATAATCCTTGACTGATCATCTCAAAATTATAACTTGAAGAGTTTAGAAAGGGTAATATGGCATGATAAATGTTTAGGAAATGGAATTGGATATATCATGGTACACAAATATCATGGAAAAAATTTGAAAAGAGCCTCATCAAACAACAACTCAGTTCACTTGAGAAATGGTCATACATAATCCTTGACTAGGAAAGATAGTTTTGACTTTTAGAGGATTGGAGGGTCTATACATATGACCATCAGCTGAAAATTTAAGGAGAGGGTCCCTAAAACCCATATAGTTCTATAATATATTTTTATTATATAATTAAATAGGGGAATTACCCCCTACTTTGTCTCAGATAAGGGGTACTTTCCTAATGTATAAACCTACATATTTTGGAAAAAATGCATAGGGTGATGGACTAGAATCTTTTCGACACTTCAAGTAAGTTCTTAAATCTGAAGCACACCCATAAAATCATGGATTACCAATCAATAAATGGTGGAACTAAACAAAATACCCTACATTAAGGAAGTTGTAGACAGACTTATGAAAGCATGGTGAGGCCAAACGAGCAAAGATGAAGCTATTCACACTTCTAACATGAAACATGTCTTATATCCTATTGAGCCCTATTTATGTGACCATATTTAAGTATTTTGAACTTGTGGAGATAAAATTAACTAAGTAAAATTCCTAGAATACCAAATATTATAGTCAAGCCTAATAGACAAGGTCTAGGCCTAATGCCCAAATGGGAAGTCCATCTCAATTTTTTACAGAACTTAGGCACTCTAGCATATGGATAAACGTGAATTAGATCACCATAGATGTTTTAAAGCCTCTATAGGTCAAGGAAACCATAAAAAAAGTCACATTTGGCTCAAGAATCAACTAAGACTTGCAAAAATGAGGAAAACAAGCATAATAGGTAATCTTTAGAGGCTCAAATATCCCATGAGGCTTTCCATGGAGACCATAAAAGTTTAGTAAATATAATAGGGGTCTTAAAAAATGAATTTATGGATTTTTTTTTGCAATTCCAATGTTAGGTTTTTATGAAACAAGCTTAAGGGTGAGAACATGCCTAAAACCCTACTAAACCCTTGCCAAGGGCTAGTCTTGGAAAAAAAGTTGGAAACATAATTTAAGGACATATTTGGACAATAATATATATTTTAAATTGTATAGGACCTCCCAAATCTGCTCCAAACCTTTTTTATTATACAGAATTGTACAGATGGAGGTAAAAACAAGATTTTTCTCACTATTTTATTTATTGTGTGCGATATGGGAGGAATTACGATATGAAACAAATTTTATGTGGAATATTTACACTTATTATAACTCAAAATATTAATTTAATTTCATGAATAAACATCTAAGTGCCTTGACTAGGCCATTGCTTTAAGCTAGTAAAATCTGGCATATTGGGCATAGAGAGAAGGGACAAAATCTTCAAGTAAAGTGATTTTAAGGTACCCTTGATGATTCCAAGGCTATGGATTTAATTTAAAAGTATCATAAACTTACTCCCATGTATTTTCATGGAAAAATTATTCCAATTTTGAGGCCAAGTGTGTAGGGTGCATCAAAGGGTAGTTTTCAGTACAAAAGATGATGATGGCTCCTTTTTAATTGACTCCAAAAGACTAGGAATGCAACCAATGCATGGAGAAGAAATTATTATGTCAATATTTTTCATTCCAATAATTATTATTTTTATAAATCAATTATAAGACATTAAAATATATTTAATCATGAAGGCAAGTTTTATATGCATAAGAAGTTTTGTGCCACTTTGCATAACTTTGATGACTTGTATGGACACTTGGACTTTTAGGCCTTGAATTTTTAATCCCATGTACTTAAAAAAATCAAAATTAACTCTTTTTATAAAATTTACAAGTTACCTTTTTACCCTTGGACTTCCCTTTCTCTATATCTCTGAAACTCTATAAGAGTTGGCCATTTGGCATTATATTCTATGCTCCACCTAAGTATGGTGAAGCCCTACTAAATTGAAAAAATTTTGATAAATAAAATTATTACGTGTTACCTCTTCCATTACTATACTTAGTGTGTTTACTTTAATGTGTGATCTTGCATAAGTAAAGACTAACGATTCCTTAGCATGTTACTCTTTTTCTTCACCTATTTGCATCTTCTTCTTGCAGGGCATGTGATGTGTTCCAAGAGATTTCAAGGTTTAAGTGAGTTATTATTTTAAATATTTCCCTCATATACCTATTTTATAGTCCTCATAGCCTTGTGCATTCATCTATAACCCCAAAATGTAACAACGATGCAAGAATACATTGATTGGAGAGTGTACGTTTTAGTTGTTCTTTAATTTCAAGTGTGAGATACATATTGTTGTATTTCATATTTATATCTAGTGTATCACCTCCACTAGAGTAGTTTTATTTAATTTATCCTTCTCACTTTTTATCCCCAAAGTAGTAGTAGTAGTCAAGTGGTACATCAAGGGGAACTAGCCCCAAATCTATATATCCACCTCAAAGTTGGTTTACCCTCAACCTTGAGGTGGTTCCATTGTGCCACTTGAACAAGGAGAGACTTTTCATCTCCTCAAGGGGTGAAATTAAAAGTGAAAATAGTTTTTGGCATGCCTACTGGGACTCTTCTTCCAAGAGTTAGAGGATTTTTGGTGTTGTCCTTCAACACATCAACCTTTAGAGGCATATTTTCAAGCATCAATGGAGACTCTAAAAACATATCAACTAGTCAAGTAGCCCAAGTTATCCTTTTAATATTGATGGTAGCATATTTATTTGTGTTCTTTATTTCAATTAAGATTCATGACTGATATTCAATTTGAGTTTTGTCCTATACAAGTTGGTGAAACATATCCATCTTATCCCATTCTCTATCAGTATAAACAAGTCCTTGGTCAAGCTTTTTATGATAATTATCAGTCCTAATATGATCATATTTATCCCTATCATGAGTTATATCAGTCATATACCTATCATTCTCAATGTCTTGTTCCTGGTTAACCTAATCTTATCTCCAATCAACCCATTTCCACCTTAAAACAAGTATTTTTGGGTTATGAAAGGTATATGTTACATCTTTATACTAGAAGGGGATGTGTTCAACAAATTCCTAATTATTCCATCCATCAAGTGAGAAATGCATTAGAGTTATTTAAAGAGTGGGGACCTATTGAAATAGTCAATTGTCAAAGGCTCACAAGTGAGATGATTGATGTGAATGGCTTAGTATCTTCCTTAGAGGATAAGCTATGATATAATGAAAGGTAATCTTACCAAACCTAACAGTGTTTGTATTCACTTTCACAAGTGTCTTATCAGCCATACCTGAGCCCTACTTATAATCCAAACCAAGCCTATAAAAGTCACTCTTTTCTCAATCATTTAGATGAGAGAGTTGAGAAGAGAAACCTTGTGATTTAATCCAACCTTAATAGGTAGATTGAGTTGGAAATTTTTCATATGAAATATTCCATGTTGGTAGTAATAGAAGTGGATTTAAAACCCTCATTTCCCTCTCATATTACATCTACATCACCCCAGAAGGAGACCTCTAATCCTAGCATCATGAGCTAGAGTAAGATAGTTGAGTCATGGGGAAAGAAAAAGGAGAAAATTCTTTTAAAAAATTATGAAATTGAAGAGAATATTGATTCTATACAAACCTCTCCTACCTATCATCAAGAATAGAGTTCCAATCCTAAGATCATGACCTAGAGAAAAATAGTCAAGTCATGGGGCAAGAAAGAAGAGAAGAGCATTTCCAAAGAGTTTGAAGTGAATAATGGGGTTGAACATTTGTAAGTCCCTCCCACCCTTCTTCAATAATCTCCCTCTATTCCATGGTAGCCTTAATGAAATCCTCATTCCCATGATGATTCCTATCAACTTCAAGAGAATATTTTCTAAGAGAACCTAGCCAAGAAAATAGAGGAATTAGAATCAAAGATGAGATTATTAAGTCAATGTGAGATGGAAGGTTTAGACCCAAGATAATATCCCATGCCTAAACACACCCCATCTCTCCTCCCTTAAGAACTTCCTAAAGAGCCTCCTATCTTGCACTCTCAATATAATTTTGAACTCTATATCCCATCCCAACCAAATAGTTCCTTTTGTATTCATCCCGTTACCCTTTTCCTTGATGGACCTATGGTGTGGTAACCAAAATAGGAGCAATTAGTTAACAAGGAAATAGATCTCTTACTTGAATAAAACATACCTCTTTGGCAACCTGATTAGGTTAAGTCACATAATTTAAAAATGCATATTATTGGTATCAATATGAAGGAGTTTTAATATCTTTCATCCCTTGACAAAATAAATTATATTATGGTAGCTGAAGTTCAATTTGAAATCCCTCAAGAGGTCTTGGGTGATGAAGAGGAGGTAAGTCCTTATGTTAAATATCTTTTCCTGATTGATGAAGAATGTTTTCTTTGTGTTGAAGAGCCTATCTTGAGAGAGACAAATGAATAATAATATACTCAATTCATGGATAATAAATAAGACTTCATGAGTGTTTATAGGAGGAGATCACCATAGGTATTCCTCTTGGTGAACAAAAGGACAATTCACAAGCTTTTGAAGAAAGATGTTTTCTTTTTTCCAAAGAAGAAGAAATGATCATTAACTCCTTCCTCACTTTACAAGACACCATAGATGAACATGGAAAATTTTATAATTAGTCTTTAGATGACTTATATGAAGTCATTGGGGAAGAATATACTCCTCTATAAGGAGGCTATGAGTTGGTCAAATATAGAGAAGGAAGCATTGGTACACAAGTAAGTATGCAAAGGGAAATCATTATTTCAAATTTATCCTTTCAATAACCATATGCATTTGATGATGACATGTTTAAATTCATAAATATGGGATATCATCCTCTCAATAAATTGGGAGAAACATATAATTTATTTAAGGATGAGACAAGTTCCTATTTCCCTCAATCTTCTAAGGAACAAGAAATCAATCCTCTTGGAGACATACCTACTAAGGAGATACAAGTTGATCATGAAATTAAGAGTGGAAAAAAACATGAAGTGTGTGAATATGTTCAATAGGAATATGTTTTAAATATATGTGTGTGTGTGTGTGTGTGTGTGTGTGTGTGTGTGTGTGTGTGTGTGTGTATAAGGATGATCTACTTGAGATCAGATCAAGTGAAGTGCCAAAGAAGAGGTCTAATCCATAAAACACACAATCCAAATAGAAGAATGCTTGGAAATTTGTCTCATATCACTAGAAAAGAGGATTTTTTTATTTTTTATCTATGAATAATAGGTTGTTTCCTTTTTCCCCTATAAGTGCTTATGCAAATGCGTGTGTCTTATTATGTGTTTATTTTCCTTGTGTGTGTGTCTTTCCTTTGTGTGGTTAAGGTAGTCACTAGTTATCTTGTGTTGATCAAATTTTAGGTAAATGGTAAAATTATCTTGCTTGTCTTATTTAATATATGACCCCGTAATGCAAATGGACTAATAAGGCTACTAGTCTAGTTAGTATAACAGGAATACTACCCCTTTGAGTCACCAATTTACTGACCAATTTTGACTTTTAGTCAAAATAAGATACATCTAATAAAAGAATTCATTGTTAGGAATATAATGGGGTATAATATATTGTTTTAATGTGTTTCATAGGTCATTTAATGTCAGTTGATGTTATACTAGCTTTGGTCATTTGTTTTCTAGGTCTATTTATCATTTTAAGTCATTTTAAGGGTAAAAATGGTGTATTTAATGCTTTATATAGGTTTATTGGGAAATGTAAAAGTTTAAATGGGTTATTTAATTCCACATGTGTCAATATAGGTCTTAAGTAATTGAAAAAACTAAAAATTTGTAATTTCATTTCGAGAAAGGTTAGTTTTTAAAAAAAAGGAAGAAAGGGACACTTGTACAACTCCTTGGGAAGTGTGCCACATGATAGAAGCTCAAGGGGTATCATTTTATATTACTAAACTAATATATCAACTTTTTTATTTTAAAGTGTCATTTATAAGCCAAAACCATTTAGCTTCTTTGTTCTTCTTGGCAGACTAAAGTGACTTGCAGGTTTTTGCTTGGTACGGCTAACATAGAGGGTTTCAAGAAAAATGATCTTGGGGGAATATTATAAACTCAAATAAGTTAAAATAAATATAATAATTTTTAGTGTTGGTAAAATTTTATTCTAAAAACATCCATTCAAAGTGGACCATGTAAAACTACTTGCTCATGCATGCACCTTTCAAGTTTTCCTTCATTATAGGAAAGTATGTACAAATTGGTTGTTGAGATTTTTTTAAGAGGATGTAAACCTAAATTTTTAACACTTATCATTATTGGTTTCAAATTTGGAATGTTTTTTATATGCTAATCATCTTAATTTGTAGAAAGATATATTTTTTGAGTTTTGGGCAATTTTAATCACCTCCAGGAGTTTTTGTGTTTTGGTCATGATTTCAAAAGATAGATTTTGGTTCATTAACATGTTTAAAAAGTTATCTCAAACTACATTAACCTTTCATCCTCTTTATTCAATAAAATATCTCATGGTTGGTAGTCATGCATTACCCATACACATAATTTACTACTAAACCCAATCAATGCACTTATAGGGGCTTGAAATAATGTCATGTTAGAATAGGGACTTGGGTAGTGATTTAAAACTCATTGAGTTATGTATATTTCATTTATAAGTTTTTATATGCATATAGAACTCCTTGAAGACAATTCTTATATTCACTATCCATAGTTGCTTTCATTGCCTACACCTTGAAATACCACCTATAGGTGGTTGAGTAATTCATCAAAATGCTCTCATGAAAGGATGGAATAAAGTGAACATATATTTGAGGTTGTGATATGTTTTTGGTCATAAAAATATTATACAAGGTGTTTATGTGGTAATAGAAGGCTTGAATCAATTAATGAGATGAGGACTGTATATTCAGGATTTTTGTCCCAAAAAGAGCCAAACAAAGGCCTACATGGTTTTTTAGAACCTAAACAAACATGTGTCCTAAGTGACCCAGTAAATCTTTAGGTTTGTATTATGTATTAATTATATAGGAAAAGGCCTATTCCAAAAATGAGATCTAGAATATGGATGGAGAGTGGCCTTTTAGAGGTCCAAGGTTGCCCAAAAAACCACTTTAAACAACTAGTGGTGTCTACAATTTTAGACCAAAAGAAGCCTTTTCTATCAAAGTCACAAATTGAACAATGTTCCAAGATTGTCAAGGTCTAATGAGTGAATTGGCATACAAAATGAGCATAATTATCATCAAATTAAGGATGATAAGATGAATTTTTATCCTATACACTCATGCCTTATCCATACACTATAAAAACCAACACCTATAACTAGTTAGATGACTGTGTTAGCAACTAGTAGGGTATCCAAGCGATGATACAAGTATAAGTGTACAAATTCAATGGATGAAATATTTTCATGATCCTAATTATTTTTTTAGAGTCTCTCCACAATTCCAAGGGCTTATATAACTACATACACCTATAGTCAAAGGTAAAATATAGGTCAACTAAAGAAGATTTATCTTAGTTAGATAATGAAGTCTCACTTATGAGTTAGGATACATGTTGAAAGCTAGTGTAAAACCAACATAATGAATTAGATATATGGACACTTTATACATATCCATGGTAGGATTAATGAACCCCTAAACAAGGCAAAGAATAATATACAACTCTCTCAAAACCCTCTACATGCATCCTAAGGATAGGTGCTAACTAAAACAAGTAGTGAACTGAGAAGTATAAGGATTGAAGTGAATAAAATAAAAACAAGAAAGTTACAAAGGTAATAAGTAATCCTAAGAGAGTATGAAGGAGTTCAGTCATTATATCCAAGGCTTAACTCATAAAAGTCACCTAAAAGTATCTTTTCAAATGAGGAAACATAGTCCCTTACCATTTACCCCTACACGGTCCTTGTTTAGCTAGCTTGCTTTGGAAATGGAGAGATTTTTGGGGCCTAGACCTGAAATAAATGAGTAAAATAAACAAAGAGTCTTCGAGATAAAATAAAACTATAAAATAATTCATTCCTTCCTTGGATAGAGAACAATTCCACTTTATTCTATCTCTAAGGAATAATACTCTTAAGGAGCAATAAACCATTTAAGGAGTATGAAGGAGTAGATAAAGAGGGTTGGAATGGGGGAAAACATTTGTGATAATTTATCCATGATCATGATGGATACTCTAAAAACTCTAGATAGAGAAAATAAATCCACACAGAGCTCTCAAAAACTCCATGAGCATATGTATTCAATTAGATGACTGTATTGGTAGTTGATAGGGTGTCTAGGTAATGATGCAGGCCTAGGTGTGTAAACTCAATTAGTAAAAGAAATATAAAGGTTAAAAATCACTCAATAAATTACCTTTAAATGTTTCACAAAGACTAATATAGGGTTTTTTATCCTAATCTATGCATAATCATATACAGGAATACTCCAAGAGTCATTAATACAATCAATAATCCTTGATCAATCATCTCAAAAGCATAAATTGAAGAGTTTATATAGGGTAATATGGCATGATAAATGTTTGGGAAATGGAAATTATCTCTCATTATACATAAATATCATGGAATAAATTTGAAAATATCCTCATCAAACAACAACTTAGTTCACTTGAGAAAGGGTCATACATAATCCTTAATTGGGTAAGATAGTTTTGACTTTTAGAGGATTGGAGGGTCTATACATATGAACATAAAATGAAAATTTAAGGAGAAGGTCCATAAAACCCATATAAGTCTCTAATACCTTTTTATTGTCTAAGTAAATAAGGGAAGTACCCCTATTTTATCTTAGATATGGGGTACTTTCCCCATGCATAAACCTACATATTTTGGAGAAAATGCATAGGAGGATGGACCAGAATCTTTTAGAAACTAAAAGTAATTTTTTAAATATGAAGCACACCCATAAAATAATGGAGTACCAATAAATAAGTGGTGAAACTCAACAAAACACCTTGCACTAAAGAAGTTGCAAACAGACTTGTGAAAACATTATGAGGCCAAATAAGCAAAGATAAATCCATTCACACTTCCAACATTAAATATGTTTTATATACAATCTATCCATGTTTATGTGACCGTATTGAAGGTGTTTGAGCTTGTGGATCTCAAATAAATAATTAAAATGCTTAGAATACCAGATGTTATAGTCAGGCCTAGTAGAAAAGGTCTAGGCCTAATGCCCAAATGGGGAGTCCATCTCATTTTTTTTACACAATATAGGAACTATATCATATGGATACATGTTCATGAGATAAAAAAACATGTTTTCAAGCCTCTAGAGGTCAAGGACACCAATAAAAATGTCAGTTTTAGCTCAAGCATCAACTTAGACTTGCAAAAATGAGGAAAAAAAGAATAATATGCCATCTTTAGAGGCTCAAATATCCCATGAGGCTTTGCATGGAGACCAAAATGTTTATAGATATAAGAGGGGTCTTAAAAAATGAATTTGGGAAATTTTTTACAACTCCAATATCAGGTTTTTATGCAACAAGCTTAAGGGTGAAAATAGGCCTAAAACCCTACTAAACCCTTACTAAGGACCAGTCTTGGAAAACTAAGTTGGAAAGATAATCGAAGGACATATTTGGACCATAATAGATATTGGAACTTGTAGAGGACATCGCCAGGCTACTCCACACTTTTTTGATTATAAGTAATTATATGGATGGAGGTAAAAACAAGATTTTTCTCACTATTTTATGTGTTGTATAGGATACAGGAAGAATTAGGGGATGACGCAAAGTTTGGGTGGAATATTTATATTAATAAAATTAAAAATATTCATTTAATTTCATTAATAAACCTATAAGTTCCCCTTCCAAGCCATTACTTTCAGCTAGTTAAATCTAGCATATTGGGTAAGCTAGAGAGACGGGAGTAAATCTTCAAGTAAAGTGATTTTAAGGTTACAATAATGATTTCAAGGCCATTTAAGGTCTTTAAAAGTGTCATAAAATTAATCT
>JARHVA010004007.1:0-7500 GCA_037957365.1 Torreya grandis
TTTTGATCTTCTTCTTTTTAGGGGTTTTGAGAACATATTATTATCATGGTAGCCTTGTATCATTCTATTATTATTGGAATGATGGCATATTTGTAGTGATTACATACATGAACAAGAGAGTTTCCATCTGAAATTCTATGAGATTAGTCCTCAGAACTGGCATGTGGAGACTAATATGACTAACAATTTTACATGAAGTTTTGCATGCCCAAGCATTTGATAATTTAACTAGGGAACTAGATTGGGAAATTGATCATGGTAAATTGAAATTTGTGATATGAAATATGCTAGCTATAATGAGAGCAAAATTGATGGCATTTTTTATGCTTTCATTTAAAACCAATCTAGGTTTTAAAATTTTTCTATGACTAGAAGGAAATATATATTTCCATTGATGACTATATATTGAAGCAAATAATGTATACATAAAATTTTGGATTTTGGAAAAATCTTCTATAGGGTATTCCATGAACTAGGTAGCAACGAGAGTCAAAAAAGGAAAATTAAAAAATTTGTAGATGAGGCCCCCAAAATTCATTATGATATTTGTACGCAATAATACACTTGAAAAATGAAACTCTCTAAAATGTAGTAATAAATTATGATCAAATCTCCCAATCCCATTGATCAAATAAAGTGGAAAAAGTCAACTCAAGACAAATGCAATTTTAAAATTTTATAAATGTGCAATTTTAAATTTCATTTGGATCTCCAAACCCACCAGTGAACTCTAGTTAACATAAGCTCATAGTTCAAGTGCGAACTTTCAATGTTGATTACAATTTTGTAATATTACAAAATTACAAACTCTAGTTGGAGTTTTTGTTTCCTTGAGGGTTCTAGTACAAATGGGATCTTTCAAGGCCACTTGTAATTTTGAAAATTTGAAAATTTAAAGTATATAGTTAGACTTCCCATTTCCCTAAGGGAACTTTGCAGGGAAATGGAACTCCAACTGTAATTTGTAATTTTATAGTTTTGGAAATTGTAGTTGGAGTTCCCATTTCCCTAAGGGAACTCTTCAGAGAAACTACAACTACAAATTATAATTTTATAATTTATAATTTACAAAATTGCTCCTGAGTTTTGGATATACATAATATAAAGAGAATTTACAAATTACAAATGGGAAGTGGATTTCCCCAAAATAAAGGAAAACTGAAAATTTGCAAAAGGGACTAGAATTGTCCAAAAGGCTAAAAAGTGAAAGTAATGCACTTATGCATCAAAAAATGTTGACTTAACCCTAAAATAAAATTTGAAAAATATAATTGTGAAATAACAAAAATGTGGAAAAAGCAAGTTGGAGCCAAAAAGCAAAAAGGTAATAATAACTTAAGTTTTGTATTTTTTTTTCTTGTTTAAATACTCCATGGTAGAAATATTCCATGTCTAGAAGTTTAAGGGGGCCATTCCATAGAAGATTTTTCAAATGGCCATGCATTTGGGGTGTTCAAAATCTATCATTACAAGGCAATGTTGTTATTTGGAATGTATAAGAGGAAGGGCAGGTGTCCAAGAAGATTCCAACAATGAAAATGAGTGGTCAAAGGCATTTCTAGGCAGTTACATAAAAGGACAAAGGGTTTGTTTTGCCTCCAAGGTGAATATTCTCTTTTTAGCTCATGTAAAATGCATTTCCATCCAATAAATCAAAGGGTATGATCTAAATCTTCCTCATTAATTATAGAGGTAGTGACAATAATGAATTTTTCATGTAAATAGATGAATATTCCAGGCATGGTGAAGAGCATATTCTATTTGGGAGCATCTTGGTAGAACTTTGGGAGGATGTTTATAAATTTTCCATATTGAAAATAGAAATCCACAATCCCAAATTTAAAAAATGGTAAAAGATGTGTAAATAGAGAGCATGTCCTTTATTCTAAGGTTGTTTTTACTCTTTATTTTTCTCTCTAAGTCTAGGCTCTTCGAAAAAATTGGGACCCCTTACTGTGTGTTTGTATTGTATCCCTTGATAAGGTGGCTATAGCTATATAACTATTATCAAACTTTGAGAGAATTTATAATATGTCTCCCCTGTCTAACAATGAGAAAACTCACCATGTTTATCCCCATGGCAACATTATGTAAAAATGATGTAAGGTTTATTTTAAAAGTTAATCAAAATTCTTTTGGTTCTTACTATTTCCTATTGATGAATTGAAATAATATGTTTTAAAAATGCTATTGATTGGACATATGGTTTAATGCTTTCTACTGGTTATGATTTTGAGTATAGATTTGGATTATAACCCCTTTTTATAGCTTACTTTGACAATATGTTGTTGAATAAATCTTTAGGGCACCTTGGGTTTATGAATTTTATGGGAAAGAGTATATGAGATTCTAATTTTAGTGTATGTTTAGTCTTTCAGGAATTATTTTTGTATTGGCCTTTCATTGGCACCAATAAATGAAAACCTCCCCTGGTATTTCCCATTATCTTGAATTTGAGTTTTTCTACATCTTTGCAAAGGAATAATGTCAATAATGTTGAAATAATCCCTTTTGTTTGAAAACCACCAACACACCACCCTTTTTTACAACTATCTAACTGTCCTACCTTGTTTTAACCCACAAATAATACAACTAGTGTATATTTTAAATTTTATTTGCCTTGTAAATGAATGAATATTTGAACATACAAAATGTGTCTGCCTTTGTGCTTTAAATATTAGCATTATAGTCTCCCATTCAGCCCCTTACTAAAAATTTATTTTGAAATGAAGGTTACAAGCATGTCACCATCTATCTTTAGTATTTTGTATTTGACCTAGTATATTGGTTCACTCTTTGTGACAACTGTTATCGAGTGGAATAAAAAAGTTTGTTTGTGTCCTTATCATATTTGTGTTTCCTTATGACAAAAATCCCCATGGAGATTAAATTTTAGTATCACTCTATGTGATAAAGTTACACCTTAGGTCCTCCCACCTTGGTTCAGGCAATGCTATAAGTAGTAAGGAACTAACCATACCCTTGATTATGCCTCCCAATCATTGTCTATCTCTGACCCATCCATGTGCTGAACCCCTCCCCATCTATAATGACACACTAGTGGGGTTTATCATCCATGTTTTCCTTTTTTCTTTGAGAATGCAAGGCCGAGTGAAAGAGGTGTACAAATAGGAAATAACAGTTAATTGGAACCATTATCAAGGATTATAATGAAGTCCTAGTCACTTGTGATGCCAAGGAATCTTATAGAGAGCTATAATTAATTCATGTTTTAAACATTCTCTACCTATATTTGTACTTATTTGACTATCTTATGGCCGTTAATGTCGCAACACACTAGTGGCACCATTATTGGGGACATTGCTTGTCACCCATGTTGTTGGGGACTATTGCATAGAGATGATTCTCAAATTTAGGTTATTAAGTTCTTTGCCTTGAAATATTTTAATCAAGTAATCTTAGCTGTATTTTTAGACAAAGTTCAGTCAAATTATCTCATGAGTTTGAAAGTTGAGGTTATTTGAGTGTGTTATATTATCTTAGTGATCGATGCTACATAACTCCACTGGGGATATGCTTGGAATTGAGAGATTTGATCAAATCGACATATGCTAAATTTATTACAAGGAGCTATAAATTTATCATGTTTTAATTATGTTCTCCCTTTTTGAATATAAATCTAAAATTTTTTAGTGTCTTTGTTTTCATATAACACTAATTTCAGTGAGACATGGTTTCATTATGTATCACTACAAGTTTTTAAATGGTTATATTTTAGATGTTTGCTTCTAGTGGCAACTCCAAAACATCATCTAGTTTCAAAGAAATATCAATGTCTACTTTAAATATATTCATCTTTCAAATTTATTTTTCTTGCAAAGATGGAAGGATGGAGATCATCCTTCAAAGGTGACTCATTAAAACAACTTATCTCACCCTTAAGTGTTCATCAAAAAAGGAGACAAGCTTGGAGGCTGATTGTATTACAAAGTTTAGTTGTAAAAGAATGTTTGGGATGTCAAGATCATGGTAATTCTAAACTTTTGTTTATTAAAATTCCTATTGATGAATATTATCATATATCTCCTAGTGATTCTAAAATTTACAACCACATTTATTATCCATCTCCTTCTCAACCAATTTAATCCCCTCCTATGTTTAATCACCCAAGTCCACCTCACACACCCCCTCATAGCCATTTTCCATTGATTCTTGAACTTATAATTAAACCAATGATGAGACATAGGGATATAAATGAGAGTTAACATCCTCCATTTTACATTATTTGATTGAGGCCTTACAATTTTGAAGAAATGGAAGGTTATCCCAATGAAGGAACCACTTTCCAAAATTCTAAAGGAATAATGCAGTGAGTAGTGATCAGCATTTGAGGGATTTTTAAATTATCATTGAGGATTATGATGTTGATCATGAGGATGTGTGCATTATGTGTTTTATGCATATGCTATAAAAAGATGGTTATGAATGGTTCAATTCCCTTTCCCATGGATGCATTGATTCTTGAGAAGAAATGAAGAATGTGTTCAAAATTTAGTATAGTGATAGAATTGATCCCAATATTCTTTTGGCTAAGTTTCAAAATGTTTAAAATAACCCTAGTGAGTGTGTAAATGATTTAAATACAAGGTTCAACAAGAACATGTTGCGACTTTACAAAAAAATAAGTCCTAGTGATATAACATGCTTGATCAAATTGTGATGCCTTTGATAAAAAGGCTACATATTACTTGACAAATAAGGCTCCACCTAACCTACATTTTACATTCAATATGTACACCCAAATTAAGAATAACATAATTCTATTGGTAATCCCTTGAATAATTGGACTGATGTAAAATTGGTTAATTTGGAAAAAATGTTGTCCACTGAGACAACAAACCTTGATGAGACTATTAAGACTTTGGCCTCTCCTATCAAAGAGACATCCTATAAGTTGGATAGAGTCGATAAGGGGGTGCCTCATGTGTCTAAAAATAATGAGAGACCTGTAAATATGAATCAAGCACAAGGAAGGCTTGATTTTCACAATCGAGACAATGACAGAGGGAAGTGGCCTACACGTGATGAAAGACATGATATAAATTAGATAGAGGGGATAGAAAGGATGTTCCTAAACCATTAAATGCCAAATTAAATATTGTAAATTATGATTTTGACATTCATTGGTGTGGAAAACACTTCATTCCCCATCCCCTGTGTGATATTGTTGAAGCAATTGAAGAAGATGCATATGATATTGAGCCTACATCTGATGATGATGATATTTTACTGGTTGATTGTCAATTCTCCCAAAGCAAAATGTCTACCTCCATAGAATTTTTGAGTGCTACTATTGTTGATAAATTTTGGAGTCCATTAAATAAGGTATGTTTCCTAACTTCCAAATTTGATTATGATGATAATATGACATAAGCATATGAATTACCCAATCATGAGGTAATTGAAGATCTGAAGTGTGCCCTAAATGAAGTGATGTACATGGATTTAGAATTAGGTAAATTCATTGGGAATGTGGATGCTATTGAATAACTAATTATTCTTGATGTTGGGTTTGACAATGAAGATATTATCTAGAGAATGTCATTTGAAGTTGGGATTACCTTTTATGCCCCTTAAGATGAATGTTTTTAGTTTTACTTCAAGTAATTATTCAAGTTCATGAATGCCATTTCTTGTAATGAGGCACTTTTTCTTGGTACTCACCCAATCACAATCAACAAACAAGCTTATTTATAACTGATGAAGAAGTACAAAAATTACATGGTTTGGTCATATCTGGGTTTGAGATTATACATGAAGGATTTGTTTTAAAATGTCATCCCATTATAGCCTAGCAATAATATTTTTAGGGATGTGTAGAGATTGATTTAATTCATAGTGGACACCAAGCTACTAGAAAAGTTAAAGAAATTGATGGATGATGAGATACTAGACCTTCCACTTAATGGTAGAAATTTGAAACATTTCCTAGACTAAGCCCATGATTGTGTATAGTATTACATAGTGTCAAATTTTATTTCCTTATTTCTTTGTTGCCCCTTTGTTCGAGACCATGTTTATATAGTTCCTTTTGTGTGTTTTATCATGTGTTTATTTTCAAATCCTCCTGATCTATTTTTATCGATCTACCTTATTTTTTTGAGCTTCCATGGGTGTTTGATAATAAGTTTCTCAAGTGTTGAATCTATGGCCAAATGGATTAGCACTTGGTCTTGTGTCCTGGGGTTCTTTACACACTCATAGGGGTGTACATCCTTAGGTGAGAGCCAATGTTCATGCCCAAATACATTGTCCACCATAATCAAAAACATGAGACCATGTGGTGGAAGAGTGTTGGTACTCAAATTGTTGAAGAGTGAACACTAAAATTAAATAAATACACCTTCCTACATGTAGACATATGATAATGCATCATGTTTTTAACATAGTCAGCCCTACACCCTTAGGCCTTTTCCAAGTGGATAGCCATGGAATAAAGTGAGTTCAAATTTTGTCAATGCACGGGGATGTAGGGCAATGAATTATGGAATCGGTAGTGTTGACTTCAGTTTTGGTAAATTATAATTTGTACCATGAGGTTTCATCAGGTTTTGGTAGGCCAAATGCAATTTAAAAATGAGGGGGTGAAATCCCATAGGATTTCTAACAAAGGAAGATAATTATAAAAATCAAATATCCAAATGATAATTTGTAAATTTCACTTCCATCCCCAAAACCCTCTGTGCTAAATGAAACAGTGTGGATGAGAAGATAAGCATGGTGTAACTTTAACCATTGACTTTAAATTTGAATTGCCTCCAAATTTTAACTTGTTTATCCATCTCTAAATCTTGTAGAGAATAAGGGCATAAAATCTTGGTAGGAAATGGAAATTGAAATGCAATTTGTAATAAGACAAATTACAAATTGTTGTGAAACTTTTAGATATTGTAGGCTTCTAATGAAAATTAAATATGAAAATTAAAATATGATTTCCATTCTATAGTGTCCTAGAACATACAAATATGTTTATGAAAAATACTACATGAGTTTTGGGATGGAAAAATTTATGTGGATAATAGTTGTGGTCTAGAAGAGGATAAAAATTAGGGGTTGGATCCTCTTAATTTGATTAGTGATGCTAAAGGTTCACATTGTATGAAATTAAGGTTGTTTTATCCTTTGATAAATGATACACAACATCAAATAATCGAGGATCTTGAAGAATTATAAGAGGTTAGAATATTTGATGGAACATTATTTAGTGGAAGGGGATTTGATCATCTAGGGGCAATGCCTCAAGGAAGTGGTGTTATAATGCTTTGATGCTTATTCTTTTTGGGGGTTTTGGGAAAATATTCTTGTCATAGTAGCCTTATCATATTCTATTGTTCTTGGAGCTATGGTATATTCTATAGTGACTATGTACATCAATAAGAGAGTTTCCATCTGGTAGTCTATGATATTAGGCCTCAGAAATAGCATGTGGAGATTAATATGGCTATTAATTTTACATGAAGTTTTAGATGACAAAGCATC
>JARHVA010004007.1:15000-187500 GCA_037957365.1 Torreya grandis
GTTTCCTTGGGGTGCTCTGATGGTCTTTGTCAAGAATAAAAATGGAACATTAAGACTTTGCATTTATTACCACCTTATTAATAAAGTAACAATTAAAAATTGATATCTTTTTCCATGGATAGATGATTTGATTGACTAAATGAAAGGTGGAATAGTCTTCTCAAAGATCGATTTAAGATCAAGCTATCATCATCAAAGGATCAAAGAAGAAGACATTCATAAAATAGATTTTCAAACTTGGTATGGACATTATGAGTTCATGGTACTACCATTTAGCTTAACTAGTGATCTTACAACCTTTATGAACCTTATGAACAGTGTTCTTAGAGACTTTTTGGATAAATTTGTGTTTGTATTTGTTGATGTTATTTTTATTTACTCAAAGAATGAAGATAAACATGATCATTACCTTTGTTTAGTCATATAAAGACTAGGACATGATAATATGTATGGAAAAATCTCCAAATCTGCATTTTATGAATCTAAAATTCATTACTTAGTCCAAATTATTTGAAAAGATGGCATTATTGTAGATCTAGTACAGATAAAATCCATTCAAGACTAACTTCCTCCTAAAAATTTGTATGAAGTGTGAAGCTTCATGGGCTTGGCTGGTTATTATCATTGGCTTGTGGAAACATTTTCCAGCATATCCCATCTTATCACTTCTTTACAATCCAAAGGAAGGAAATTCATATGGATGCCTTAATGTGAGGAGGTTTTACAAAGCTAAAAGTGACACTAACAACATCACCTATTCTTATTATTTCAGACCCAAATAATGATTTTGAGGTATGGACTGATGCTGCTAAGCAAGTATATGGAGGCATATTAACTCAAAATGGTAAACTTATGACTTATGAGTCATATAATCTCAACGAGCATAAACAGAATTATCCTATGCATGATATAGAGATTATTGCCATTATCCATGAACATAAATAATAGAAAAATTTTCTTCTAGAAAAACCATTAAAGGTGAAGTCTGATCACCAAAACCTGTAATACTTGTTCTATGAAGATGATTTAAATTCATGATAGTATAGATGGCTGGAATTTTGAAGTAATTTTAGCATGGACATATCTTATGTCAAGGTCAAGGAAAATTATGTGATTGATGCACTCAACATATGCACGTATCTTGTTGCCTTATTAGTTTTGAAATGAAATATTAGAAGTTTTATGTTAGAATAGTAGCTAATTGATGAATTTTTCCATGATGTAAGAGTAGGTTTGGATGATGATCTTGTAGCAAAGAAGTTTGCTGATTTTTTTACTGAAAGAAATGGCCTTGTAAGGTACAAAAACATAATTTATGCACCCATGTTAGATGACTTAAGTAATTTTATGTTAAAATAATTTTATACTTCACCCTATTATGCTCATCCACATGTCACATAGATGATACATGAGCTGAGAGGGATTTAATTTTGGCTTGGAATGAAGCATGATGTCACTAATTTTTTGGAGAAATAATTAGAATGCAAGTAAGTTAAGGCTAAGTATTGCCATACTAGAGGGTTGTTCTACCCTCATGATATTACAAGAGGAAAGTGGGATGTAATCTTACTTGACTTTATTATATGGATGCTTAAATCATGTAGAAATAATGATACCATACATTTTTTAATTGATAAGGCCACTAAAGTTGGCCGCTTCATTGATGGGAATGTAATGGATGAAGCTTCCATGTTTGTAGAATGTTTCATAAAAGTTGTTGTTACACTTCATGGCATACCTAAAGTGATTATTTTAGATCATAAACAATTATTTACCTCAAGGTTTTGGTAAACCTTGATCATATCCTTTCGAATGCGATTAAATTTTAGATCCTCATATCATCTAAAAATGGATGGTCAAGCTAAAAGGCTCAATCAGGTGGTTGAGGACATGCTATGAATTTATGTCATGGACTAGTAAATTAGAATATTACCTCCATTTGGTTGAGTTTGCATATAATAATTCCTATCATTTTTTAATTAAGATGACACCTTTTGAATCTCTGTATGGGTGAAAGTCTAGAACTTCACTTGGCTAGGTAGCTTGGAAAATAGGCCTATTGATGGTCTTGATTTGTTGTTGGAATATGACAAACATATGGAATTAATATGGTAGAATCTGAAAGTGGCATCCAATTGGCAAAAGAGCTATGTTGATTAAAAGAGGACTTCACATGAATTTAGCATGGGTGACAAAGTTTTTTGTGTGTTAGACCATAAAAAAGCTCAATAATATTTGGTAAAACTTCCAAACTAGCTCTATGTTCTCTCAGGGCCTTCAACATTATGGAGAAGATTAGTCATTTTATTTATTGACTGAATTTTCCTCCTTCTCTATCAAGTAATCACAATGTATTTCATATTATTTTACTAAGAAAATACATACATGATCCCTCTCATGTTTTGGATTGAAAAATTCTATAGGTCATGGAAGAGGAAAAGATCCAACTAGATCCAGTGAGAATCCTAGACCATTTTAATGTTAAGCTGTGAAATAGAGACATACATTAGATTTTGGTTTAATGGGACACACTAAGTGAAAGAAGTGATACATAGAAATATGTACATCTTTTTAGGTAGAATTAATAATCATTATTTTATTAGTCTTTAGGATGAATCCCTTTTAAGGGTGGAGGATGTTATGACCTCACCATTTTAATTATTTGATATACTATTTAAACATTATTGTTATTGTTGTATAACTAACTACTATATTTCTTTATCTAGTTGGACTATATTATTGGATTCAATGTAGTGATACTTTGACTGTAGGTAGATGAGATGTAATATAGTAATTTCTACACATGATGATTATATATATTACTTGTTATAATTAATGTTTTATTATAATTTTGTAATTGTTTTATCTATTATCAATCAGGTACTACTGATGTATATTATGTCATTGTACATACTAGTTTTTTAGGTAGGATATTGTTAGCATTGATACATTAGGGTACTAAAGTTATTCTTGGGCAATGAGATGAGTTACAATAGGTATCTATGTATTTTGATTGCTTTATTAACATTGGATAGTCATAATTATTTCATTTCTTTTGTCAATATTTTTTCATCATGCCTTGTCATATCTTGTCTCATGTACCATATCATACTATTATTTATTTACTATGTGATTGTCTTAGTGTTTTTTAGTTTTACTATTCATGTTTGTAAGAGTTTGCTTCAAACTTCTTCTCTCTCTTTTGTAAAAACTTCACACGACTCCAACTTCATGTGAACTCTCCTTTGCTAAGACATGGAGTCACTAAGGGACATACCTAGACCTACTCTCAATGATACCCCCACGTGGATTACTCCCTTGATCACATGGTGCTTGTTTGTGGTAAGGTCTATTTGATCTTGGTGGCATTAAACATTTAAATTATATTTAATTTTATTATTTTTATTGTTTAATGCTAAAGCTTTTTGGATGGTTTATTTACGACCATTGCCTTTAAGAGATTTTGGTTAGGGTTGTCTTAGGAGTTATTTAGTGGAAATGGAGGGGGTTTCTCTCTCCTCAAAATGAATGCCAAATTTAATTGCAAGTATGGTGATTGGATTAGATGTGGGTTGGAGAATAATGAAAAAGAAGATGGAGACAAATGGATGGAGGGTTTAAGACTTGGTTTTTATTGGCTTATTTTGTGTGTCGACTTATTCTGTGGAGAAAACTTTTATGTGCCATCTATATTTATATCTGATGGCATAATTTTGAGTTCTTTTTCTTCTGACTATAATATATTAGGTAAGCCACTCTTGATTGGTTTTTTTGGTTATTTTTTTCTTTTGAAGTAATTATAAAAAGAATTGAATATTTTATATGTAACCAAAAGTCTTAGGGTTTTTGGATGGGTATCTAATACCCAATGTAGTTTGATATTATCATTTTGCATATGAACTTATAAAAAGTGTTATATATATATATATATATATATATATATATATATATATATATATATATATATATATATGGCCTGCTGAGTGTATTTTTTATTTTTGAAGGTTACATGTGTTCACCCTTAAAATAAATGTAATGATTGTGTTGAATGAAATATATGTGGTTTTAAAATCTTATTTCTACGTAGTTGCATCATCTACTAGAATTAAAATATGGGTTTTTATGATATGGTTGCATCAGTTTTGGTTTTGTTCAGGCAATGCATATATATATACATATTATTATGTATATCCCCATGTCATTATATTAAAAAATTTGGCTTCTTATATGAAACCTATACTTATTTAAGGGTTGCATGTTGATAATGTTTTCCTTCTATTTTTATTTGGCGTGTATATATTTCTTGAGTGGGTCATGGTACCTTGTTTGGTTGATTGTATGCTATTATTTAGTTTTTGGTTAAAATATAGAAATCAATTTGGGGTTTCTTTAATTTTTAAATTTCTAAGTTTTTATATGTTGATCATGGGTTATTTTGGAGCATGAATTTGATTGGGTCTTTATGTTGGCAAACTGGGTATTCATGTTTCCAAGATTAGTTTGATTATGTTATGACTATGTATGTATGTATGTATGTATGTATGTATGGATGGATGGATGTATGCACATATGTATTTATGTGTTCTAATTTTGAATATCCTTTACATGCTACTCGAACGGTATGATTTGTTGTGATTGAGTTATGATTTCCTTGATTTTTTTGGTGTGTTTTCATTTAATATTAAAACCATGTGAACATGGTTAATTCCTAATGGAATCATTAAATTTTAATAGGATTGTAATTTGTATAACTAGACATTATTGAAGTTATACTATTTATTAAAAATAATTTTTCAATGTAAATGATTCAGGAGAATCATATGAGGTCGTGAGTCCCTTAGATTGATTCTTGATTTAAAATTGATTTTAATTAAGAATTACTATTGGAATCTTTGTTTGTTACTTTAATAATTATTGTATGGTTGAGGATATAATGAATATGTTAGCTATTGAGTTATACTGGACAATAGCTTCGGTTGAGTATAACTCGTAGGAGCTATATAATTTTTTGTTTCTATCTTGTTATTTGATTAATCAAAAAAAATTACAATTGTATAATCATTCCTAGACAAAGTTTACATGACTAAGTTGTGATTTGTATGTTTATATGCATGGGATATAGATTTATAGCTAGGATATTATACGTTGACCTACACTTGGAGGGTTTTCATGTTGGTTTATCCAAATTCTATAGACATGTATTTAGTTGTTAAATCCATTGTTGATCCTTCAAACAACACGTACTGAATATCCACACTCTTTATTTATAACAATGCCAGCTTTGGTTATTTCTATATCATATTGGAATAGCGTTGTTCTCACTTAACTGTGTCAAATTTTATTTTGATGAGTTTTCCTATGGTTTGGAATCCTAAATTTCTTAGAATCCCTTCTTGACCTTAGTTTCTAAAATCACCATCCACCCAATAGATGGGATGGTAAGGGACATTAATGGTTGGGCTCATAGGGCTATTTGAGAGCATTGATCTATTTTGATTACATGTTTTTTCATTCTTAGATGATCTTGAATAGGGGCATGAAGTAATTGGTAATAATTTATTATATGTTGGTTATACGTACTTAGCTTAGTTGTTTATCATTTTATATAATATGGTTCATAAATGTAATTACTATCTTATGTCATTTGATATTAGTTTATTTATAATTAGTGACATATGATATGTTAATTCTATATTTTAAAATGGAATATGCATGAAAAGAAACTAAAATGTTATAATGTTGATCTTGTGGTAAGATACAAAAGTTACATTATCTTTATGAATATAATCATTTACATATACTTGAGTTATTTTGAGATGTTTGGATGAACATCATTTATATTTCTATCTTAGAATATTCCTTTGATAATATTAGTCTAGTTTTAATTTTTTATTAAGTTATATAACCTTGATTAGTTTTGACAAGAGTACTTACAATAAATCTGAGTAGGGGTTTACTTTGGCATATATATTATTCAACTTGATGTCAAAGCATGCATAAATATGTTGTTTTGACTTTTTAGTAAGTTATCATCTCAATTAAATGAATTTTCATTATTGTATTATTTATCTAACTCTCTTTTGTTTATCAATATGCAGATACTTATGAGTTGTTTATATAGGTTGTATATAAAAATAAGGTAATATAGAATATAGATATTTTTCATAGATGTTTTTAGTTATACATAGATTATCCAAATTAGTCTAGTTAATCTTGTTATTGGTATATGTGTTAAACATAAATAAAATTCTCTCTCTTGTATGCCTCAAACCTATATGGTTACATATAATTTTTTGTGTGTTATAATTAATAAATTTGTTATTCTTTATTTATTATCCTAAGCTTCTATACTAGTTACATTATTGAATGGATAAAATTTATAGTTTGATTACTATGCTAAGGGTTGCCTAGTATGTAATTAAGTTGAAATTGAATTATGGAATGAATTGTCTATGAGTAGACGAAAGAAGATATCTTAATATTCTTGTATTATGGAGTAGAATTGTTAAGTGATGTATTATAGCTAAATGTATACATGTCGAAATTTATTACTATGAACTGAGTGTGATATCATCTTCTTTATTGATAGATTAACTTAAGTTAACTACTATGTCATGAAATGCTCAATATTATTTTTTAAGATTTCTTTAAATAGGAACATTTTATTTGGGTTCTACTCAATTGGAACTTGGCTGGAATTTCTTACTTTGAATAAGACACTTGATGACTATATGTGTTTTGTATATATTCAATTACATGAAAAACTTTTGTTGCTTATGTAATTCCAATTTTTAGTTTACTTTGAAACCTATTGCATACATGCATAATCTATACCTGCTCATATTTGAAACATATTACTTTACTATGTTTGATTATACTAGGAAAGAAGTTGTATGAAGGTGGATTATTTATTGAATGCACTACTTGTTATAATAATGGTTAATGAGAAAATTATTCATTTTTATTAATGGATTTCTAAGTTAAATTATGGATGGAAAACAATAAAACAAGTGTAAAAGCTACATGAAATTAATATGTTTCCTTTACTTTTAACCTTACAGTTGATTGAATAATTAATGTCAAATAGAATATAATCTTGGATGCAATATAATTTTTATTACATTAAACTCTCTTTTATTAATTATATAGCATTGGATATTGACAATATAATATTGTTAACATAGATTTTATTATAGGTTGTCAACAAATCTTATTTGATGAATAACAAATTTGATCACATTTATATCATTGTTCATTTAATCAGATAGCAACATTCAAGCTTATTAATTGAGTGTTGTGTTAACTTAAAAGTATATGTTTTCAATGGTATAGTGTCCTTTGGTCCATGAGGAAGCTAACAACCTCAAATTGTAGTACTTTAATAAACTTTCCTAGGATGGTTTGGTTTTCATTCTATTCTTGATTGTGCTCTCTTTTATGGAATGATAATCTATGTTGCATACTTATGCGAATTTATTATAATCTCTACATATGTTAAAATCAGTTGCTAGATTTTATTTATGATTTGCATTTCTAAAATCATACCTCATTATGAAATTTATACAACACTATATCATGTAATCATTTCGAAGACCTATTTAACCAAAAGAATAACCTAGGATGTTTAGAGTTATCCTTTTTGGTTAGACAAAATTTAGTTATTCAAACATCCTCAAGAAAAATTGTAACCCAATGAGGAGAGTGAGGTATTTATCAAGGGATAAGCACATATAATCATCCTATTTGGAATAATGATTGTTGTATATGGCACTCGAGACCTATCTATGTATGTGTACTTCGATACGACTCAAACCCCATAAAAATCTATTTATGTATGTTATTATTAATAAATTTATTATTTTTGATTTCGTATCCTAAGATTCTATACTAATTACATTACTGAATGGGTAAAATTCTTAGTTTGATTACTATGTTAAGGGCTACCTAGTATGTAATTAAGTTGAAATTTAATTTTAGAATGAATCATCTATGAGTAGATGAAAGAAGTTATCTTAATATTCTTATATTATTGAATATAATTTTTAAGTGATGTACTCTACTTTTCTTAATGCTTATATGAATGAATAATCACTGAATGTATACCTGTTGAATTGAGTGTGTTATCAAATTTCATATTGATGGTTATAATTGAGTTGACTATTGTATCACGACATGATCAACATTATTTTTTAAGATTTCCTTAAATGGATCATTTAATTTGGGTTCCACTCAATTAGAACTTGGCTGAAATTTCATGTTATGAATAAGACATTTACTGATTATAAGATTTTTGTATATATTCAATTACATGGAAAACTTTTGTTTCTTATTTACTTCCAATTTTTGGTTCAATTTAAAACCTATTACATGCATGCATAATCTATACTTGATCATATTTGAAACATACTACTTTACTAGGTTTGATTATACTTGGAAAGAGGTTGTCTGAAGGTGGGTTATTTATTTAATGAACTCCTTGCTATAAGAATTGTTAATGAGATAGTTGTTCATTGTTATTAATACATTTCTAAGATAAAGGATGACTTGAAAATAATAAATCAAGTGTTAAACTTATATGAATTGAATATATTTGCTTTACTTTTAACCTTACAGTTGATTGAATAATCAATTTGAAATAGAATATACTCTTGGTTGTAATATAATTTCAATTAAATTAACTTCTCTTTTATTAATTATATCATATTGGCTATTGAAAATATAATATCATTAACATATATTCAATTATATGTTGTCAATTAATCTTATGTTATGAATAATGAAGTTGATCACAATTGTATCACTGTTCATTTAATCAAATAACAACATACATGCTTATTAATTGAGTGTTGTGTGAACTTAAAAGGATATGTTTTCAATTATGTGGTGACCTTTAGGTTGTGGATAAGTTAAAAACCTTGACTAGTAACACTTGAATAAATTTGCCTATAATGCTTTGGTTTTCATTATGTTCTTGATTGTGCTCTCTTTTATGCAATGATAATTTATATTGTATAATGTTTACATGTGTTTAAATTATTTGATAGTTTTTATTTATGATTTGCATTTATAAAATCAAACCTGATTATGAAATTAATATAAAATTATATCCTATACTCATTTTAAAGACCTATTTATCCAAAATAATAATCTAGGATATCTAGAGTTATCCTTTTTGGTTCAACTAAATTTAACTATTCAATTATCCTCAAGTAGAACCATAACCCTCTAAGGAGAGTGAGGTATTTACATAGGGATAAGGACATAAAATCACCCTATGTAAAATAATGAGTGTCATATATGGCACTCAAGACTAATCCATGTATGCATGCATCAATACATTTGAACCCCATAAACACCCTTAAGGTAACCTGCTTCCCCATAACACCCTTTATATGTAATTGCCCATAGCTAATTCCCTTAGATCATCTCTTATGGTTCTGATTGTGTGTATGTGAGTATGTTTAATGAGTATTGCTTGATTCAACAAGAAAGGTTTTGGGTCTGAAATGCATCCAAAAATGTACTTTCATATATAATTCCAGTTTTTGTTTGGGAGAGGGTTGTTTCACATATACTATATTTCATGTTGTTTTGGGATTATTTATAGGTTATGTTAAATTTTAAAAATAATTATACAAAATATTGAGAAGGGTCATAAAGGGATAGAAATGAATGATCATAAATGTGTATATATTATTTTGTATGAATACAGTAATATTCTAGAGTTTATAAATTGTCCTAAGGAATGCACATGAATGAAAGTGAATTCTAAATTCATTGAGTGTGGGAATGGGAAAGAGAAATAGATGAAAAATAATTTATCTCATTCAGTAATGATTTATGAAATTAGATATATGTTAGAATATGAGAAGAGTTTATTATTTATTATAACCATGCTTGTCCCACTATTGTAAAGGTTAAAAAAATAATAAATAAAGGGTCTCAAATTGATGATCTCTCATCATATATTTAGTTTTTATGTAAAATACATGAATTTATAAATATCACTTGATATTTTTTCTAATGCATGTTTGAAAATATAAAAATAAAATTTTCATGAATGTATTCCTTAAATATTAGTAAATGTATTATTACCTTTACTGTATTATAAATTTACTAAATGATATTTTTGGTTGTAACGATGGAAAATTTATCATAAATATTTAATTATGTCCATTTATTTAATTCAAATATTTTAGATCAAGGATCAATCTCATCAATCTAAACTCCATTTCATAGGTGGTTCATAGATGTATGCATTGCCCATTTTATATCATGATTATATTATAAACACTAGTAGTTTTTATCCTTGAAAAAGAGACAACTTGAAAAAAATATTTGACCCCTAAAATTTAAACATAATGAAGAAAACAATCAAAACCATAAGGTAGTACAATTTATGAAACACAAGATAGGAACATATAAATTAGGATTTGGATTATATTATAGTTTTTTTATCTTACAATTCATATTTATGATAATTAAATTCAAAAATATAATAATACTAACAATTAGAGCTTTAATAAACATGGTTAAATTTTGAAGTTAAAAAAAAGTATTTAAACTAATGTATTACATCAATGGGAATGATGACTAAAATAGTTGTAAATAGGGGAGGAGTGGGGACTCCAGAAGGAGAAGTTAATGATGAAGAGGATGATCAAGAGGAGGGGTGCCCAAGTCTATTTTTTCTTGGGATAATTTAGTTAGGGGATCACCCCTTCCTAAATGAATATGAAAATAATTCATCGCCTCTATCTCAGGTAAATATGTGGTATTAAAAATCCCAAATGAAGAAATTGATAGTGTAAAAAAGTAGTATCAAAACATCCTCATTGGGAAATTTGTAGGATTCATACATAATATAGGCATGGTGCATTCTTGGACTTGAACAAGGTCGAGATTGAATAAAAAGGTGTAGATTATAACCATGGCTAGTGGTTTCCTCTTGTTTACCTTCATGAACCAAGAATACCATAACTACATTATTCTTGGAGGTTCGTGGACCCTGGGTAAGTCCATTAGGATGATGAAAATATGTATTTATGGTTTTAATATTTTTAAGAGTCCTAGAAATTAGTTCCCCTATGGATCAAAATCCTAACTTGTATGTTAGAATTCTAAAAAGTCAATATCTTGATGGGGATATAAAAATTCATAGGGACAACTATGACCATTCATTATATTGTTCAATCAAGAATTAGAATCACATTTTATATAATGTGCATCAATATGTCTATTAATAAATTTTTTCAAAGCATTCGGTTGAAATCCCAATTTCTTGTTTGGATCCATAAAATAGTGTATGAACAAGTAAAATAAATTTTCCCTAGTTGTGTTTTTAGATACAAATACACACAAAAAAATTGGTTTAAGATTAGTATAAAAAGTAAAATGATGTGTTTAATATTGTCCTAGGTAGCTTGCAGGAGTTGACCTTTGAGAAAACATCAAGTAAAGGAAAGGTGGATGTTTTTATAATTATGGATTTAGGTAATAATGGTCTTCTTGGTGAGGAATGATCTCGATGTGATCATATTCAAGATCATGTAACTTCATGTTTCCCTATTATTATTGGTATAATTTCACTACAAAAATGAACAAATAATCTTGAAGAGGAGGTTGGGTAGCTTCTAAAAGACATCAATTTAGTGGAAGGCTAGTTATCTAAAGAGACTAGGATGCTAGTCCTACATGGTAAAATCATGAAAGTTGTAAGGAATTTGGAATCTTTTTTTTTCAAGACTAAACCCTCAAGTTTAGAAAGGCCCTTTGAGTGAGAATGATCCATTTAGAGAGTGCAAAAAGGATTGGAAAATAATTTTATGTTGTTAAAATATCTTGGGTGCTTGATCAGGAATGATTATTTGGATTTCTTCAAACCTAGTAAAAATAGCAAAACTAAGATAATAAAATTGGTAAGGCACCCCTTTACAAATTTTATGATGATAGATCTAAATAAAGGATTTGTTTTTTTTGTGTAAGGATCAATGCTTGGACTTCACTCTAAATCACCTAGAAACTTTATAGTTGTCACGTCATTGCTAGGATTTGATATTAAGTTTAACATTATTGAGGGATAGAATGGTATTAAATAATTATTTAAATTTTAAATTTTGGGTTTCTACCCTTGGGTGTCTTTAAATGGTTTTATTTTTTAGTGCTTGTACAATTTGTCCTTTGGTTGGAATTTTGTGTCTCGTTGTGGATCCAATAGGTTTTCTCTACCTTTATTCAATTCTTTGGAACCTTTCTAGGTCTTTAAGGGTTTATGTTTCTTGATCCAGTCTAAATCTATTTGGGTTATGTTGGGGACCCCTCTAGTTTTTTTCATAGACTGGGTTATTTCTTTCCTTAGTTGGTTTTGGGTTATTTGGGGACCCTATTGGCTCTTTTCCTCATGTGTGGTTACTTTTGTGGTTATTTATTTGGTTGGTCCTTCTTGGGTTCTTTTTGCTTTTATTCTATCTAGTTGTTCCTCACCCAGTTCTTGGTGCTTTCTAGAGGGGATACCAATGCCTTCATTTGTGCTTGGACTAAAATCAACACTAGTGAAATGCCAGTTTATCTTAATCCAGACAATGAGATTTTTAATAATACTATGAGTGAATACTATGGAATTTTTTATGAGGAACTATTGAGGGTGGTAAAGAGGCAAAAATAAATAATGATGGCATTGATTATATATAATAAAAATAACATAAAACCCATTGTTCAAAATTATGGATTCTAGAACAACAATTTCAAATTTTAATTTAATATTGATGGAATTGAAGGTCACATTTGAATGGTAAAGCATTAATGTAGAAACTCTACTAAAATAAGAGAGAAATTATCTTTGTGAAACTATAATTTTATCTTTAAAATTATTTTTCTTAATAAAATAATTAAATTTAATATGGATATTAATTAATTTTTATATGATGGAATGATATTTAAATGAGTATGATGCCTTAATATGTAATTTTATTTTGAGGAAAACATAATTATTGTATTGTATATGGTATCAAAATAAATATCATCTTCCACTAGAACTTTAAATAACACACATGATTCATGCAATAAGGATTGTGTACTATATATGAAAAATATGGTGAATGATATAGATTGCACCAATAATAAGAGTAAAGAATGTCGTGTAAATGCTAGTCTCAATGGATATTAAGTTTCAAAGAATTTATTACATAAGTTATTATTTGTTAGATCACTATAGATTCTTGATCATTGCAACGTACTTATAGAGATGATGACATTTAATTCAAATAATAAAAGTAATGATAGGGTCATACATGTACCCATTTATTTCATAGATGTGAAACAAGATGAGCATAATTATCCTAATAAATTCAAATAAAGTAAAATGTGTTGGCCCAGATATTATAACATATGGAGTTAATGTATACTATAATATTCCACAAATAAATCTGGTTTAACATTTTATTTTATTTTAAATCTAACATCGTCAATGGCTTATGTTACAAAAATAACTTTTTTTTAATCTCTCCATGTCCCTAGAAAGAGTTATGTGAAAAACATGTATATTTACATTTTATTGTATATGAGTTAAAAAAAATTAATGGGGTGAACATATATATTGTTTCAAAGGATATGATTTTTTTTAAACCATGACTATCCTAGACTATTAGTGATTTCATATTTCAGTACAAAGGGATGGCATGCATTCCCAAGGTGTGGAGATGAACTAAGCTCAAGGAACCCATATTATTTTATAAACTTTGTTTGTGAAGAACCTAATATTTTTAAGAATGGGAGACAAATATCCTAGTCCAAAAAATTAAAGTTACTTGGTCATAAGAAATTGAGACAACCACTAAATTCAATGACTCTTGGAAAATTGTTGTACCATTATAAATATGGTTATGATATATGTAATTAATATTATTTTTCCAATAATTTTATGGAGATTAAAGTATTAAAATTAAGGATTACATTAAATACACATAAATGCAATTTTTCAGAGCATGAAAATACTTTTTTATATAGAACAATCTTTCGTATTGAAAACAAATTTTAGTCAGTCATCTCTTTCACTTTGTGTGTGTGTGTGTGTGTGTGTGTGTGTGTGTGTGTGTGTGTGTGTGTGTGTGTGTGTGTGTGTGTGTGTGTGTGTGTGTGTGTGTGTGTGTGTGTGTGTGTGTGTGTGTGTGTGTGTGTGTGTGTGTGTGTGTGTAACAAATTTGATCACATATTAAAAAAAATTGAAATAAATATTATAATTGTAAGAAACCTCAAATCTTTTAAAACAAAAAAAATTATATGACCAAATAGTAATATAACATATGAAAAGACTAGTCCAAAATTTTTAAATAAACCTCAAGTTAGAAAAGTATCTAGGGTCATGCATGAAATACTTGCACCTAGATTATATTGGTCATATTGCATGAGAAACTCTAAATTTTAAGGAAATATTTTTACTATTGAAAAAAAATTACTAGAACAACATTTTATATCCACATTGAGCATAATTTTATTTAACATAAACTACTTTATATGTTTGGCTATTTAGATTCCTAACTTTGTATAACACAATTTAATTTTTTCCTATATGTTTAATGTTACATCATATATTTATTCTTGGTTTCAATGGAGGAAACAAATTTTCAACTGATAAAAAAAAAGTGTTATTCTTATATTTTACAAATTCATAAGAGTCTTGTTAAAAAAGGAGATCTACACCTTTAAGATAGAAGAGATGAGAAATTAAATTACATACATTATTTCAATTTTTAAAAATAAATGTAAAACCTTATTTTTAAACTCCTAAGTTTATTTTATATTAGACTTAGTTTATGATATAGAGATGACTAGTGTTTTTCAACACTAAGTGGATAAATTATTCCCTTATAGGTACATGAAGATTTTGAAAGGATTTTCTAAGGTAATTATCCTTTCTGAAGGGTTTCATTACATAGTTTTATTCCCTTCAATAAGTTTTATTATTTTTAACTAAATATATACAAAAGGAATACCATAACATACCTCATATATGTTATGTTGATTGTGATACTAGATAATTAGATGATAATATACAAGGAAAAAAAAAGAATACAATTGAGTGAGTATATTATATTAATGTTTTAAACATTAAACATGTAAAATATGTAATATTTAATAATATTAAAATTATTACTTATGATTGTATATTAAGAAGAAGATAATAAAACTAATTTTGTATTATTAAATATATAATAAATGATAAAGTGTATTGCCATTTATATGTATAAAAGAAATAAAATAATATGAATAGACACATTTATATAATAGGATATTTTGGTAAATCAATTATATATTGAATATAAAAAATAATGTACTAATAATTAGATATGATAAATTTTAGAGGATATTTGTGATATAATTATTAGAATATTGCATGTGGATGCCTTAATTATTATGAAATTTCATGTAAGATTAATATATTATATAAATAAATCGACGCATTTAGATGCAATATATATTATTCAACCTTAAATCATAATGATATTTCTATTTTAGCTGACAAAAAATTATTCAATGTGGTTGGATTGTTTTTTTTCTTTTTTTTTCAAATTGAAGAAATTGACAATAAAATGAAAACTTGAAATTTTAGTGTAGTGGCTCCATTTGACCAAGAAAGTTTGGAAAGTGAAAAGTTTTTTATAAAAATGTGATATTATGGATGATTTTTAAAGTACCTTCCCAAATGGTAAATCTAGAATATAGCATTCTAAAGTGGTAAATAACATTTATTCTAGTGGATGAAAATGGAAGATTTCTAAAGTACCTTCCCAAATGGTAAATCTGAGATATAGCATTCTAAAGTGGTAAATAACATATATTCTAGTTGATGAAAATAATAAAAACTTGTAATTTAAATTGATTGATAATCAATGGATAGTATGAAAAATAAATAATATATAATTTAGTTACATTTTATTAAAAAAAATGAATTTTATTATGAATATACTTACATAGCCCTATTATCAAAGGATCAAATGGTCTCTATGTAAACTTTGAGATGTTATATATATATATATATATATATATATATATATATATATATATATATATATATATATATACATATATATATATACATATATATATGTATATATATATACATATATATATGTATATATATATACATATATATATGTATATATATATACATATATATATGTATATATATATATACATATATATATGTATATATATATATATACATATATATATGTATATATATATATATACATATATATATGTATATATATATATATACATATATATATGTATATATATATATATACATATATATATGTATATATATATATACATATATATATGTATATATATATATACATATATATATGTATATATATATACATATATATATGTATATATATATATATACATATATATATGTATATATATATATATACATATATATACATATATATATGTATATACATATATATATGTATATATATATATATGTATATATATATAAGATTAATGAATCTACTTAAAATATTTTTGAAGAGACTGATGAATACCTCCCACTATAATATATAATTTTTTTCCCTCACTAATGAATATGTAACACACTATCTTTATGTTTCTTTCTTTTTTTTAAAAGTTCCATAGAATGATGTTATATAGTCATGTTTCTTCACTCTTCAAAATTTGTGAGATGAATTATGTAATTCAATACTCCTTTTATTTCTTACTTAATTAATTACACAAAATAATAATAAAGCTAGTAGTTAGGTAGAGAAATAGAAAGGGAGTTGTAACTATGCATCTCACATGTTAGAATTAGACCCCATATAATTTTAAGTGTAGTGTGAATGGATAATTTTATAATAAATTTAACATCTCTTCTTATGTGAAAATATATTTACATGCACATTATTTTGTCTTTTTATTACTATAACATGTCATTCAAATTTTGAATGTATTTCCTTAAAATTAGAAATAAATGTTTCTATAATGTTCTTAAACTTAATTATCCGTATGATGAGTTAATATAAATCCTTGATGTGGATGTATGTGTGTGTGTACGAATGCATACATACGTACATATATGCTTCTCAAATTTTAACAAAATGACTATTGTTTTATAAGTTAACTAAATAAAAATAAATCAACCAATACATAAAGATCCAAACATCAAAATCACACTAGGAAGGGTAGAAGGACCCACAATAATTATATGAAAAAAAATTAGTGGGACCAAGCCTTTTCCCATAAAAAACAATATTTACACTATGTTTGAGAATCCATCCCAGGAAAATAAATGATAGAAGACAAATAAGAAATAGATAAATATACCTACAAACAAAAATTGAAAAACATAGAAACAAATAAGAGATAAGACCATAAAATCAGATAGACAAAAACTTGATAGATGAAAACAAATAAACAAGGACTAGTAAGACTCTAAATAAAAATAATGATCCATATGCATGAAAAATTAGTAAAATAATTGTAATAACTAGCTTTGTATTAAATTTATTTGTCTACATAATCCCTATACATTATTGTCCATATATAAGAGAACACATGCATATATAAAATTACAATAATATATAATTTAGGCATAATATTTTAATTAAATTTGGATATAAAGATTAATATTTTTATGTGAATCAATACAAAAATTAATTAGTTTATTTATTACTAAAATAGATAAATGGATAATTTTTAGTGCTCTCAATTTTTTTAATATTATTTTCTCAATAATTATTTTTCTCGATACTTTCTTATGATTAATACTTTATTTTTTATTAATAATTTTTTTTAATAATGAAAATTAATTTTTTATATATATTACCCCTTTTTTAACTAAGTTAATATAAAACCTACTGTCACAATCATCATCTCAAATTATTGTTTTAAGGTAAATATGTGATATAATAACTATAGTTGAAAGATTAAAATGTGTAAATAATCGTATAAATCTAGTATAAAAATCACATAATATAGTTATATAAAAATATATAGAATATAACCAATATAAAATATCATTATTTAAATTTAAATCATAATATAGGCCATCAATAATTCCAAATGTAACAATATAGAATAGATAACATTGTGTGAAACTTCATGGAAATATATAAGTTAGGATTATGAAAGTTGGTACATGGTACATCACCCACTCATAACTGAGAAGATAAATATGCATTATACCCATGTGAAACTATCCATATGAATAAGATATTACAAATATAGATAGGCTTTCCACATCCTATTATAGGATGATATGATAAGGGATAAAATTATATGGCCCGTTATAAAGAGAGAATGACCAATAATACATCTAGATGTAACCATGTAGTATAGGTAAAGTCACATAAATCTTAAGATGTGTTAATTTTCATAGGGTGATTGAAAACTAAGGAGATCAAGGAAACAAAATCCATAATTGTCATGTCAATAAGATAGATGGATAACTACCTTGTCAAAAAAATAACCATGTAATGTCTATAACATTATGTCATGTGACAAATAGGAATTTATGATGTTAAATATTATAACTCAAAAACACTTTATATAAATATGCATCATGGTTGTAACTTGAAGACAAGAGCAAAATGCACCCAAATGACTGAGCAAAGAAGGGACAACTAATTTTCACAAATGTGGAAAGATATGGAAATGTATGTCTCATGTGTGAAAAATACATTATATGTCACATTTTATATAATAGTATAATACTATAATATAAAGATAATGTAAAACTCACTATAAATAGTAATATGAATTGTATATTTAATGTAAACATAGATGTGGGTAAACTACCTCCATAGTCCATGTAAAGATAAATATCATCAATTAGGATAATAAAAATAACTTTGGTTACTAAGCCCCTGTAAGAAGTAACGTGGATAAAATATCTTACTAGTGTAATATAATCGAAGTGAAATATATTAAGGAAAACCATGAGTATGATGCCATCATATTCATTGGGTATATAAAAGGAGTCTCTTAAGCTCATTAAATAAATAAGATATAAACAATTAATAAGGTACAAGGAACACATATGTAAGGCAACTCCATATGTATAGGTGATAATAATATAATGAATAAAATTTTATGAATGCATATGTACTATGCCCCTATAGACATAATATATATAAGTGTGATCATTGAAGCTCATAAAATAATATATAAAAAAATGAATAGCGTATGATGAAACCATAGGTATGATTCCCTATTAGGTAATGTATTATTCATGAATTATAATGTATTAAATTTATAAACATGTGTGGATCAATTTTAGTAGCCATAATTTATAAGATCGAAGATTAGTAATTAGGGCATATTAGACTAACAATATAATAAAACAAAACATAGGTGAAAAAGCTCCATATAATATATATGATATTGTTTACACTAAAGAAAGTAGAATAAACAACTAACTTTAATTGGAAATCTAAAAGATTAAAATATTATATAAGAATTTAAATAAGATAGAATATAATATATACATAATTTATTAGCGTAGTTTATTTAAGTATTATAATATTAAGTTAACTTTTAGTTATTAATTAAGTGTTATAGTTGGTCGTTACTAAATAGTTATAGATTTTATAATTATTTCTATATTGTACATATTCTCCTCCTATGTTAATGAATAACATTGAAGAATTTTTTGTTCTTCATTTGATATCAAAGCATACCAAGTGGTTGACCAAGTGTTGATTAGATGCATGTGTATAAGAAGTTATTCAAGACAAATCCATCACATGGTAATGTTGTTTGAAGTTATCTTTTCTGCTAGCATGAAATATAAATTTATTGGGTAAGAGAGGTCAATGTTAAATATCTACACACATAGTGTGTGGAGGCCAAGCCTGTAGATGACAGTGATAACCCAAAGGAGCACGGTCATAACTCAAAGTAGTAAAATCCATATTAGGAAGTAGGTAATGACTATTTCAATGCCGAATCCCATAGTTGATACTCGTAAGAATTCAATTCCTATGAATAAAAGTGGACATAAGCACTAAAGTCTTTAAATGATAGAGTTTCCTAAAAGTTTGATATTGTCTTGAATCCAAAGAAGGGAGAAAATTATATAAGAGGTATTCTCAAGAAGAACATGGAACCTACTGCAAAACAAAAGGAGTTTTCAATATGATCATTATTGGAGGGTTCATAAACAATTAGTATGTTTGAAATATTTATACCAATTGTATTGGATTTTATTTATATCTATAAGATGACCTCCAGAACATTAGTAATCTTCAACTAGATTAATTAGTTCTCCAAGGCCTACTCAAATATTTTATGTTCGATGTGAAGTGTTAGGCACAAAAAAATAGCACAAATTTTGGCAAAGGCTACAATGTAGATAATGAAATTGAAGATAACTCCCCCACAATCATCCACATATGACTACACACGCATACTAATCCCACTTGTGTGCCACTTTTCATCTTTTAAAAGGTTGTATATTTTTATACATACAATAATCTTGAATCAATAAAATATTATTTTGTTAGATTTATGAAATGTTGTATAAATAAGTAAAGACAATGTCTACACTAAAATTACTCTTGTCTGATTCCCAAATTCTCAAAGGACTAAATTTTACCACATGGAATATGAAGATGCACATGATTTTTTAATTCAAAGAATTATGGGGCATCATCACTTTTACAGTGACCCATCTTATTATAGATGATGAACAAATGAAACATGACTAGACTAGTGTCAATGCTTTGATGTTGATCACACTTAGTGTCATTGATGATGTTCAACCTCATATTCAAGATGAATAAAAATCAAATGAGGCTTAGGACATTCTACTTGCTATTTATTAGGTGATAAACCAAACTAAGATTTTCCATATCCTATCCAAGCTTAAAACTTTTAGTATGAAATATGTCGAGAATGTTGAGGAATTCTTACACCATGTGGTATAAATATGAGTAGAACTAGTTGTACTTGGAGAAAAAATCAAGGACAAGTTATTGGTTCCAATCACATTACAAGTTCTCCCCTTTTAATTTATCATATTCTTCATGACACTAAAAATTTAAAATTAAGTAATATGTTTTGAATAATTGGTGAATTTTATTCAATAAGAAGAATCCATCCAGTTCATGCAAGATGAGTCTGAGGATAAATCCCTAGTTTTAAATAAATTTGGTTCAAAATTCCCAAAAGGACCACCAAATTAGTCATAACAATAAGAGAAATATGATAAGGGAAAATGATGGTGTCATATTTTCCATACTAATATGCATGACACTGATCATTGTTGGTATAATATAATGACACAAGGCAAATCTATTTAAGAGGGCACATGTAGTGGAGATGATTCACATAAATCAAAAAGATGTCCTCAATAATAGAATCAATGAGGACATGTAGTGGCACAATAATAACCAGAACATGATGATGAATATGAAAAAGAAGAACCACTTAAATCATATTGTAACACATAATAACATAGTTCTTGTCTCCCAAACCACATCACTAATAATAAATGTTTGGTTGATAGACTCTAGTGACAAAAAACATATTGAAAGATGTAAATATGTATTTGATTCACTAATGTATCAACCCACTAAAAATGGGGTTCAAATTATAGATTATAAGGAGTATGTTATAGAAGGTATTGGAACTATCACCATTCCTCTCAAGATGAGAAGCTTTACTCTCATAAAGGTATTGTATTTCACCTTCTTGATAAAAAAATCTCTTATCTATAAGTCAATAATATGATTAGGAATGGCACTTAATCTTGGTTCCTCTCATGGGAAGGTAAGATAAATGCTAGATCATTTTTTAACCATCAATTATCTATCATTCATATAGTTTTATCCAATGCAATTGCTCTCTCTACCTCTACCATAAAATCTAATACTCTCTATAATTATTAATATGGGCACCTTTTTATTGAATCCTTGTACTAGATTAGCTGTAATTCTATGGTACATGGACTTCCTCATCTAACCCATTCTTTCCCTATATGCCCTAGATGCATTACCAATAAACAACCTAGGGTTTCTTTCAAGATGAGCTATTCACATGCCAATGATCATCTTGATGTAGTGCATATCAATCTGTATGGACCCCTACCTACTTTTCTCCAAGGATTTAAATGCTTTTAATTACTAATTGATGATTTATCTCAAAATAAATGGGTGTTATTTATAAATAAGAAGAGTGAATCCTTTAATCACTGTAAGATCTTTCACCAACTTATTATGACATAGTCAGGGAGGCCTATTCATCTCCTCTACTCACATCAAGGTGGAATTCACATCAAAGGATTTATTAGCATTCTTGAATCAACACAACACCTAACTACTACCTATGCACCCCAAAATAATAGAATTTTAGAGTGATGTAATCATTCAATCATGGAGATGGCTTATTGCATGCTTTCCACTATAAAGTTAGAAGATCCCTTATGGGTAAAAATAGTTTTAACAATTGTATATTTATTATCAAGAGGGCACCTATAAATATATTTCAAGACAAGACACCAAAAAAAGTATGGGGTGGTCATAAACCTTTGATCTCCCATCTAAAATTATTCTATTGTACATCATGTATTCATGTCCTAGCTAAAAGCCAAAAATGGATAAAATTGAAGACACTCGATTGCCTTCTATTATGGTATTATATTACCTCAAAATCAAATCACCTCATGGCTCCTAAGACATGGAATATGTATGAAAGTTAAAATGTGGTTTATTATTAGTCATCATTTGACTCATTGCCACATAAGGAGTAAGAACATTCCACCTCTCATAGACTATTCCCATAGTTAGATGATGACAATGAATAATTTTGTCACAAAAAAGGTGAGTTACAAGGAGAACTATTTGTTGATCTTGAAAATCTAGAAGTCAATTCTTCATTAAATCAGCAATAACATCGACATATAAAATGGGTAGAAATCACCATTAGGGACTCACACCTGAACTCTATTCCAAATACTTCATTAAGATTTCATACCAAAATATAGGCAAAAATGAAGTTAATCTCACACTAATGAGTTCAATAGTTGACAACACTGAACCAGAGATAATTCAAGAGGCTTTATGTCAACTTCAATGAAAGAAGGCCATTGATGCTAAATATGAAACCCTCATCAAAAATAAGACATGGGAAATCATTGACCTACCTATAGGAAATAAATCCATTGGAAGAAAGTGGAATTATAAGACAAAATACAAGGTAGATGGATCCATTGAAAAATAAAAAATCACATCTTGTTATAAATGGATATGTGCAACAAGAAGGAATTGATTATGAGGAGAACTTTTCACCCACTAATAAGATCAAGACCATCATAGTTGTTTCTACACTTGAATCATAAAAAGGATAGAAAATTTAGTAGATGAATATTAAAAATGCATTCATGAATGGTGATCTCAAAGAAGAAGTGTACATGACCCAGCTAGAAGGATTCATTGATTAACAACATCCACAAAATATGTGCCATCTAACTATGTCACTTTATAAACTTAATCAAGCACCAAGTTCATCATACATTAAGATAGATGATCATCTATTTAAGCATGGATTAATTCATCTCCATTAATATTTAAATTTGTATATCAATAAGATAGGCACAGAGGTTATCATTCTTATTTTATATGTGGATGATCTTATGATCACAAGAATATTAGATGATCTCATTGAAGAAGTAAAGAATGACTTGAAGAAATACTTTGACATGATAGACTTGGATCTACTTTATTATTGTCTAGGCTTAGAGATATGGAAAAATAATAATCACATTTTTATCTCACAGATGAAATATGATAAGATGTTAATTGATAAATATGGGATGACCAATTGTAAAACATTATAAAATTAGATGGATAAAGGTTTTCAACCATCATGATTTCATGATTCACCTCAAGTAGATGAAACTCACTAAAGGTAACTTGTTGGGAGTCTCATTTACTTGACATATACCAGACCAGATATATGTTTTATGTTAACTATCTTTTAAGATTCATGTACGAGCCAAATAAGTGTCATTGGGTTGTAGAGAATCATGTTTTGAGATATGTCTAATGTACAGTAGATTATGGTCTAGAATACAAGAACTCACATTTCTTATTGTATGGTTATATAGACATGGACTATGTTGGATGTGTTAATGATAGGAAATCAACTTTAGGATATATATTTCATCTTAAATATGGACCAATTTTGTTTATCAAAAAATGCACCTCATGTTTCTAACTCTTCTCTCACTCCTCTCAAAAATGATGCACTAAAAATCTTATTTATACTTATATGCATGATTCTATTTCAAATGATTCACATATTAATGATAAGATCACATCCTCTACTCAATTAAAATGTGATTCACTAAAACATAAAGATACCAATGAATCTTCCAAGCCACCGCCTACTATAGTAGCACCTGTTTCTCACTCTTCACCCAAAAATAATGGTAGACCACATCCCTCTAGTATGGTCCAAGTTATCATTCCTCCAAAGGTTCAAATGAGCACACCCCTTCGCTATGATCCACTTGCTAAGGGTAAAATTCCCATCTCTAAAATAAATGATCAAAATCAATGGTTAAATGAACCACTTCAAATTACTAATATACCATCCTAGGAGAGTTTTTCTTTGATGCATTTAGTTGGTGAATTACAACACCAAGTACATCTCCTTACCTTTGAAAACAAGGCTTATATGTCTTGGATGGATACTAATGACTTAAACAGTAACCCTCTCCAAAAACATTTGTCAAATATTTATTTCCTAATCATTTCTAGATACCATCATTGCCTCACTTTTATAGAACTAGAGATCCATTTGTACACCTTCAAGACTATCAAAAGGACTTACCATCTCATGTTAGTCCTTTGATTCTACTCAAGTTGTTCTAGCAGACACAAGTGGGTAGTGCACAGAATTGGTTCTTTCATCTACTCCCTGTTAGTTCCTTACATACATATGATGACCTAGAGGTGGAATTTCTTAGATATTACATAGTAAACACAAGAAATCATGTTACATATGAGAAACTTTCCATATTATATCAAAAAACTTCAAAGCTAGTTAGTGATTATATCTTATGATTCAAGATTCACATGTTAAGTTTCATTTATAAAATAGCAGATTTAGAGATTTAACATATATTTATGAAGGTGATTTGTCAACCATTCTTAGAGCATATATTATATCAAATAGATTCCTCTTTAAGGCACTTCTATTATATAGTTCTATCCTTAATAAAGAAATTGGGATTGATTGAGATAGATTCAACTGATTGAATTACACCATATTTCATAATAGTACCTCCATTTTCAGCTCCTATCACATAACACCAAGCATGTCAAAAATGAGATAAGAGACCATAGCCAAAAAAGTAACTAGTTAAAAATAGAGAGATATTTTCTAGAGCATATCCTACAATATGCAATACAAAGAACAATAACAAGGCATCACTATAGTTTGAATCAGAGTGGGATAGCCCATGTGTCATATTATCAACACTACTAGATAAGAGGTTCGTCACATTACTTTCTACTCATCGATGAGATCCACATTTATTATATAGACAGCCACATCAGCCCTTTTGTAACTATCATCGTGTCCATGGACACAGACATAATGATTGTTATGGACTTAGGGATTGCAGTAATAGATGTGTTGATAATGGCATAATAACATTCATATATGGGCACTAAGATCTCCTACATCATGGAACCATAGACCTAATTCATTGATGACTAAGTCATCTTAGGGCATTCCTTTATAAGAATCATTGATCACTCATCATGAGATTAATGCAAGTTTTAAGATAGAGCCTCACAGGAGATATCATATTCTACCTACTCAAAAGGTTTATAGACTAGTACAATGAGATTAGCCTACATAAAACATTGTATTTTAAGGAGTACATAGTGTAATTCCATATACAATCCAACATAGTCACAAGCACCACATCAGAGTACCACTCTAGATAGATATTCATCATGGATGAGTTTTCTAGGTCTTATCTCATATATAAACTTACTAAAGTTAAGATTAAATGAACCCACATCATAAAGTACTACTCTTGAGAGATATTAATTAATGTTAAACTTTTAGTGATGTATTTTACATAGAAACACACCATGATTGAGATTAGATGATCCCTAATCATAGGTTACATTTCCATCTTGATCTATTAATCAATCATATACATCATAACAGAGGCCACAGGGTGTTATTTCACATAGAAATCCACTATAATTGTGGTTAGTTGAGCCTTCTTCACAACACATAGTTTTAGTTGCACATCCATTATGGTTGCATCTGGTAGAGTCTCCATGCATATCTAGAGTTAGTATACCATAGAAAGTATCAGATACAGAGTATTTTCCTACACAACATGATTAGTATGGGAACTTGTTCAATTGTCAATTAGGGATCAGATAGTGATACAACATAGAGTGATATAACACACATTCATATTGGTATTAGTTCATAAGCTTCACTTAGTAGGCAATGATGGAGCTAAAGGACCAGTCCTTCCAGTCTTGAACCACTCTCAGGGAAGTGATATGTATGGAGTGTTATCTTACATCCCATTTTACTAATAAAACTAACATTTCTAGTTCCAAATAACCATCCCTATCCAAACCACATTAACCAAATCTTGATATTACCAGTATCCCATTTTACCAATCTTAAACCAACTCACTTTATCAAAAATATTTAAAAATTACAAGACAATAAATGTTTACTCACATATAATTCAAAATCAAAACTAACATCACACTTATCAACAACAATCAAATCACATATCCTGAATACCATTTTACTAAAACATATGTAACCTTAACATCAATGTCAAATCAGCTATTTCTAAATCAACCATTTATAATAAATATACCATTATATTTCAAAATACATAATGCAATACACATGATTCAAAATCAAATAAATATCCATTTATATATAATGAGTTTCAAAACATATACACCCTATCAAATATAATCAATCATGAATAGTCATCATGCCCTCACTCTCAGTCTCACTCTCCCCACTAGTACTAGTCCAATAATCCACTCTAGCACTCAATGGATTCACACCTCCTTACACTCCCCAATGCCTCTTGTGATGATTCTCTCTCTCTAGTAGATGACCATGCTCCTCATGAAATTTCACATACCACCTCTGAAGGTCTGTGCATAATCCATAATCCTCATAATCACTGATCCAAAATAAGCTGGGGCATCCTATGCATATCTAGTTTAATCCTCAGCTCATCTCTCCCTCCTAATTTCATAACATATGTAGTTATCACTATAGAAGCCTTATTAAATAGGTGAGCATGAATGTTAGTTATAACCATCACTCACTCTATCAATCCCTAATCCACTCCATCATTAGGAACATGTTGTGTAAGCTCTCCGAGTGTAGACTCAATGATGGCCTCTTAATAGTCATCATCTCCACTCCCCACCCTAGCATGTGCCTCATCTTGAGCACATCCCACTCCACCTACACACAAACTAAGGAATTACATTAGAAATTGATTAACAAAATAAAATAACAACATAAATTTATACATAATTCAAATGAAACTATTGCTTACCTCCTACCATTTGGATCGATTGTGGATCTTCATACTATGGACCATCCCTTCCATCAATAAGGTATAATGGATCACATTGATGCCTCATATACCATGTAGTATATGCATCTATACATCCAACATCATCCATATCAATAATGTCTATAGTCATATCCCATACATCTAAAGGTAACAGTGATAGCTCAACCTTGATGGGCCTCATAGGAGCTCCTACCCTCATTGGTGCATGTACACTCGTCACCCACACCCATATTGTTGGGGTACATCTTGTGGTACCCCAAACTATCTAGTCATGTGCTCATACTAAAATTGATCATACATTACAACCCATTAGTCATGTATCCAATAACAGACCCTCATATATCATAACTATACTCCATCCTCAATCCACCTAGGAAATTATCTATAGGGCCGCAATATAATGTCACCAGCCAACAATCTATTTATCACCCACATATAATGATCCATCCTAGGGTATTGGATATCCATTGTACTTTTCCACCTCTCCCCAAATAAATGTGGAGGTGCCCACCTCTTCCCTGATAATCATATCAGCCACATAACCACTATGTGCTCATAATCCCAAAAATGCAATAATGTCACTACACTCAATCCACCACTAAATGTATAATGTGTAAACCTATAAATATTTTTATATAGGTGGGAAAGCATATTCTTACCCCATGAGAACACAATACCATATACCTCCACACTGTACACAATCTTATGCATCTAATATGTAATTGACACTCCACTCCCATCCATAGAAATAAATGAGTCCAACAACACCACCAACCACTTTTGTAGGCATGGAACACTAGACTGTACTATATCTGATAGCAACACATCACTATCACTACCTCTTTTATGTATACTTGAGGGCATACCAATAAAATACAAGGATGCATGATAAATAACATTAGTACCCATGTCATCTTACAACATTTCACACCATCCACTAACTAGTAAATTCAAAATGTGATACACATCCTCTAGAGTCACAATAATCTCCCTTATAAGAAGCCATAAAGTACATGTATATGCATTCCACCTCTCACATAAGGTGGTAATTAGATATCTATCCCACTGCACTATTCCTAGGTCACACATATGACCTAACCCTACCGTATTCATGTCAACTCTCTCATCAATAGACAGTGGTAACAACCTCAATGTCTCCATCACCTAGACCCTGAAGAACTCTTTCATCTACACCTTACGTTGTAAACACCATAAATGACATATATAAATCAATAATGCCAAATTAAAATAAAAAATAGAACAATAGTCAATAACAAATAAAAATCAATAAAAATTTAAGCCTCTTAGATAGCTGCGCTCACTATAAGACATCAGTATTGTGACCTAGATAGGAGCATTGGAACATGGACAATAGTGTTGGATGCAGGATAGGAGAATTGAAACTAGTGAATTTTTTTTCTTATAACACTTAAATAGTTTAAAAGCACCAAAAATAGGCTTCAAAATAGACAGATATCAAGCTTTCTATCTGCCTACTAGGGTAACATCACTACCATCCTGAACCTACATTTCCAACTACTCAAACTACCAGAGCTTCAAATCCCAAACTATTCAATACATAAATGAATCAAGAATCAATCCATTTTATTATATTACCCAACTTTCTTAATCAAAGAAAAATACCATTTTTCCCATAACTTAAACCCCCTAACACCATTTTTTAAACCATTTTCTCCCATAGAATCATGATAATGATACCTTCAACATCACTCAAATTTCACTCTCTTAATACCTCATTTGCCTAATATGACATGCACATCTCTATATTTATATTATACTCAAACACACACCTTGATTATCACCAATCAAAATTTGTTCCACTTTCAACAACTCCATGTAATCAATCAAACAACCTCTTAAGCTATTCAAAACAAGCCAACCTTGTTTCTACTTACGCCACTAGTCATCACTTTTGGCTTAACCTTCTCCATAAATTTTTTGTCCCTCTCCCCGAAAGGGGGCACCATTATTACTATTTATATTTCTACACCTACATAGCATGTCCATCCAATCTCATAAGTGGATACACAACGGTTTTTACACATCCAACATTCAAATTTTAGATTTACCTCAGATCACTCTAAATATAGGGTGATTCAGATTACATGGGTCACTCAGCATTACTCAAGACATTCAGAGGGATGTAACTTTAGTTTAAAAATAAATATACTATTTATATATAGTGATTCAGATCATATGGATCCATAGTGATTTCAATTTATAGATACATACACTATTCAAATATAGAGGTTCAGATCATATAGACTCATAGAGATTTCAGCTTACAAGTACATAGACTATTTAGATATAGTGGTTTATATTATATGGATTCATAGTAAATCTAATACAGATTTAGACTCAAATACTAGATCTAGGGGCATATACTTTCTTACACATCTCACACATAGAGATTCATATAGCATGACATAGTTACAAGACCAGATAGTAGATTATAGGCATAGTGCAGAGCACAGTGTTTTGATCTCTAATTTTAAACATGGGGCATTACATGATAGGTCATATCACATGTGGTTATATAAATTTCCATGTTGTATAGATGCATCACTCACATACCATATTTGGGGGCATGGCATAAGTGGTCAAGTTCTTCATCATCTAGGATTATAAAGATGGAGTGGCAAGACATGTCATTCTTTTCTTGCACATTGACCATATTTGATTACACTTAGTGGTATGCAAGTTATCACCAGATTAGATTACACAACCATCTAAAATGGTTACTCCATTCTATTACCTACACCCAGAATACATGATTTTGTGTAGCATAGAGGATAGACATTGGCTTTGGGCCTCTAAGAATTTCTCAGTTCTATTTTAGATATTCAGAGTGGGGGCATGATATATTTTTCCCTCCACAACATATTGATTCTAAACACACATTCTATATTACATGAGTTTATTTAGGAAAGAGGATAAACATTGGTTTAGGGCCTCCGACCATTCCTCATCTTCAATCATATTTAGTATAGGGGGAAAGAATTACCCTCCTTCTCCATGTTACATGGATTTTACTTCTACATTTAGTACATGGGCCATTTATTTTAAGGATTCTTTCTTTCTCTATTCAGTATTTGGCTCTCCATCCACTTCCCTGGCCAAGAAGTGAGTTGGACCCTTTTCAGCATATTTATCTCCATGTAATAGGTTCAAGTACACACTTTCTTCTTCTTTATTTTACATTAGTACTTCATTTCATTGCATCACTAGAATAAATTGGTTAAGCAACCACACATATCATTTAATTTCATAGTCCTTTCATAGGAGACTCTAACTAGTGAATATGAGGCTTGTTCACATTAGTCTTGTCTTTTGTTTTACTTGTCTTGGTCTTGTTTCACACTTGAGTCACCTTTTTATCCATAACAAATCATCTATAGCCTTCCAAATGGTCATTCTAGCTTAGCCATACCATATTTCTTATATTAATTCCATCCCCCTAGGTCCCAATCCTATAAGATAGGAGTGCTAGGGTTAGACTATAGCACTGAACCCTAAGGTGTTCCATTTATATCAGTCCTATCCAAATGCATTTTGAGTCACAAAATTTAGGGTTCCTCGCTTAATCAGTAACAATCACTTCATATCTTTGTCCTTAAGTTTTATTTATATTTATAATGTTGATTAATGTGAATAAAGTTCCCAAATTCAAAATAAAGAGTCTCCTATATAAAGGAATTCACAAGGCATTTTATATCTCACACTTACTACTTTGGCGTAATACATAAGTAAAAATTAGTTAATAGTATAACTTAGCATTTTGCATCACACATATATTTGCATGCTTAAGTAAGGAGTGGCCTAAGTGAATGTTCATTTTTGCATCTACCATGTGTCTTGAATATGCACATTTCCTAAAGGAGAACTACATTTTATATAACACCTTAGTTTGAGGGTTAATATAGGAAGTGATCATAATAGTAGGGGTTCTAGATCATGTGATCATACTTCCCATAACCTAGTTTGTCCCCCTTTTACTTTAGTGTATTTGTCATTTCATTTGTGTAGATGAACCAAGGGTGTATAATATTAAAATATCTATACAAGGATCTTCATCTACATTCAATATTTAAAATTTCACAAGTAGGCCCATAAAGGGACAAAGGACAAAACCCAAAAAACATAGATATTTATGACTAGTTTGGACAATAGTGGTAGGACCTAGACTATAGCATCAGATCCCAAACTATATTATTTTTGGTGCTCCTATCCTTTTACCAAACAAAAGATAGATTTAGATTCTTAACATCTTTTCAATCTTGTACAATAGTTTTTAGGCTCTAAAATAGTCATCTCAATCTACTTTTCTAGATAATTTACTTCTCTTCCCTATCTAATTAATTTGATCAAAATCTATATTTTACCATATTAGACTAGATTTTTCCCCTTAATCCAGACCCTTTAATGTTTAGGAACTAAACACTATTTTCCCAAAAATAATAAAACATATAGTAATTTGAATATTTTTAAGTCCTCCTTAGAGATTATCATTATCAAAATGGTGAAATGACCAAACATGATATATAGGTCACAAACAAGCATTATCAAGCATTTATTGATTAAATTTATGTTTCTACACTTTCCTTCCCCTTTATTATAATAACACATAAATTTCTAAAGTAATGTAAATTCAATACTCAAGTGTGAATAAACACTTTGTCTTTGACATGGATATGTGCATGCCCCCTTGTTGAGGCATATGGAGAAGTGATGACCCTATGGCAATATGAGAGTGATCAATTCTTAATATTAAGAATTAGTGAAGATGATTGAGTTTGAAATATTATATTATCCAACCCCCATAGATTATATTATATTATATTGATTTTGAAGAAGTGAAAATCAACAAAGTAGTTCATTAAAGTGCAACCATTATGTGGAACGTCACTAAGTTCAAATCTCACTCACTTGTTGAACTAAAAAAAAGATGTGGTAACTAGTACATTGATCGCTAAATATCAAAAAAGATGTGGATAGTCACTAATATCAAATGTGCTCCAGTTTCAAAATATGAATCACACTATTGTAGACAAATCTTCATTCAAATTGTAAATTCATGAAATTTTGTAAAAGATCAATCTTAATTTTGTGAAGTATTATCTTGGAAATGAATACATATCATTCCCCTTATACTATGTAGAGTTATGATTTGATATTTTCAAAAAAAAAATGAAATTTTGTAACTCTCTTTGTAGAATTATATATGTGTTCAACTTTCATTAGGAGTGTATTTCATAAGAAAGGTGAATGACCCAAAACATAGAAATTCTAGTTTTCATATTGTAAACTATCAAATCTAAAATTTAGTGCTTGTGAAACTTTGGAGATAAGCCCATTATGATGCCCCCATTTTTAGATGAGTAAAAATCTTCCTACAAATCACTTATCTTGAAATAAAAAGTGAGAGCATTTGTGAAAGATATAATCAAGTAATAACATGTCAAAATTTGAATTGTACTAGAATTAAAAATATGTAACTTTGAATTCTATGAAAATTTTAAATATTACATTTCATCATTGTAAGTGAAGATAGCATTGAATTGGTGTATTAAACATGTAAATAATTTACAAAAAATTTGTATGTACTAAAAATATTGTATTGAATAGATAAAACATTGAAGCACATAAATAGTATGTGCATGATATGTATCATGGTACTATAAATGTATGTAATGTATATGTAGTAGTGCATTATAAGCATCATGGCACTATATTATAAAGTAACAAACATGTAATCAAATTCACACAATGTCATGAAAGAATACATCAATGTCATATATAAGGGACATGTAAGATGTCACATAGAGTTACAAAGCATGTATAAATGTCACACATAAAGATCAAATTTTGAATACAAGGGACATGTAAATGGCACACAAACATAGAGGGCCTCAGACCATACACAGATGGAAGGATGGTGTCATATAATCAATATGATGTATTTTAAAAATACATAAGGACAAGGGTCATAAATAAATAAAAAACAAGCTAAAGCATGTTATGTAATGAAACAAGAATATGGTAGATACATAAATAAATTTAAATTAGCATCCTTGTATCATATGTATCTACGTTCATGTTTATAAAATAGCACATTCATCATGGTATGTGTAAAGTGTGAGTGAAATAAGATACATATGTTTTTTTATAGATCAATCAAAGAGTTTTTGGATAAATAACACATGTAAAGGAGCTTGGGTAGATCAATGAAATGCCCATAACTGAGTAAGGTTGTTGGATATAACTCTATACCAACATTAAAACCATGTAAAATTATGCCTTAATCTTGAAATATAAATGTGATATGAGTGTGTCTTTTGCTATGTAATAAAAACTAAAGATGATTTTCCTATGACCGCGTTCTAGTTAAAAATAAAATTTTAAAATTAACAGGGATAAGAGCACATTACAAGACATGGACACAATACACTATTGTCAAATTAGTGAATTGTTATCCTAAGAGAATATATGAATTTTTTTATTAAGTCAACTTCTTTTGTGTATTAATGTTGGTTTCTATTTATAGAGTTGTGTCATGTTGCACACTCAGATATCTTGGGATAAGCATTATGTATTTAATATGTACTAGGATATGATATATACCAAATAGAAAGATAAATGACATATGAAAATAGATAATCTATAAACATGAAAGTATATCTATAGGTCATGGTTTCAATTTTTTTCATATATTTTAATTTTTTTAACTTTTTAGTGTATATGAATATTTTTGTATTTTTCCAAATTTTAAAATTAAATAATGTATACGTGAAATTTGAAAAAACATGGAAGGATATAGTAGCCAAAAAATTTATAAAATATAAGAATGAGGTGGAGATTAGAACTACCCACAAAAACATGGTGAAGCAAAGTAATATAAGAATGAATATAAGTTAAATGAAACCATTATGAAAAATATATCCTAGGGCTAGAAGAAGGAATTCAATAGGAGTATAACAATAAGAAACAAAATTAAATATAAAAGAAGCTTTCTAAAAGTAGGTACTATGTAAGGAAGCTAATCAAGGTCCCCATACCATCCATGGGTCAAACCAATTATCTCAAAAATGGCATGTTCATATGTTTATCCAACTCCTTGATAAGAAAGAGCAAGATCTTGTGCCAAATAAGATGTGTCAAATGTAGAATATTTTACATCTAAAAAAGAACAATGTACTATAAAATAACCCTCTAAATCTAACAAAAAAACATGTGTTGTAAAGTAGCCCTATGAATCATTGCTCATACATATATCTAAACTTGTGTCCTTAAGCATGGGAGGAAATGATTCAATAACATGTACCTATGTATTAGCATTATACATAATCTACGATGTCGTGTTAAATTAAAACCCTATATTATGTGCCATTCAATTTTGAGGAGTAATTGTCTTTCTCTTTCTATCCAAATCGCAATGCTCATATGTAATCATATTATCGTGCTCAAGAATATATATAGAAACTATGATATTTTCATGCTCATGAATATGTGAAGAAAATGAAATATGTTTATGCTCAAAGTAGGTACATAAACATATTTTAGAAGATTTTTTTTTGACTACAAATATTTGTCTTTAATAGTTCTGTAAACAAATTAATTACCAATTTGTAAAATAATTATGTAAACCAATTGTTGTGGAATAGGAGTAATTACCATTGGTTATATAGGATATTCATATTTAATAACTAAAATTTTAACCACTTGATTATCATGAATATACTTTAAACACTCATCAATAATAGAAGGAACTACTCTAGTTTTTTATAACCAAGGTCTCCCTAATAACATATTAAAGACACATTTTCTTGGTAACACTAAGAAAGGAGTGGGAAATATGAGAGGTGCCAATTATATATTTAATAATATATGTATAAGAGTATCATGTATATGACCATCAAATGCTTTCACAAATATAGATTTATGTTGTAAATCTTTCTCCTTATAAACAAGAGAATGTAGAAAAGTTATGGTGCACATATTTTCACTAGATCCATTGTCTATCATAACAATATGGATTAGTCTTATTACAAGCTATGATTTATTAAATAATGAATGTCTTTCATAATCATCATCAAAATAATTTGAATCATCAAATGTAAAATATGGACATGATACTAGCTTATATGTAACTATACCAATGATACTTTGAAGTGGATGTCCATATGAAGATGGAGGAGGATGTGCATTATATGCATAATTTACATCATAATTTTTCTTGTTATCTTGCTCTATTGTAAAGGTCTCTTTAGTCATAATTATCTTTGTATTTACATTTACTTATGTGATAACATCTTTATTACATGTATAAATATTAATAATATTCTCATCAATGAGGTCTTTACTTTTGTGATTAAGCTTCATACATCTATTTGTAGAATATCAATAACATATATGATGACCACAAAATGTATCCCCATCAAAACTTATATATTGAGGTCTACATAGATCAATTTTGAATGGTGGAGGAAGTTTAATAACATGATATTCAAGAAGCTTTTTAGTAGCACATAAGGAGGTGAAGGTATTCTTTATAAGTGACTCCTCGATGGAGCTTGTAGTTTAAGATTAGGTGGTGGCGATGATATAGAATTTAATTTAACTTTGTCCTCATTTTTTCTATCATTAGTTTTGCTCTTATAATTATTTTTTCTTTGAAATTTGATTATTTATGTAAAAGAGCATTAGAATTATAATCGAGCTTATTCAAAAATAATCAATTTAACCTCACACTCTTTAACTACATGGCATTGTTAATTAAAAAAAATTAACTTATCAAACATGAAATAATTATGAAGAAGAGTAAGCAAGCATTGAGTAAAATTTTATTTAAGCTCAATATATCGCATTTGATTTTTCATTTTGAAAAGCATAGTCTTGTATCTTAAAACATACTCACTAATTATCTCATTTGGATCTTGTTTGATCCTTGTAATTTGAGCATAGGATAACCTATCACCAATATTGATATAAAAATATGCCAATAACAGATCTATAAAAGGATTGAAAGTATTAATTGATCAAAGTAAAATATCATAGAACCATATGAGAGCATAATCTTTGAGATTGCATGGAAAGAGCTTAGTTAACAATATGTCATTATCCACATAATATAGACAAGCTACATGGAAGGCATGAAAATGTTGTTTAGGATTACCTTTGCCTTAATAAATAAGGATTTTAGGAGCCACAAATCTATTTGGAGAAGGATAGGATGAAATTTGAGGAACCAAAGATTTATACAATAAATTACTATAATCTAAGGAAGGGTTAGCATGAGAAATGGTTTTATCAATAGCAGATAGCTTGAATTGTAAAATAAGAAGGGTTTATTCAAGTGAAGAAGTGGTTATAATAATGGGAGGAGTATAGGTATTATTAGTATCCATAGGCATGTACAACTAAGGAAAAGAAAATGATGTTCCTAGATCAAGGGATAAAATGGTATAACTGAAAACATGGGAAGGACTAATAGAATCTTACTTCTTAAGTTCATCTTGAGCAATATAAATAATCAAATAAATATTTTCTTGATGTGATCTAACATAATCTTTAAATTAATCATACTTATTTTATGCGTCAATGTCAAAGATAAGGGACATGACGTGCCCATGGAGAGGATAAAGGGTGGGCGATAATACATATTATGTGTAAAACTCCATGATATAACACTCTCTTGTTCCCAATTCATTAAACATTTAAGAAATATTATAGGAAAAACTTGATGGCAAGATATGAGAGAACAAACATTTAGATTTAACTTAGTAAAAAATAAATGGGAGATGATAACCTCTAATCCATATGATGTGATCAACTATTTATGGACCTAATAAATACCTATCCCAAGAGGTTTCCCAAAATACCACCACATATACATTTGGGTTTTAGGAATAGGGAATAATGGTTACATATTAATCTCAAATTTGGCTAGAGAAACCCAATAGAATATATAAAATGATCTATTAAATATATAAAATTAAACATCTAATGAAAAAATGTAAGAAGAGGGAAAGACTAAAATATAAGAAGGTAAAAATTGTACATGATGTGAAATTCACATGTATTTATTTTCCATATTTGATCCTTCAACAAGATTTTGGAGGACAGTTACCAAGTAAGCACCACCCATTGGCCCAATCTTCACCTTGTAATCTTATTTGCACTAATAAGAATCTTAATAAGGTCCAAAGTTCCCTTTAAGTCCCTTTCTCTATATCATCAAGTATAAAACCTATACTAAGGTAATTTACACACAATGGTTTAAAAATTATACACTATGTGATTAAAAAACTATGCATGAAACTTACATGAAATACTGTAACAAAACTATTTAAACTTAATCATCTATCATTCCTTTTATTTATAAAAATTACATTATGTAATATCCTAATTTATATTGGGTTTATAATAAGGATATGAAATTAAAATTTTCTATAAAAAGAAAGCAAGTTAATTCTTTTGTTAGCCATTCAATGAGGGGCATGTGTTTACTCTAGGCGTACATCTCCACTACTCTCTAAAAACCATAAAATAACTCAATATTAGGTAATATATATTCTTATAATGTCCATATGGTTCACACATATAAGGCATATTATATTTTAAAATATTTTACCTCTGATAAAGAACTATGTCCTATAAAATAATCATTTGAATTTGATAAAGAACCATGTGTTGTAAAATAACCCTATGAATCATTGTTAGTGTGTCTACATAAACATGTACCCTCAAACATGGGAGAAGCTGATGCAACAACATGTACCTATGTATTAGCATTTTTCATAATCTAAAATGTTGTGTTAAATATAAACATTATATTATGTCTCATTTGGCAATGAGGAAGATTTGTCTTTATATTTCTATCCAAATCATCATGTTCATAGGTGATAATATTATGCTCAAGAATCTATGCAGAAACTATGGTTTTTTCATGCTCATGACTATGCAAAGAAAATAAAATATCCTTTTGCTCAAAGTAGGTACATAAAAATGTTTTCTCAAATGCAAACATTTATCTTGAATAGTTATATATAAATTAATTCACTACTAATTTGCTAAATAATTGTGTGAACCAAATGATGTGGAATAAATGATGTGGAACTGGAATAGGTACCATTGGTTTTATAGAATATTCATATTAAATAAATAAAATTTTAACCACTTGATTATCATAAATATACTTTAAACACTAATGAATATTATAAGGAACTAATTCATTTTTTTATAAACATGTCTCCTTAATAACATATCAAAGACACTTTATCTTGGTAACATTAATAAATAAATGGAAAATATGAGAGGTCCACTTGTAGATTTAATAATATATGTATAATAATATCTTATGCATGACCATTAAATGCTTTCACAAATATAGATGTATGTTATATATCATTTTCATTATAAACATGAGAATGTAGAAGAGTTATGATGCACATATTTTCACTTGATCCATTATCTATCATGACACTATAGATTCATTTGATGCAAAAATGTGGTCTAATGAATAATGCATGTTTATCACAATCATCATTAAAAATTTTATAATCATTAAATGTAATATATAAGCATGATATGATCTTGCATGTAACTATACCAATGATATTATAAAGTGTATATTCATATGAGGATGGAGGAGGATTAACATTATGTTAATATTTTACTTCATAATTTTTCTTGTTAGCTTGTGTTTCATGATTTGGAAAGGGTTGTTTAAATACAATTTGCTTTGAATTTTTATTTGCTTATGGGATAACATCTTTATTAGGTGTATAAATTTATAAACAATATTGTCATCAATGAATTATTGAATTTTTTGATTGAGCTTCATACATATATTTGGATAATATCCAACACATATATGATCATCACAAAATGTATTCCCATCAAAACATAAATATTCGGGTTTAAATGAATTTATTTGGAATGGCAGGGGAAGTGTAATAACATGATAGTCAAGAAGTTTTGTAAGAGCACATAAGGAGGTGAAGGTATCCTTGAGAATTGACTCCTCAGTGAGGATTTTAATTAAGATTAGGTGGTGACCATAATATATAATTTGCTATAACTTTATCTTCATTTTTTCTATCATTAGTTGTGATCTTATAATTAGGTTTTCTTTGAAATTTTATTATTTAGGTATAAAGAGAATTAGAACTATAATCAAGATTATTCAATTTAATCAATTTAACCTCACACTCTTTAAGTATATGGCATTATTAATAAAATAATTTTAACTTATCAAAAATGAATGACTCATTAAGAAGATTTTTCAAGGTTTAATTAAAAATGTATTTAAGCTCAATATATGCCATTTTTTTTTTTTGCCAAGCATAGTCTTGTATCCTAGAACATACTCACTAATTGTCTCATTTGGACATTATTTGATCCTAGTAATTTGAGCATAGCATAACTTGTCACCAATATTGATATAAAAACGTGCCAATAACTAATATGTTAAAGTATTAATTGATCAAATTGGAATATTATAGAACCATTTTAGAGCAAAATATTTGATACTACATGGAAAGAGCTTAGTTAATAATCTATCATTATCTGCATAATCTAGACAAGCTAAATGGAAGGCATGAAAATGCTATTTAGAATTACCTTTACCTTCATAAAAAAGAATATTAGGATCTACAAATCCATTTGGAGGAGGATAGGATGAAATTTCAGGATCCAAAGATTTATACCATAAATTACTAGCATTTAAGGAAGGATTTGCATGAGAAATAGTTTTCTCGATAGCAAATATCTGGATAGTAAGAGAAGAAGGGTTTATTTAATGGAATCAGTTGTTATAATAATGGGAGAAGTATGGGTAGTACGAGTTTGCATAGGCATGTATAACTAAGGAAAATCAAAGGATGTTCCTAAATCAAGAGATAAAATGGTAGAAGTGCATCAATGTAAAATATAAGGCCCATGAAATTACCATGGAGAGGATGAGAGGTGCGTTATAAGATACATTCTATGGAAAAATGCATGACATAGTACTATCTTGTTCCCAAGTCATTAAATATTTATCAAATATTATAGGAGAATATTGATGGCAAGATATGAGAGAACAAATATTTGGATTCAACTTAGTAAAATATAAATGGGAGATGATCACCTATAATCAATATCATGTGATCAAGTATTTATGGCCCTAATAAATACCAATCCCAATAAGTTTTCCAAAATACCACTACATAGGCTTTTAGGAATAGGGAATAATTGTCATAACTTAATCTCTAATTTGTCCAGATAAACCCAGTAGAATATAGAAAATGATCTAGTAAAAATATGAAATTAAACACCTAATGGAAAAATGTAAGAGGGAAAGACTAAAATATAAAAAGGTAAAATTTCTACATAATATGTAATTCACATGTATTTATTTTTCATATTTGATTCTTCAACAAGAATTTTAAGGAAGGGGACCAAGTAAGAAACACCCATTGACCCAATCTTCACCTTGTAAGATTATGTGCACTAGTAAGAATCCTAGTTATATACCAAGTTCTAGTCAAGTCCATTTCTCTCTATCATCAAGCAAAACACTATACTAAGGTAATTTTCACACAATGGTTTAAAAATTATACACGATGTGAGTAATAAAACTAGGAATGAATCTTAAATGAAATATTGTAATGAAACTATTTAAACTTATTCATCTATTCTTCCTTTTATTTCATTTTTTTTGGGTGTAATATCCTAGCTTCTATTGGATTTAAAATAAGAATATGTAATTAAAATTTACTAGAAAAAGGGAGCAAATTACTTCCTTTGTTAGCCATTCAATGAGGGGCATGTGTCCACTCTAGGCCTACAACTCCACTGTTATTTAGAAAAAATCAAATAACTCAATATTAGGTAATAAATATTCCTATAATGTCACTAAGGTTCACACATCTGAGGCATATTTTTTTTCCAAAAGGAGTGCAAGATAACAATTTTTGGAAATTTGAATTTTTTGCTTCAAAGAAAATTTGAAAAACATGTTTCTTGGACTAGGTTCCATCAAAGATAATTCTTTCTTGGGATTTGATTAATGTTTTATTTTTTTTTAATAATTATGTGATGCACATTATCGTGTTCCAATAAGTTAGTGGGAATATTTTCTTAAAATGTTATGTGGTTAATACACACATATGTTAGATAAGAACATTCATACTAGGTACAAGGTCCCTATGTCATTTCTAGTGTAAGTGTAATTTATGGGTCTATGGTCAATCTCTTTTCTTGTTTTCTATCTTCAAACACTACTCACATTAAAAATATTTACATGTGTCAAAATATGTATTCAATATACAAAATAACGGTGGTATAATATCCAAATATCATGGTATATTGACATGGTTTTGAAAATCATATCACAATTGCATAATCCATAATAAAAATTTCAATTTGCACTTATATTCACAATATTAAATCAAATATCCAACTCCTTATTTAAATAAATAAGTATGAAACAATAATATATGTTGCATACATCATTAGAAGAATTTATTAGCCAATCATATATAATATGGAAGCATACAATCATGTCGGTAATAGAATAGGTAAATGTAGAGACACTATAAGTTTAATAATAATGTTATATTCCAAGAATCATCAATATATTCATAGATGAACCATAAAAATATAAATAAAGTTAATCTTATCAATCATGTCCACAATCCTTATAACCATAGAAATATAAATAAATAAGTTTATGAAAGCACATCAAAATAAATATTAAAATAATTATGTCCTTCACACACACACACACACACACACACACATATGGGGCTTAAAATACATATTAAGGGTCCCATACCCGGTTAGAAAACTCGAAATATTTACATGAAAGATATATATATATATATATAGAGAGAGAGAGAGATCAAATTATCAACAAACACAGATACAATATATCATGTGGAAACAAATGTCAAGTAAAAAATGGAGAGTAAAACATGCATCATATAATGAGGCTCACTAGTGAACGGAAGCATATTTACCAAAATGGTGAAGTAAGGATACAAAAACTAGCTCCACAATCTTAAATGTAGTAAGAAACAGATGTCTTTAGTCCAAATAACCATGGACTTCAAAGAAGCATGCATCTAATTTGTAAGTATGTTTCTTTTTAATTATTTTATATTAATACATATTCTATTCAGAATATATTTTTAATAATAATTTCATTAATTATTATATTTACATGTTCTAATAAGAGGATTGTGAGGATTTTCTTCAATGTTGACATGAAGAGCGCATTTTTATTGATAGATATATTTTTCTGTAGAACTAAATTACAACTAATAAATACCAACCAATGTAGGTACATTGTTTAAATTGATTGTATAATATATTCTTATATTTTATTTATGAAATACATAATTTACCCTTTTTTCTATACTATAATTTTATGAATTTTGTTAATATTTGTTGTGTTATGTTTTATGAAGTAGAAGCACTTAATTAACATAGAATCAAAATATTAAAAAAATATTATAATTATAAATAACAATCAATATAGATACATTGTGTAAATTGATTGTATAATTTATTTTTATATTTTATTTATGAAATATATAATCTACTTTTTTTCTATACTTTAATTTTATAATTGTTTTAATATTTATTTTTTTATATTTTATGGATTGGAAGCACTTAATTAACATATAATAAAAATATAAAAAATATTTTAATTATAAATAAGATGATTCTAACTATTAAGGTTATAATACTTTATGTCATGCATTACAAGTTCGCAAGTCATTATTTGAAGTGCGGTGTTGAAAATTGGAGTGTTGACAATAGAGGTGCATATCGCAAGTCATTATTTGAAGTGTGGTGTTGAAAATCAGTGTTGACAATGGAGGTGCATATGGTTGAATAGATGCCAATGAGGGGTGGGATGAAATAACTAATCTTTATGATTATAATTTTTTATAATAAAAATTACATCTAAATATTATCATTATTTTATTGTTACATTCACTTCTTTATTATGATATTTTATTAATGTGTTTATTATATTATTATGTGATTATTTATATTATTCATTTTTTTAATATTATTTGCATTCAATTTTACCTACAATGTCATAATCAAGTATTATTAATCACATTATTAGTTTTTATGTATAAGATGACAAGTTCAATTTAATTATTTCACAATTAAACACTTAATAATATGATCATTATAATTATATAAGTATACATATAATAGTTATAATTTTATAATTAAATATTTAATAATATTAAATGATTATAATTAATTAAAAAATTTGATATAATTTGAAATTTTAAAGTTGGAATAAAGCCACATTTTTAACCAATTTAGGGTCGTATTTAAATTTTTAGATATTGTCAAACTTAATATCATTTTTAGGTTAGATTTAATATCACAGTGAAAGTCATACGTAATGTCAAATTTAATATTCATTTAGTGGCATCCACTAATGTCACCTTAGTATCATTTATTAATATTATATCGATCTTGTTTCCTAGTGTCACCTTAGTGTTATTGGCTTAGTGATGTTAGTAGGTAACATGAAGGTGATATTATGGACCATTGCTAGGTCGACATTTGCTTGCAATTGTATGAAGTGTACATAAAAGTTGTACTAAATTTGCTTGTCTTGAAAATGAATAAAACTTTAATGAGTCAATTTGAATTTCAAAATTTCTTATTTTGTAACTTAAATAATACTTAAAATCTACTTTTAAATGATCAAATTTGTGTAATAATGCTTGTTCTGTAAGCAAGGAAAAATAAAAGATGAGAAGCATATAATGATATAGTAACTGATGTGTAAATAACGAAATAAAAATATGAATTACAGTACGAAAATTTAAATAATTTTCACAATTACTCTAAATTTAACGGTCAAACAAGTACACAATTATATTAAATATGTCTTACAACGCCATAACCATAATAGAACTTAAATAAGATAATATCATATGAAATAACAAACTTGAGATTAGTATACACACTGCACTGCAGAAAACTTTCGGAAATTATATTTTTACATCGTACTTTATTCGAGTGTATATATAGAACATAGTGTATACCATTACTTTCGCATATTACATAATTATCAGTATTTTTTTTTAGTGTGTTATAATTTACATTGTGTAGATTAAATGAGCATAAATTGCCTACAAGGAGACAATTTGTCGACTAGTTGGCGAAGATGTAATTTTTATATTCAATAATGACGTGCACGTATCCATTCAATAATCTTGACTCCAATATCTAAGAAAGTCTAGTTTTGTTTGAAATTCAAAAGTTAATAGTACATTTACCACATATAATGAAGATAGTCTCATTTGGCGTCTTCAATCAAAGATAGGATACTTGGCTTGGCTTATTGTAGAATTATTTAGCCGTCCAACTGATGAGCTTGAGTTGATGGTTACTCCGATGTGAGAGCATTTGGATTCAACTTAGTAAAATATAAAGGGGAGGTGAACATCTTCAATTCATACGATGTTATGAAGTATTTATGGCCCTAATCAATACAAATCTCAAGTAGTTTCTCAAAATACCATTAAATAGACAATTAGGTTTTAAGGATAGAGAAGATTGGTCGCATCTTAAGTCTCCAATTTGGCTAGAGAAACCGAATAGAGCTCCGCAAATCATCTATTAAATATATAAAATTAAATATTTTATAGAAACATGTAAGAAAAGGGAAAAAGTGAAATATAAAAAAATAATATTTCTACATAATATATAATTCTCTAATATTTCTTTTTCATATTTGAATTTTTAACAAAATTTTAAAGGAATGGGACCAAACAAACTTAACTTCCATTGACCCAATCTTCACCTTGTAAGCTTATGTAAAACAATAAGAATACAACTTAACCCCTAACTTCCACTTAAGTTCCTTTCTCTTTATCATTAAGTACAACTCTATTTAAGGTAATTTACACGTAATAGTTAATTACAAAATTAGACATAAAACTTACACGAAATATTATGATTAAAATTTTTACACTTATTTATTTATTCTTATTTATATTTCTAAAAAAATTTCTCTATAATATCTTAATTTCTATTGGATTTAAAATAAAGAAATACAACTTAAATTTTCTATAAAAAGGGAGCAAATTACTTCTTTGTTTAGTAATTCACAGAGGGGCATGTGTCCACTCCAAGCTTACAACTCCATTACTCTTTAAAGCCATCGAATAACTTGATATTAGGAAAGAGATCTTCCTATAATGTCCTTAATGTTCACACATCAAAGGCATCTTTTCTTCCAATAAGAGTGCAAGATAAAAATTTCTAGAAATTGGAATTTTTTGCTTCCATGGAAATTTGAAATACATGTTTTTTGGATTGGGTTCCATCAAAGTTAATTCTTTCTTCAGATTTGATTAATAAATTTTTTTTTAATAGTTATGTGGTTCATATTCTCGTGTTCTAATAAGTCAATCGAGATTTTTTTCTCAAAACGTTATGTTGTTAATGTACACAAAGGTTTTATAACACCGCTCATACTAGGTACAAAGACGTTATGTCATGTCTAGAGTAGGTATAATTTCTTGGTCTATGATCAACCTCTTGTCATAATTTCTACCTTCAAACACCTCTCACATTAACACTCTTTACATGTGTCAAAACATTCATTCAATATATAAAATAACAATGATATAATATCCAAATATCATGTTATAGCCACATAGTTTTAAGAATCATATCTCAATCACATAATCCATAATAATAGTTTTAATTTGATTCAATATTAACAATATTAAATCGCATATCCAAGTCTTTATATTACTTGCAATAATTTAAACTAATAATATGTGTTGCATACATTGTTAGAAAAAACTATTACTCAATCATACATAATACGTCATATAATCATGTCTAGAGTAGAATAGAAAAATAACAACACACTATAAATTTATTAATAATGTTATATTTCAAAAATTATCAATACATTTATTGATAAATAATACAAATATAAATAAAATTAATCTTATCAATCATATCCAAAATCTACATAACCATAAAATTCTAAGTACATAAATTCATCATAACATATCAATATAAAGAGTTAAAATAATTATATCTAACATATTATATATATATATATATAAAGATAAAGTAAGTAAATATGCATGTATAAATACTATTGTATAAGCTAGGCTCAAATTATTAAAAAAACATAAATACAGTACATCATGTGGTAAGAATGGTCGAGCAAAAAATGGAGAATAAAACATGTATTATAGGATGAGGCTCATTGGTAGATGCAAACGTATTTACTAAAATGGTGAAGGACGGGTGGAAAAAGTATCTCCACAATCCTAAATTTAGTAAGATAAGGTCTTTAGTGACAAGAAACCATGGACATCGAAGGAGCATGCATCTAATTATTTATTTTTAATAATAATGTCATTAATAAGAAGATTATGAGGATTTTCTCCAGCATTGTTATGAGGAGCACATTTATATTGATAGATATATTTCCGAGAAGCAAATTACAACTAATGGATACAAACAAATATAGGTGCACTATTTAAATTGATGGTATAATGTGTCCATGTATTTTATTTATGAAATATATAGTTTTTTTTTTTTAATTATTAATTTATAATTTTTTTTAATAGTTATAATATGTTTGAGGGAACAGAAATACTTAATTTAAAATCAAAATATAAAAATTATTTTAATTATAAATAAGATGATATTAATTATAGGGGTTATGCTACTTCATGTGTTGTATTGTAAGATTGTAAATCACTTTTTGAATAGTGGGTGTTGAAAATCGAGGTGTTGACAATAGAAGTGCTTATAGTTGAATAAATGTGAATAAAGGGTTTAATAAAATAACTTATTTTAATGATTATATATTTTATAAAAAAAATTATATATAGAAATTATGATTTTATCATTATATTATTATCATATTCATTTTATTATTTATATATTTTATTAATATGTTCATTATATTATTTTATGATTACAAGGTGGTTTATATTATTCATTTTTTATACATTAATTACATTCAATTTTATTTACAATTTTATAATCAAATATTATCATTCACATTATTATTTTTTATATGTAATGTGATAAGTTCAATTCAATTGTTTCACAGTAAATAGTTAATATCATTATCATTATAATAATATAAATATACATATGATAATTATAATTTTGTAATAAGATATTATAATTTTATAATTAATAATATTAAATGATTATAATTAATTAAAAAACTTGATATAATTTGAAATATTAAAGTTGTAATATAATCAAATTTTTAATTAGGTTGTATTTAAATTTGTAGATAATATCAAATTTAATAACATTTTAAAATGAGACTTAGTGTCGCAGTTAAAGTCAAACATAATATCAAATTTAATATTCATTTAGTGGCATCCAATAATATTACCTTGATATCATTTCTTAAAATTATCTCGATATCATTTCTTAATATCTCGATAGCATTTCTTAATATCATCTTAGTGTTATTGGCTAATGTTACCTTAGTGATGTTAGCAAGTAACATTAGGGTGATATTATGGCCCATTGCTAGGTCGACATTAGCCCGCCTTTGTATAAAGTGTACATGATAATTGTAGTAAATTTGTTCGTGTTAACATTAAATGCGATTTTAATAAGTAGATTTGAGTTTCAAAATTTCTTATTTTATAACTTAAAAAAAAACCAAAAATCTATTTTTAAATAATCAAATTGATGTAGTAATATTTATTTTGTAAATAAAAAATGAAAAATAAAAAATATGTAATGATACAATAACTTATATGTAAATAATTAAGATAAAAATAATATGAAGATTTAAACAGTTATCAGATTTACTCAAAATTTAATAATTAAACAAATACACAATTATATTAAAGGAGTCTTAGAACACCATACTATAAACAAATTTAAATAAAATAATATCGTATGAAATAACATACTTGAGATTGATATACACACTGCACTGCAGCAAACTTTGGGAAATTCTTTTGTTGCATCGTACTTTACTCCATAGTGTATTGATCTAACATAGTGTATACTATTACTTTCGCGAATTACAGAATTATTAGCAATTTTTGACGGCGTGTTCTAATTTACATTGTGTAGAATAAATGAGCATAAATTGCCTAGGAGGAGACAATTTGTCGACTACTTGGCGAACAAATAATTTTTATATTCATGTGGCCCGCACTGTGACAAAACGCTCCCCTCATAAGGACATGCACCTGCCTAACCAGTGCCAACGAAATTCTTTGTCACCTTCGAAAGCAAGGTTTTTTATTTATTTTTTCTAACTTGTTGAAAACGGTACTCGCGTGGACATGATTTTAGCGTTTGGTATCTATGAGTATATGCCTTTGAGTTTATTGGCTTTGTTGTAGTGTTTATCACTCAATAAAGATATTTGGAAATTTGCAATTGCACCAAGTCCACATGAATATACTGTCGATCTAGATTTTATTTCCAATGGTTTAATTTTAGTTTGACTGATTCAAATTTTTTGTTTCAGGTACGGCAGATGAATGTTATGTTTTCATCCCAGCATAGCACTGCAACCTGTTGTACGAAGCTTTTTTTATGGCTAAAGCTGGCAAGAGTGCAGACACGTTATTGGATAAGTACAAGTAATTTCCGATCCATAATGGTGACTCCAATATCTGAGAAGTCTAGTTTTGCTTGAAATTTAAAAGTTACTAGTACATTTATCACATATACTGAAGACAGGCTCACATGGCGTCTTCCATCAAAGACAGGATGCTTCGCTTGGCTTATCGTAGAATTGTCGAGTCGTCCGGCTGATGAGCTTGCATCGATGCTTACTCCGATGTGCCAGCACTTATTTTGGTTTTTTGGAGAATTTTGTAAGTCCTGGTTGATAAAAATAAATCCGTGCTTACTCCCACGTGATTTTTTAAATTTTTTGATGATGTGTCACATCTTTGCCACTGATAAAAATTCAACTTTCCCAGCGCTTTCAAAAAGCTTTAACCCGTGTTACAACTGTACTTTAAAAATTCCTTTTCAAAAAAAATAATTTTGAATTTACTTCTCATGTGTGAAGGGAAAGGATTTTTCTCAAATTTTAAAATAATAATTATAATTAGATTTAACATGTCACATTATCTTATAGGGCGAAGCTTAACTTGTATGCATAAATATTGCTTCACAATAAATAGAATTATCGATCATCATATTGTAAAATCCATGTGTAGTTAGGCTGGTTACGCTGATGGAGTCACTAGTGAAAGATTGTATGGTCAAAGCCTATTGATGGAGCATGTTTTTGGTCAATAATATTATGCTCACATATTTTAAGGTATTTATTAGTCAAAGATTTATATTTATCCATAATAACCTACTTATTGCGTGTATTTATATTAATTTAATTTCACAACTATTGTTATTAATATTAAGAGTTAAAAATTAGCATCACTTTTATCTTAAATAGGAAAAAAACTTGTTTATCTTATTTCCTTTCATCTCTTCCTTTATATATTTAGTAAGAAAAGGCTATATATTTTATTGACTTTTTCATTTTTATATTTTTTTATTATTCAATTATTTAACATTTTAATTGTTTTTTTTTTTTTTTTTTTAAATCGTAAACTTCTATAGTTTATGATATCAATTTCAACAAATGTAAATAGATAAATTTATATTATTTTATTGATCAAGAAAAGCTTTCATAATATAATGTTCAGGTTAGATTGTTTTCTTAAACAAAAACTTTAATAAACTTTAATAATATACCAAACTCAACTAATTGTTGTTCCAATTGCCCAAATCAACATATTAATATTAATTACTACTAGCATAATATTAACATATTCACAAAATAGGGCGTCTCTCTAAGATGATTCTTGCCCCGCACATAATAGTAACAAGTAATAAATATAAGTCTAAACCTTTGATCATTAAACCTAACAAAACTCGTTTGATCTAAAGAGAACCAAAAGATTATCTAGAGCAAGATGAATTTTAAGCCATCCAACAATAGATGTTGCAACATGTCCATTGGACCTATGTACATCTGGGACTGGTCAACCTATGTCGATATTGATACTGCAATTGTAGCCTAGCATCTTTATACCTAATTCCATGTGACACTATCCAACATGAATACGATCATCATCCTAGACATACTCATCTCATTTAATCATTTGTACCTATATTATAGTATAAATATCATTATGGAAATAGTCGACCACATCAATCCATATCTTGATATGCATGGTACATAATAACTATGACCATTTTGTAAATACTAATGGTGCTTCCAACCCCTGTTACTTGTAAAATTACTTATCACTAAAAAATGAAAAACATTTTCTTCCCTCTCTATCACAAGAGAGTTGAGAAATATATGCAATAGAAATATATCAAATAATTATCCTACTACTCATTAATGATATCAAATAAATCAAAAATAATAATTTAGAAATGGAAACATCAAACTCCTATCATCTATCCTAAATCTCACTAAAATAAAACCTAATATTAAAGCTAACAAAAAACTCGTAGTTGGCAGGGTTTTTGCTTTGTAAGTCTTATTTATCATTAGGAACATGCAACCCACAATATATTATATTGTGAGTAGGAAATTTTTTGGGATTACATCCATTTATATCACACCAAAAAAAATCCATTTTCAAATATTCCATATGTCCCATGGTATATTTTTGCATTATGTTGGTCCATATTTGAGTAGAGCATGATTTATGACTTAGGGTTTATGATCTAGGTGTAGTTAATGCATGAATTTTAAAGATTATTTCATGTAGATAGATGTTGATATGCCCTATTATATTATTAAATCAATTATTTATGAGATATTTCTGATGTATCAACCTATAGGATTACAACATATAGTGGATGTTGCCCTGCCACATGTGTAGCAGTGGACATAGGATCATATGTTACATGTTATAACACATGCCTTAGCATTTTGGTCTATACATTGCATCAGATTATTGTGTAGATATATATTAGAAAGGTGGATACATTGAACTCACATCCAATTACCTTTCATGTGTAGGTTCATTTTGAGGATTAAAAGGACTATTCTTGGTGGGTAGAGCCACATCTAGTGCCTCACTTGTGATGACATTTTGGGTTGTCACACCTAGTAGTTCCTATAATAGCTCCAATAATTTAGGCACAACATGAGAGGGAACATTTTTATGTGGGAGGTATGGGAATATAAGAATAGCTTCTCATCATACCACTGCATTGAATGGGACCTTTAAAATAATGGCATTGGTGAAAGTGAGGGGATCTAGTAATGGCAAAAAGAGGAGGATATTTAGTTGTTTATGAAAAATACTAGATCTTATAATGACCACCATGGCCATGGATATAAAGGTAGGCTCCAGTGCAGTTGTAGATACAACCACACCCATAAGTACCACCACAAGGTGATCTAGCAGTGCAACCTGTGCTAAGTTGGTCAATTATGATGCATATTTATAGTGGAGTGCATCATACTCATGTTATTTATCTTATCCATTATCAATTCTTCTCATCACCATAAACCCATGCTTCATAAGAGGTGCTTGGTGGGTGAGTAAGTGGATCTATTTTTGGTGAGTATGATGTGTTTTGTTGATGTTTATTTTGTTAATATACATATAAATATACATGTTAGATGGATGTATGATTTTGGAGATATATATGTGAGATATAATATACTTTTGGTTTTCATTTTCAAGATGTTTTAGTGTAGTATGATAGATGGTTGGCCATGGTGCAGGCTATGTATCATGATATGTTAGATGGTGTGCTACCTTAGTGTGAGATGATGCAAATGATTGATCATATGGTGCTTTCCACACCGACACATGCTAGTTTGTTTAGGTTGGTTGGTGAGGTATCTTGATATCTTTATAGAGTAGCATATGGATCAAAATTTACTCTTCCAATTATGGTGGGTCAAGGGATACTCTTCCAAGTTCAATAAAAAGGAAAATCTTAGGTGTTTATGAAATATCATGAGGTATGTGGAAACTAAAGATTGTATTTATCTATGTTTTATTGATATGATTATTGAGGATCCTAAATAAAATATCACATATCCCTTCACAATAGTATAACTAAGTAGTTTTACAACTATTAGCATGAGGTTTCTATGCAAATCGAGACAAAGTGAAAAATAAAGGAAAAAAATAAGTATCAAAAACAAATTGTATAATTTTTGAAGCTAAAAAATAGGTATTCAACTCTTTTTAAATCAAAACTAAGATTAATTACTTTGAAAAAAATTGAATTGCATTGCTTATGTGGAAAGCGAAACACACAAAATAAGGTTGGCCAGGACTGATCTAGTTGAGAAAAAAGAGTAGAACAAGGTCCATGATGGTGGACACAATATATTGTAACAAAATAGGGAAAATAAATTAGGTTGGCTAGGTCAAATTAATTTGTTGTAAAAATAATAAGATGCGTAACTAAGTCATCCAAGTCAACTTATTTGATTATGTGATACAATTTTAAGAAATGTGTAAAACTTGAAAAATAGAATGGAAATCTAAAATACTTAGTAATTTTAATAAAAATTAGAAATGAAAAACTGAGATAATTGACAAAATTGAAGTATTAACATGGTTTTAAGAAACCTAATAAATATGACTACGTTGACTAAGATTAACATAGTTCGTAAACTAAGAGTATTGTAGATGTAATTATTGGAACATGATAATCCAAGCTTGATTTATTCTTCCCAAGGCAAGAACCTGAAATCCATAATGAAATTAGGTTGACTAGGATTGACATAGTCTTTGTAAGGATAAAAAATGAAAACATTAAGATAAAACTAGGTCGACCAGCATGACATAGTTGGCTGAAAATGAAAAATAAAGGCTTTAGAAATGAACTAAGTTGGCCATCACAACCTAGTTAATTGTAATTGAAAACTAAAAAACTAGGGAATAAATTTAGTTGACTAGCATTAATACCTAGCTAACTGTAGACCTATAATATGTAAGTGGATAGAATAACTTAGTAAACTAATATGACCTAGTTCATTGTGGATGAAAGATCTACAAATAGAGGACAAAACTAGGTCGATTGGTGTGACCTAGTTGACTATAGATATTGAAACTATAAATAAAGGAAATAGCAAAGTCAACCTGCATGACTAAGTTTACTACATATGAAACCCTAAAAACATATAACAATACTAGGTCGACCAATGTAGCCTAAATGATTGTAGATCTTGAACATGTAAACAAATGCTAAAACAATATCAACCAACATGACCTACTTGATTTTAAATGAAAATTTTGAAATACAAGGGTTGGATTAATGTCTTGTTCACCATAATATATGTAAAAGATTAATATGTATCTATAACTTACCCTAATTAGTAAATTCAATCTTGGATAAGCTAATCAACTGACATCTATTATAATAATTTGAATATCAAGAGCATGATTAAATTCAATCTACCAAACCTAACTAAGGGATCACTTATCATACAAAACTAAAGGAAAGTGTTCAAAAGCCTCTAGTCAAATATTTTTATGTAACAACCCTATCAAGGTATTATAATAGAATCAATCAACAATCTTGTGAAGTACCAATGGTTAGCCCACCCCTTTATCGTTACACACTCTAAGGTGTGCACATAGAGATATTAAAATTTGAAAGGTTCCTCAAAGAGATAAACCACCAGTAAATGATAAGGTTTAAAAATATTGTGTGTATACAAATTCCAATAATGGGTTCAATTCCATAAGAGAAATTAAAATGTAAAAAGGAGCCTATTGTTGGTGGGGATCAGACTAATGTGGGTTTCATCACAAAATAATATGGAGATATAAAAATGTAATAATATGCCATATAAGGATGGTTTATGCTCATTATGATCTCTTAAAGTGGGAAAGAAAGATAAGAAAAGATAAAAATAGGATATATTTTATTCCATAAAAGGAATTTGGAAATGGAAGAAAAATCATGACATTCAGATGAAGTATTTGGTGTGTTGAAATCGAACGTCATTTCCATTAAACTTTTTGGTCAAAAGATTAATTATACCACTTATTAAATCTTTGAGAGCATGATCTCAAATTTTAAATACTTAGGGTGTTTGATGCACAAGCATTAAAGGTGTGCAAGGAATCTTGGATGGATATAAAATAGTTGTTATATGTGTTTGTATGGTCTTGTTAGTGTTTTTTTTTGTTTAGACATGAAGAAGTTGATGTTGGATGAATTAATATTTAAATAAATTTGGAGTATCATAATTCTAAAGTCTTAGATCTCAGGAGCCCCATACAAAAGTGAGATTAGAGTGCCCCATCTCCAAAGAATTCATGCATAATCAACTTCATAGTATACTTTATATAAGATTGTAGGTATATTTTTGGAATAGATTTTTTAATAAAATTATACACAGTAATTCAAAAAATAATCAAAATGTTTTTTATTCAAATGTCTTGTACATATTTATCAACTACATCATGAGTAAAAAGAGGGAAATTGAAAACTATCAAATCTTGAACATAATTCTAAATGACATCTATATGAAAAGAATGTAATGGCTGAGAATGATAAACTACCAAATCTTATGCATTTTTAAGAGTTGAGGGAAGATAAATAAATTTTCAAGAGGTAAGGAATCTCAAATATTATTTAAAACAACAATATAAATGACCATGGAGATTGATAGTAAAGAAGCTCAAAGAAGTTACAAGAAGTGAGAAGGAGAGTGAGAAAGTTTTAGATTAGCATAACACTCCAAGAATAGAATAGATGGATGTTTCAATCCAAGAGGGACTACATGTGATTCAATATCATCTTCATTTATTGTAATAATATATTATATGGATGTATGTTAGTCTGAGTGTGTGTTCAATTATTTGTAACATGTTAGCGAATTCAATAAATATTATGTGTTGAAATATGTCAAGTCTAATAGTCTGCTCAAGTGTGTCCATGAGAGAGTGTCATACCCATCCAAAATGGACTTAAAGGCTATCCTTAAATGGTTACATATTTTGTGCTTGCAACATGACCCTATTGTGTTCTTGGTGAAACATGATGGGAGTATGTGTTTGTCATCTAGAAAAATAGTGAGACTATATTGTTTAGCTAAGATGTTGAAAGTTACTATAGTATAAATAATGATACCATAGTAGGACAACTAAATTTTTCATCTTTCAAAAATTAATACTTAAGCACTACACATGATGCCCTTGAACATAGGTAGACAATTAGGATTTTGGGAATGAAAACAATAAAGGGATTATTATTTTAAATAGCTATACCATGACTTTTTCACTTTAAATATCTCTTCTTGCACATGTGTAAGATAGTCAATCAATCAAATCAATAAACTCCTATATATAGACTACAGAGTAGAAATTTAAAAAAAGAACAAAAAATAATAATTTGGCATTGAATAGATATGGCTCCATAAGACAATCAATCAATCGAAATAGTAAGTGGATAATCATAAATCACTGATAGGAAATAGAAAAAAGGTAGTGCATATTAATTTGACATTTAATACACTTGGTGCAAGCACAATTTCATGGAGAGGAATGATAGTATAAAAAATGATATGTAATGACTGTCTTAGGTTTGGAGTGAATATGCTTGTGACAAACATGTATCATCTGGTGGGTGATTGAAACTCTATTATTTAGTTAAGACATTTGAAATACATATGGGGAAAATAGGGAAATGCAGGGTCACTTATTTCAATTTTAAGAGGAAGATGATAGAACTATCCATGATGCACTTGAATAAATGTGAACTTGCATGGTCGAGACATGAGTAAAATACACACGTGGAAATAAAAATATGAAACATTAATTTCATGGCTTTTCTGATTTGAGGATATTTTAATCTAGCTAATTAAGACAATCAATAAAAATATTGAATGACTAGTCATAAATCTACAAGAGGTGAAAAATAAAGTCACATAAATTAATTATCCATTGAATACAAATGGCAAAAGAATGGTTTCTTATAAAGGAATGATAATAGAATAATTGATATGTGATAAACCTCTCATTTTTTGGGTGAATGCAATGGGGTCATTCGTCTTTCATCCAATAGTCCTTGAATCTCTATTGTTTATCTTTAAACTTATGAGATCATATCTAGGAAAGAATAAGATAGAATAAAATTTGTAAATTCTTAATGTTTTACGAATAAAATTTGAGGCAAATTTAAACCATAACTCTACTTTTAAAGTTATTTTAATTTTATTTACCTTTCTAAATTTGAAATACGTATCTCATTTTTTTATTACCCTCATTTAAAATAATAAATTAATCAAAATATTAAATGACTTGTAATAAATCAACATGAATAAATTAGAAAAAAAAATGTACCATAAATTAATTTGGCTTTAAATGCACAAGGTGACTTAAAGCAAGAAATATTGAAATATATTAAATGACTAATCATAAATCACTAAGAGGATTTTTTTAATTTTTATTCATAATAATTAGAAATTTAATGCATATGTTGCATGCACAATTTCTTGGTGAACAATTATAATATAAAAACTGATATGTGATGCTTGTTTTATCATCCGAATGCATGACATGGGAACATGCAACTATCCCCTAACAGATGTCTGAGACTATTGTTTAGTTAAGAAATTTTTAAAGCATAAGGGTAATCCCTTAAATTGTACTCTGAATATAATAATAAAAAGTGGTTACAATTTTATATATATATATATATATATATATATATATATATATATATATATATATATATAATCGTAACTTTTTATTTTTTTTATTTATATATATGGGCCCAAAATTTGGCATTAATAAATGAAAATTATAAAAATACCATTGTGTTTAAAATTTTAAAAAAATGATAAGTTAAGAGAGATAAGATGGAATTATAATCCACAAGAAAATATTAATAAGGAGAATATTAATACAATTACAAGATATGTTAATAATAAAATCTAAGGCGTCAACTAAAATGAGTATTTAATATTCTATGACATAGAATTAGGTGTTTATGGACACAATGTCTAGGGTTTCATATGCTTCCACACTAATGACCAGAGTTGTTTTAACCTTTGAAAAGAATTACAAGAAACTATCTAAAGATATCCTAACATTAAGTTAAGAACCATAATCTCGCATGCATTTAGTAGTTTATATCCCTATGCTAAACCCCATAAGCTAGAATGTGATTAAAAACTAATATCACAATGAATCTAAACATATTAATAGCTTCACATGAAATTTAATACATCGTAGCTTTCCAAAATGTTGTTTAAAATAATATCATGATGTGTTTAAAATATATTATTTTTTCTTTTATTTCATATTTTTTTCAATGTTCAATTGAGATCCAGAATGCATGTAGGTCATGTTTTATATTTTTTAAATTTCATTTGAAATACAAAACACATACAAATCAGAACACATATTTCAATACACAAAATTAAAAAATTATATAATTTTTGTTTAAAAATAAAAACCAACCTAGAAATAGATATTCACATTGATTCTATGTTTCCAGGTTGGAACTTGTTTTTAAAAATAAAAAGAAAAGAAAATCAAACCATTAATAAGAAGAAAAAATGGGAACCTGACGATGATAGTCTAGAGTGCATGAGCTAAGTGTTAGAAGTGGGAGGTCTCAGGTTCCATTCCCTGAGATGACCACTTTCTAACATCATTCCCACACTAATTTATGATGGGTTATTCATGAAAAGTATCCATAATTTAATGGGAAAACAACTCACTATTCAATGAAACAGGGACGTGGATTAAAATTTATGTTCAATGCAATGAGGAAAATCCATAGTCTATGGCCAAGGATACTATTCATAACTGGTTTTAGCACTCTGATTACGAAAATGCTTGTAGTTCTAGGTCCATTTCAAAAATCTTGTTACCCAACATTTTTCCCTTTAATGGGTTGATAGTAAACAAGCATGAATGTAGGAAAACAAGGAATGAAGATTTATAGGGACCTCCACATCCAAGGTAGTTCAAACTCAATTTTGATAGTGTGTGTCAAGTTAATCGCAAGGCTTCTAGTGTGAAGTGCATAATTAAAGATTGTAGTGGTTCCCTGATCAGATTTTCCTTTGTCAAACTTATGGATGGAACTAAAAATTAATCAGAGGCTTAAGATATCATTATTGGCCTAGAATTACGAGTGGATTACAATATTGAATCCCTGATTATTGAAGGGGATTCTCTTGTATTGATCTGAGCTCTCTCAAAGCAATGAGTTAAAGCATGGAATATCAATAATATTATATCCAAAGCCTCGGAGCTTCTTTCACTATTTTAGGAATGAAAGGGAGTGCATTATTTTCATGATGCAAATATGGTTGCAGATTTTCTTACCAGTCTTGGGATCGATCAAGAAGAAGTTTTTTGCATTGATAATTGTAAATCAAAGTGGCTAGACATTAATGACTATAGATCACATTGAACTATAATCATTTGAAAATTTGGTGGCTATGAGATTATCAAAATGATGTTGCACCATGGTGACGATCTTAATGACAAAACATGGGATTCAACTAACAAATTTGGCAGCACGTGTTAACTTGATTTATCTTCAATAATATTTATTAATAAATGGCATCATTTTATGTTAACACATTTGTGTCAAATTCCCTTCTCGAAGTAAGTAGGTGGTAGTGATTATCTACTGTAATGGACAAAGCTTTCGTGGAGTCAATCGTTTGACCGATAGTGTTTGGTAGATACTCCATATGTGCAATGGGTTTTTTGAGGGGGGTGTCCTCATGCAAAATGTAACATATCTTCTGGTTTCCTTTAGAAGCTATGGCAGAGGCTCTATCTTGCATTATTGCCATGGAAGAAATTGGTCACAATCAATGATGGCATGTCAAGTCAGAGCTTCCTGCTATTTTTTCCTCTAATCTTCTCCTGCTATTTTCTAACAAAGTTTCTATTTTCAGACTTCTAGAAAATAGGTTTGCAAACATTTTTAACTTGCAGAAGAATTGGACTCCTTCTGCTCGAATAAATAGGAAGAGGTGTTGGATAAAAGGTGGTCCTTCCCAAGTTGTCAAGTCTTTGGGATCCTTTATCAGAGCTGGAGATTTGGAGGGCAACAAGGTGATCGCCTGAGCGAGTGGCCATAGTCAAGTTTCTTCTTTGTGGTTTTTATCATGGGAAGCTCCCAGTTTTGCCCTAGTTCAAAAACCAAAGGTCCTGGGTGGAAGAATATTCCTCCAGACTTGATGATATGCAAAGTGAAAGGGAAAATGAAGGATTGAGGTTGACTGAAGGGAAAGGTGTCATGCAAGGTGGAAAGCTGAAGCAACCTCTTGGGCAACCAACGTTTTTGAAAAAACATGTCCTAGATAGTGAAATTTTGCATGTCAATTAAGACGATTATCAAATGGTTGTGTTAGAATAATATATTTGAGGTATGTTTTTGATCTGAAATTACCTGAAACTCTTTGTAAAAGTTTGATGTACACACCAATATTATATTATAACTACTCTTAATATTAATATAATACTTAAAAACTTTTAGTGGTAATAGTATTTTAGTCTTATACTTTTTAGATAAATATCCTTAAACTAAACCTACAAAATTCTGATTTGCTTTTTATATGTAAAAGCCCCAATAACCCTGAGAACAATCCAAAAATAAAGAGAAAATGTGAGAAAAAAACAAGTTTTTTAGATTTAATATTGAAAGTTTCTTTGTCAAAGCTAACCGTTTTGTAGGATACTCAAATTTACAAAACCACAACTGAAAGTTAATTGTTGGCGTAACTTCGTTAGATAAATATTCCAAAGTGAATCACATTCAAGCAAATTCATTCATAGCAACTAAAATAAAATCAAGAATTAGCTACATAAATCATAGATCCAGTGTAAAGTCCATAAAGTCTTTCTCTATTATAAAATTCCTCACAAAACAATGTATGTATTCTAAGTGTTTAATAAGCCACCACCATATACATGTACATATATATATATGAAAAGCTAAATAAAACTATTTTTAATCTAGCAAGAATAGATCTAAAACATCCAATGATAACAAAATTTAGATTTAAAACACAATGATAAAAAATATTATTAATTTTCCACGTCCATGCGAGCACTTCCCATGCAAAGCGAGTTTCATGTGGGCATCTACATCCCTTTTGATTATTTCAGCGCACACTTCGCAATCTTCGTCAATCCGATACACGTTTCTAACTGGTTTCCCGAACAATACATCAGATTTGGCAATTAACAACAGATGACAAAATTAAAGGACTCCCAGGATAAAAACCGAATGACTTCTTCTTTTCTATCTTTTTAGCTACATTCTTGACAAAGTAAATGACCCGTTCAGTGCCATCGCTATTTTAGGTGGATAATATTCATATTAAACGAGGCCATGAAACTTTTGAGATAACCATTCTACTTTGTTGTACTTGTCACATTATTACCTTCTCTAAATAATGACGGCATCTCTCATTCTCTAACGATTACATGCATATCTCTTGTACAGCCATAAGAGATGCATTTAAAATTTGAGCTATCGATGGAATTTGAATATTGACTATGGAACTTGTGCTCAATGGAGGTGACGTGGAAGATGCAACAAGAATTTTTAAATTAAAATGGGATCTCGTAAACGTGGGAACAAAGATACAACTTGTAGTGTTAGTAGGAAGCTTTAATGCTTGACACAAAAACGGTAGTAGGTCTGATAGGACTGGATTTTTCGAGGTCTTCAACAGGAATATTAGAAGTAGGAGAGATGACCAGAAATGAAACTCTCCAAATGGCACTACAGGAACATAGGGGCTAGTAACGGGAGCCTTTACAACTTGTGATAATATGACTAACTTCTGGACATGTTTGACTAGAAGATATAATACCAGACATGGAAGAGGAATAGATATAATGCCACTACAAAACAAAGAGGCCAGCAGAACACCAATTGAAGCACTAGGCATTAACAAAAGTATAATGAATGCAAAAGACCAGGATTACATTCAACAAAGTTCAATAGTTGTCTTCCGTATCTAGGAAATTGGTTTTTTTTATAAAAGAGTCTCTATGGCACCAAGGCTTTGGCCGGATTGAGAGTACAGATTTTCTACTTTAAAGTTGAGTGATTCTTTAAGGCAGAGATACCCCGATAGGTATATGGGATCCCATTTTACTTGTCGTGCTGAAAACAAGGGGAAAAAAATGTGTATCCATATCCAAGTAGTTAAAAGTGGAAATTTGTGGAAACTGTACTCATAGATGGAACAAAAACAAAGAAGATAGGGGGGAGCTTCATTACATGAATAATGGGAGTTTCCAAAGCAACCTTTGAAACTTATTGATAGGGGATACTGACACAAGAAAAACCTTTACTACCGAAGTGTTCTTTGAAAATTTGGTCAGAAAATTCAAAAACAAATCCATCAATAGTGACCCCATAAAACCAAAGGCCTCTATTAAAACCCTAAAAGGAAAGGATAAGTCCAACGCAAGTGATGCAACGCTTCAATCAGTTTTCGTTATTGTCTTTTGAGTGCTCGATGCCTTAACAACTTTTCAAGATATAATGAATAATTGCACTTTGTAGTTATAGATCTTAGATAAACATATGGCCTTCAAGACTATTGCTCTATTTTTAAGACTTTAATGAGCATCTCTATGTAGACAACACTTGAACATAAGCCCCCCCCGTTTGTTTGTTTTTTTTGGGGGGGATATTTCTCTCCTTATATCCAGTGGGATAGGGGATCATTACTCTTGATTTTAAATGTTGAAAAAGGCACAAACTCTACCAACAAATTGACCAATTATTTATTGTGTCATGAGTTCATCTGAAGTATAATAAGTGCATTTAGACTTTCCTCAATTCAAAATATTATAAATGATGGGTGATATCAGTAAGTTCCATTATTTTTAATGTATAAACCATAAATATGTATTGGGCTTAAGACACATATATATAATCAACCTTTTTCAATGTAATTTTTTTTTCTAGAAACAACTCCAAAAAAGCAATATTCTCAGTGTATTGATGAAATTGATTAAAAATTGTGCAAGAACAAAACAAGAACCCCATGACTCCATCACCACATGCCCCTATGATTATTATAGGTGATTTTTATTTTATATCATATAGGATTTTTCTTCCTGCCCATGATATATCAAACTACAAAAAGACATTTAGGTCTACATGTAAATAGACCTAGTATTTTATAAATGTAGTGCCCTTTCTTATATCAACCATGTTAGATTGTGACATGTATAAATGAAAAATATATACAAATTCAGAAAGATTATTATAATTAGCTAAAGAATAAAATAGAGTCTCGATTGTTCTATGACTTTGTCGATTTGTCGCTCTCTAACCCTATGATTATTTCCACCTCCATATTACCCTAGCTTCATTTCACACAATAGAAAAAATTACTATCACAATAATTGAACAAATACAACAGATATAAAGAAGAAAAATATATATACAATCAACAAACGTAAAGTTCACAGACCCCTTAAAACAATAGTCACTCATAATGTGGCCTTCTTCAATCCATAAACAAATATAATGTAAAATTTTCAAAGATATGTAGGCTCTAATTGAAAAATAGAAAAAGTATTATTCAAGTTAAAAAACACCATTCAACATTATTCATTGTTAAACAAACCCAACTATCTTCACTTATGGCTCATTCAACCTTCTGCCAGAAAGGATATTCATACATCTTAGACTACTATGTTAGATCAAATTGATACAAAAATCATTTGAGACTATATTTTTGTAAACAAAAATTAATAAAACCTAACCAACATTAAAAATATAATATAGATATTAATTAAAAATATATATGCAAATGTACCTTAAAATAAATTTTCTATGACAACGGACAAACACTACCATCACTCTTGAAAATGGACAAATATAATTTTATTTCTTCAAATATATACAGGTTCCAATGGAAACAATGTGGAAACATTGTTCACTATAAAAAATAATAAATTATTACTATTCAACTTTATCCACTCTAAAAACAAACCCAACTATCTTCATCTTTAACTAATTTAAATTTCTATTAAATCTTATCACCTATTAAACTATTCTATTGGAGCAACTTAATACAAGTGTTATCTAAGACAATAATGTTATCAACAAGAAAAAATAAAACTTGACTGTATTACACATTAAATATGATAGAGAAAATAATCATAAAAAATCATACGAATATATTTAAACATAAATCTTTCTTATAACTGAAGATAAATAATATCATTATTCTTGTAAATGACAATAAAATATTTTATAATAAACTATAATCCATTATCCAAAAAATTCATGTGGCAGCCATCATTAAACAAAGAAAAAAAATCTAATGTCCACTAACTGAAAAACGGATCTGCAATATTGTTTAATATTCACTAGTTGAAAATAAAAAACTAATAGTTAGTAATTGAAAGATGAGGAACCACAACCATCGATTACCTATTAAAAAATAAAAATAAAATATTTGTAATTTCAACTTATTTCCATCCAAATTTTGAATGCATTTTTTTATGATATGAATTAAATTAACGAAAATCAGATTACCAAAGACTTAACGTGCACATATCGGACGACAGCCACACCTAAATAAATAATATAACACATTAATTTTAAAAGGTTAAATTTTGTATATGGTCTTCAAAATAATTTTAATAAATAAAATATTATCAATTATATAAATATAATTTATTTATTAAATATGAGTATTAATTATGAATAGTTGTTAGTTTAAATGGTGAAATTGCTTGCCTCACAAAAAACTTACTTTACAATTAAATAATTAATCATATTACATCTGAATGATAATTATTTATTTAACATTATCATAAAATTATTAAATATTTTATAAAATACTATATATTGATTACAATTATTTATAAATAATAACCTTAACTACAAATTTTTACCCTATTTTTCATATCACCCTATTTTTTATAGAGTCTATCTAGGGGAGGAAAACAACAACAACAACAACAACAACAACAACAACAACAACAACCAAAAAAACAAAAAACAAAAAAAACAAAGAAAAAAACAACTGCAGCAGCGAGCTTACATTAACCCCACGCTCATCCTATGTTTAAAGTTCCTTTCAACAACATTATCTTAAGAACAAACCCAATAATATTTCTCAAAATAAACAGCAGTATTAAACCTTACTTAACCTTTATTTGAAATTTGTTATTAAGTCTGTTTTAATTTTTTTTAATAAACTACAAACAAGCGTAACGCAATCCACGAGACATTCAAACTATTGTGATTTGTGAAAGATAATTTTTATCGTGCTGAATTTTTCTTTCTTGATGTCTACAGCCCAGTAAATTCCTGCATGTGATTAGAAAATAACATTAATTTTTTTTTTTAATTTTTTTTTTATTATTATTTTTAATATTGTTAATTAATTTTTTAATAAAAAGAAGAACTTCTAAATTTGTGAAAAGCGATATTTTATTGAATAAACATTTTCAAAAATAATAAATATATATTTTTATTTTTTAATACCTAAACAAAATAAAAACCATTTCTCCAATTTGAACATCTTAACTTGTGGTTCTTAACAATTTACACAGTTTTCTCTGTACAGAGGCATATCTCAATACGGAAGATTCGTTTAATAATAATTCTCTTGACCATTCCTCATCCTATAAGGTTATGAAGAGAAGTAGCAGATTTCTGCATTCATATTTACAAACCTCTCTTCATCCTTCTTTGCAAGCCAAGAATTGAAGAGGAGAAGATAAGACAAGTAAGCTGTATTGTATTTTAGTATGTAATATATTTGATGGTTAATGCTTTCATTTCTACACCTTAGCTTCTGGTTTGCTAGGCTCTTTTAAATGTTACATGTTTTTATGAAAGATCTGCTCTAATATTAATGAGAATCCGAAATATATTACAATAAATTGTACTGAAAACAAATGTTCCTGTGGTGGAGAGGCCGATTTTCCCATTCTTTGCTTTATAAAAAACGCATTTGGTATGAAACGTAATTGTCTCTTTTTTTTCCATCTTCCACCCCAAAAATAAATTAAAAATCAGAATTGATTTTAGCAATGACTGTATTGAGCTTGCGAATATGATATATTTTATTGCGGGTGAGATTGAATCTAAGCCGGAATGCCTTAGCAGTAAATTCAACGATGAGTATGATTGTCACATATATTGGAAGGCTCAGTCATAGTTTTGGTTGAAGCTGCCGTAGTAAGGGATTTTTCTCACCATGCTATCGGCATTCCCTATAAATTTTGTTTTGCACTACAATGGTAGTGAAGATTAAGGGGACAAAGAGCTGGCCACAGCTCCTCTCTCTCCTCTTTTAATGTTTTCATGTCAAGTTATAAAATGTGAATCGCTAAAAATAAAAAATATTTTCCTTAAAAAAGCTGAGACGCCATTAATTTAGCAGTAACACTTCAGCTACTGCTCAAAAGGGAAAGTTTAAAGTATGCAACAGTTGCTGATAGTTTTAACGATTATTTTGACCATATAACAATAAATATCAGGTGAGATTTTTCTCAAGTATTAACATTTAATTTTAAAATCTTAAAAGCATACGTCTCACCAATTAAAACATGTTTTCTAGGAGCCATTTAGTTGGCGAGGACGACTGGAATCAAGAAGCCCATTGCCTGATCTAATTATAATAGCTATCATAACCCATAACTCGTAACCCAGTTGGGACGTCAAAAAGAAATTGTGTAAATAATCATTTTGGGACAAGTCGTTTTGACCCTAAGCTAGTCAAGAGGTTTTCAACAGCCATCTACTAATCAGCCCTGCGATAAGCTACATCATATAAGCTTTGCTCTTACTAATTTTGTTCGTTCTCCATTTGTAAATTTGTTGCTTACTTCATGCCAGTAACGAAGTTCATAAAATCCTCTGAAATACTGTTTACATCGTCTCATACTACGTATTAGCTCTGTATCTTATAATAGTCGCTCGATTGTCAATCGAGCACGATGGAGAATGTTCTTTAAAACATAAATCTAAATTCTACAAACATTCGGATAATTTTATAAAGCGGTACTGAAATTACACCCTTAATCCTTTCATCAGGGAAGAGGGGGTTATAAACCCATCTTCTGAAATATGATATCTAGCATCAATTCTTAAATTATTAGAAAGTTTGTATTTAATGGGTTTTTTTAAACAGAAAATGTTATAGGATTTAATCGCAAGAGGAAACTAAGCATCAAATAAGATAAATTCATTTTCTGAAAAGTTAAAGAAATTTTTTATGCAGCATATTCATAAAGAAAAGGTTGGATTTTGTTATGACAAGGGCCCACCAAATATTATGGTCATTTAGTTTAAGAACCATCTCCAATTTATTTTAGAAAAGGTTTTATTTTTCAAAAGTATTCTAGACATTCTTAATTTTAAAAGATTCTTAGAACTATTTTGATATAGAAAAATGTAATCATAAGATTGGGAAATCCAATCATTTTCCAATAATTATTTCCATAAAGAAAACTTATAAAAATGCAATGTTTTAATAGATCTTTTTAAATTTTTTTCACCCCAATTTCCGTTACAACCTACTTAACAAAGAGAGTAGTATGTTGTCTATAAATATAAATAATGTCTACTCCTCTTTTATCTTAATGAAGAAAACCAATGTCCCAAGCTACTTTATCTCTAAGCATTTTTGCTAATTTTTCATAAGAAGGTTTTGAAGGAGCACATCAAGAAGAATAATAGACATGGTTGATTGAAAATAATTTGATTATAGACTTGAAATTTTTCTACGAGAGAATGAGTCTTTGTAATCTAATAAGTAATTTTTTCTCTCGCTCTTTCAGTAACATATTGCAAGAGAACAAATGGGGAGTTGTTAAATGGAAAAGGAATGCCAAGAAATTATAATATTTCCCGTATATGAATCCACTTCAATTTATAATTTTGGATCCACTTAGGAAAGAGTGTCATGCTCTATCTCTAGCATTGGGTTTTATCCCACTGTAATCTTGACCCAAAGGCTTTGCAAAAAGAGTCAAGAAAGAAAAGTTCCTCTTTGAAGGAGGCCTCATGTTCTACAAGCGTGAGGAAAGAGTATTATGAAAAATGCTCATCAATAAGCTAAGAGGAGGGATCAATAAGAGGAATTCACCCGATATGTCCATAGTTCACTATGTGATCAAGGAGATAACCAAACACTTTAGATGATAAGACATATAAAGCTATGGTAAGAAGGAAACCAAGTCAACTGATGGAGAAAAAATTCTCAATTATATTAAGCATGTTACCATTGATGGTGAGACAATGTAAAACTTTAGAAAATAGACTCTAAACAACCAGAAAAAGAAGTTAGGAAATCCCAAATATTTATGCATGATAAGGATAAATCGGCACTCAATTTGATCTTAAGATTTGGTAGATTCAATAATTTTTTTTTTTTAAACTAAAATTTTCCTATGAGATAAAGAGGATTCTTAATCTATTAAGTAATTCCCTTCTCCCCCCTCCTAACTCTTTCAATAACTTATTAAAAGAACACAACAGGGAAGTTGCCAAAGGCAAAGGGAATGCCAATAAATTAAATTATTTCCCCTTTCTGGATCCAATTCCATTTATAATTTTTGATCCCCTCAAGCAAAGGTATCATGTTGTATTTGTAACATTGGGTTTTATCCTATTGCAAGCTTGACCCAATGGATTTGAAAAAAAAATGTCAAGGCAAAAAAGTGCATCTTTGAAGGAGGCGTCATGTTCTAAAAGCATGAGGAAAGATTCATCCATAAAATGCCCATCAATGAGCTGAGAGGAACGATAAAGAAGAATAATTTAATTGATAACCCCATGGTTTGATATATGAAAAATGAAATAACCAAACCCTTTGTTAGCTAATACATATGAATTTTGGGTAAGAGAGAAACCTTGTTTGATGGAGTGAAAAATTATAAAACTATTAGACATTTTATGATTGATGATAAGATAAAGAAAACCTTCAATATATAGGGTTCAAATTGCTGAATGAAATAAGTCAACAAATCTTAAAGATTTAACCATGTCGAAGATAAATTTACACTCAACCCAATCATAAGCCTTTTAAAAACTGAGCTTGAGAAAGATGGTGTCTATATAGAGACATGAGCCCACTCCATTGCCTACCAAAATATAATAATATTACACATAATGTACTTGATTTTGATCATCCATGTTTGTTTTGCCACATTGGTTACATGGAGAATGTGGAAGAGGCAAAGCACTAAGGCTTTAGATGTAATTTTGTATGAAACATTCAACATGGTGATAAAATGTTTATTGCTAATGAGCTCCATATCAAAAATATTATGAATAAAATTTATATTGTTGTTGTTAGCTACAAATCTTAAATATTTATTCTGTATGGATTCTTTTCAAACCCAAGCAAATCAAGGCCTATAAATTTCAAATTATATTTTTGAAATTTGCATGGAACTCCACTAATCCCTAATGTTTTATCATTTCCCATACATTACATAGTGGCAAATATTTCATTAAGAGAAAGAGAGGCATCATTGAATTTTAATCCAAAGGGTTTAAATTACAACATGCCACATAAACCCACCTAAAATGCCTATACTTTCTCCTCCATATTTTCTTCATCTTGGAACACAAATTTATAATGGCGTAGGAAGTTTGAGGGGGTCTCTGATAGGTTTTTGAGATGATTATGCATTATGTTGACTACTTTAATTTTTTACGTGGCTTCTTTGGCCCCAAGAGATTTGAAATCCTTAGAGGAAAGGTCCACAATCTTAAACTATTGTAATCAAGTCCTAATTTGAGTTCATTATTGGTGAAACCCTTTGGTATTACCTAAAGACAATGCCTTCAACATGCTTTCAAACCCACACAATTTTACTGCCATAATGGTGAAGCAAAGAGGTGGTGCATTTGATCATGACATTTCACCACTCAAGCTAGCTGGTAGCATATTGAAAATGTGGAGCCAAGTTACACACTTTGGTGATGATTTAGATAGTACCCTCATGATTAAGAAGTGGTATATTTAGAAAATAATATTGCATCAAACTTTTTGGAGGCCAACCGCCCATTCTAGTATATAAGTGATGGGAATGTGGTCAGAAAGGTAAAAATTCAAATGAACCATGATACCTTACCCATTAAAAAAATAAAGAATAAAAACACAGGTTAATTATAAATCATTGCAAAATGTAATTGTTTGAGAACATGGTCGGTCTTGGCATAATTTTTTTACCAAGTAAACCATGGCTTTCTCATTAATGAACATTGTAGAAAGAGAGAATTCACTAAACCCCGACAATTTTTATAATAATACCATGCTTCATATTTTTATATTAATGACAAGGTGATTGTTATATCTTTTGTTGCTATGTAGATACACCTGAAGCCGAGAAGGTGGGGCTCTAGTTTCAATATTTGCAGGAGCTACTCAACTATTGGGGTAATGCTTTGTATACTAAGAGTCGTGTCCTTTGAACTAACCACCTCATGGATGTGTTTGAGTAGAGCATCTCTGACAACCGCAACCACTTCTCCACTTCTCTCTAGCATTCGGATGGTTAGAGTCTATTTTCACTCCTTGTGAAGTTCAATGTTGGCTCATCATAATGGAGTTCAACTATATATGGGGTGGTCTAGTTGGTAGCTTTTTTCAATCACCTTATAATTAGGGTATTCCTATTTATTCCATCCATTTAATACTACTTAGGATGATTGAGAGGGCGTCAATCCTTATTCAATTGAGCCTTCTACATTGAGCACCAAATCTTATAAACATGATATGCCTCCACCTCCTTTTAAAATTGCAACCTATCCTTAAAGATATTTAATTTTTACATTTTTATTGATGTGATATTTTAAACATTAAATTTTCATATATAACTAATAATTTTTATTTTGAATCATATTTTCTTACTAACTTAAAATTTAAATCATAATACCAATTTACCACTTTATTTTTATAACCATTCTCATATTTTTTATTTTTTTAAATTAATATTAAATATAATAACGACTTCCAATAGTATTGAAATTGATTGCGTTGAATATGCTAAGAGAACATTACAAGTCAGAGTACCAAAGAGGGGATGCATTTTCAATGACTAAGAAGATCCAATATGTAGTCAAAATATATGTTTATACTATGTACATGCATATTTAGGCTTTTTTTAAGAGTATACCCGTCGATTATGTTTGTTTGATGCGAAAAAGTATTTAGGCCCTTGACTTTATTTTCGGTGGGGTTTTTTTTTTTTCGCCGGTAGAAGAATGAAATTTATTGTTTAGAAATTGAAAATATATTATTTAATATTAATTTAATAATAGTATAAGATAAATTTTAAACTTTAAAATCATTTTATTTTATGTACCATAGCAAAAATGATTTTATGTACCATAGCAAATTAAAGTTCTCAACTTCTAATACTTTATCCCATAAATTTATTTTCCGAATTCTTCTCACCTATTTCAATATTACAATTTGATGTACTCTCAAGCAACTTTAAAATGTATACCATTGCTCACCACCATTTCACGCCGCCTCCCACAGTCTTTATCTCGCAGATCATACAAGACGACTACTGCCATTTCTTTTAAACTTAATACTATTAAATCATTACATTACTTTATTATATAGATTAAGGTTACCAAAGCTGCACCCTGCAACAATACTATTGCATCCAGCCAACCGTATGTTTAATTAAGTTTGAAAAGAGTTTACAATAACTAGTTTGCCCCGGATTCCTCGGATTTGGCAAGCGCACCGTGTTAATTATTGTTTATTTAATATTTTTAGTCCCTGCTTTACAGGTTATCATAGGAATCATTAAAACAAATAATTTTAAAACAAATAAAATTAAATTGAGATGCACTCCGAGAAATTTACATATGTTGTCGACTCTATTCATTCTGTTAAATGGTCTGTGGACATCCCAGAAAACTCAATTTTCAGGTGCCAGATTACACCATTTATTTATTTATTTATTTATTTATTTATTTGTTTATTTAAAAATATAAAACGTTCGTGTTAAATTGCCACCTCACTCAGTTGACAGTTAAACTTCCCACTCAATCAGGCAGGGCGAACGGCAAAATAAGTGTTTTATATACACTGATCTAGACTTACGAATCACACATCAATGCTGATGTTGCACAAAATTTTAATTTTTAATTAATTTATTTTTAAACATTTACCACTAGCACCAACTCTATAAACATGGTCTGCGATATTTTGTGTCAACTAACAAAATTCTGAACATTTGGATGAAAATAGATAATTACTCTATTTCTTAATACTAGACAATTTCGCAAATTATCAAGTATGAACATAAAATATCCAATTCGAGAATTGAAGCACTAAATTTTTCTAAAAATATTTAGATACAATATTTAATTGATATTTTTGTAATGTGTTACAACATGGTTTGGATTTTCATATATCAATAATAACAACAACAACAACAACAACAACAACACCCCCTTCTAAAATGTAACATTTGGAGATAACAATTACTATTAGATTTGGGCAACGTTGGATCATTCTGAGGCATGTGGGTGTGCCTATAGGGGAAATGAACCTTTAGATTTAAAGGGCTAGCTCCCTGTATGTATTCTGCAAGACAATCTCTATTTAAACTAGATGATTGAAAGGAAAAGAGTTAGAATTTGAATGAAAGAATCCTATTCTAAGAATGGTGATGCACCAAAGATTGTCCTCCAATGCCATAACCTAGTGCACGATATAGTAAAATGCATAGACCATTCTCAAGATTTAAGGAATCTAACACAATGTTCAAATAGAGGTGAGATGAATGAAAGGACGCAAGGCATATGAACTGAAAGACACCATGTATATTTCAAGAACAGTTACAAACATGCAAAAATTCCATACACTTGGGTGCACTCTCTATGATTGTTAGACCACGACTCTTGGTCAAAACATGAAGGACAAAGGACAAAAGGATGAAACCATCACTTGTTGTCACTATGTGTCTCTTACACACTCAAAAAATTATTTAGAACTTGAAATGGACAGACCTATGCTTAATTGCTTAAAGGGAGGGAAATGACAACAATTTAGTAGGGCTTTGCCATACGTTGTGTTGATGATTTTAACTCAGCCTAAGGGCTATATATATATATATATATATATATATATATATATATATATATATATATATATATATATATATATATATATATATATATATATATATATATATATCACAAGAGACGTGAGAGAGGGAGAGACCTTCAAGCACTAAATAGAGGAATCAATCTGTTAGAAGCCATTGTCTTCAACTGCAACTGTCTTTACCAATGATGATCTTTTTATCCACATGATTGATCCATGTCATCTCAAGTGGTTACACTCTTGGCCTATCTTTTCAAAGATGCTTTTACGGTTTCTCAACAGAGTCAAGATACTTTGGGGAAGGCACCAATTGGTTGTGACAAAGGAATCCACCTGTGCAGTTTTGCCCTAATGCTTAATAACCTCCCACCAGCTTGTTGAGGTGTGCAAAGCCATAAGGCATGAGTCACTCTCATTCGATTAGCCTCAGAGAGTCCTTGCTAGAGATCCATGTGTACAATGATTGATCTTTCCATTGGCCATCTAGAATGACCTAGATCATGACCTAATCAATGGTGGAATGGCCCTCTGGTATGCTATGTCAGATGGAAAATGTGAGCCCTTAGATGCCTAGGTTTTGAAAAAGGATCATTGCTCTACAAAGAATCCTTATGTTTGAATGCCAACAACTAGTCCTCCATCATGAAATTGGTGTTCATACAGCCGTCACTCACTAGGACAATTCATTCAGGTCCCTTATTGCTTTAGGTCATTGCTTTGTACTCATCCTGAATAATTTCCACGTGAACACTTTCTCCAAAAGAAATGGTCTTTCAACTCTCTCTTGGCTCTTCCATATCCTTTTGGACCCTTTTCCAAGTGTCCCTTCAGAGACCTTTCAAAGGACACTTTTACTGTGAGCAACCCTTCGAAATTTTGAAATTGTCCCTATGGACTCTTTTAAACCATCCTTCAGGCTTGGAAAGTGTCCCTTCAGAAAAGTTTCTGAAGGACACTTTGAAGGGAAAGTGTCCATTTGGAAAAGTTTTGAACGAGACTTTGAAAGGAAAGTGTTCCTTCAAAAAAGTTTCGAAGGACACTTTGAAGAGAGAGAGACCTTCAAAAAACTCAAAGGTACCCTTCATAAAGATTGTTTCAAACAAAAAGTCTGAAACAATTCTTTCAGAAAAGTTATGAAGGACAATCTTTTGGGAAAAGACAAAGGAAGAATTCTTTTGGACTTTTTGTCCAAGGAAAAAAATCTTAAAGAATTCCTTCAAAAAAGACAAGGAATAATTCTTTGGGACTTTTTTTCTAAGACAAGAATCCAAGACAAAAGGGTCAAAAGAATTCCTTCGGGGAAGACAAGGAGAGAATTATTTCAAACTTTTTGTCTAAGACAAAAGTTTGAGACAAAAACCTGAAAGAATTCAAACCTTGGGCAAAAGATCAAAAAGACACTTTGAAAAGGCCAAACAAAAGATTCAAATAAAACAAAACAAAACAACTTGTCTTTTAAAAGTGAGTTAAAATAAACAATTGAACATTGAACTTAGCCAAAAGAAGCTGCAAAACATTGTATGAAATTTGACTAGCATTCTTGGTGATTTTGAGGTGAGGCATGCCTACTATGCCAAAGACAAGTCACCTAAATCCTACCATTGGGCATGAAGTCATGCATAAGGCACTCAAAATAACTTGAACAAGCTTCTTGGCTAAAAAAACACACAAGCTAGATGATCAAATGCACAAAGACAAAGACGCATGCCAAACAAGAGGAATGAAAGACACTTGTGCAATAAAGAACTTAGGGAACACAATAACAAACCAAAAGAAAACACACATCTAAACTAGCATTTACAAAAGACAAGCAAGGACTAATAGCAGAATTTCAAGTGTATCCCATTCATAGGGATAGGCAACTCTTCTCTATTCATCTTAGATAGCTTAAAGGAGATGTGTTGCTTGCACTAGCTAATTATGTAAGGACCACTCCACAAAGTGTCAAACTTTGTATGTCTGCCTGGCTTTGCTCTGTTTTCATCTCATTTCAATACCAAGTCATCCTCTTTAAATACTCTTGTACTTTTTATTTTATCAAAAGACTTTGTCATGAGTACTTGTTGGTGCTCCATAGCCTTGTGTGCATCATCACTTGCCTCTTGCAGTTATACTAGTTCTATCAACCTAACTTCCATTAGAGTTTTTTCAAATAATTCTAGCTATTGTGAAAGTTTTAGGGCAGGGAGTTCTTAAGATATGCTCCCATAAACAAGTATAAAGGGAGAGTTACTAATTGATTTCTTAGGAGTAATCCTATCTGCCCGTAAAGCTATTTTCAACTTGTTGTGCTAGGCTCTTTGATTGTTCTCTAATGTTCTCTTAATGATCTTGATGAGGTTCTTGTTGGTAGACCTAGCCAATCCATTACCTTGAGGGTAGTAATTGGATGAGTTACTCAAGTAAACTCCATTCCTACCTACCTAATCAAAAGTTTTAGCACTTATGAAAGCAAGTGCATTATAAGAAATGATGACATGAGGAACTCCAAACCTTGTTATAATGTTCTAATAGAACTCCAAGATAGAATTTTCATTTACCTCCTTCAGTGTAACAACTTCTACCCACCTTGTGAAATAGTCATTAGTAGTCATTATCCACTTGTGTCCAACACTTGATGGAGGGTTGATCATACCAACGAAATCAAGGCCCCATTGTATGAAAGGTTGGTCCACTTGGATAGGATTCAATGGAAGGGTTGAGAGTTTCTATTTGCCTACAATGAAGACATATTGAGGACACACCTTAACCCAATGATAATTATCCTTAAAAAGACTAGGCCAATAGTAACCAGCCCTCATTATATTTATAGCTATAGTTCTAGGAGAGAAATGACTTCCATCTATACCATTGTGAAAACTTTCCAGCAGTATGTCAAATTGAATACTATCAACACACCTCAATAGCATACCATTTGTATCCTTTCTAAAAATAACATTATCGACAAGGCAATAGGGAATGGTCTACAATCTAAAGTATCTCTTTTGAGACTTGCTTAGACTATTAGGACACTCACCATTTTCAATAAAACTGATGATGTCTTATATCTAGCTCTGAACTGATATGTGATCAGCTAGTTGGGGGTGAACTTGGTTGATCAAGACATCTTCTTTTGGATCTTGTAGATATGAAGCTAAATGCCTACATAATCCTTGTCCTCTCAGCAATTTTGTCACTTTGATGTCCACATCATACTCCATCACCTTTGTGATCTAGCCAGCTCTCTTTTCGTTGAGGTCCTTGCTTAGGAGAAACTCTTTAGTGATGGGATGAGAAACCATGACATGTATCTTATTATATGAGATGATGTACCTAAATTTTTTCAATCCCCTTAGCACTGTCAAAGCCTAATTCTCAACAAATATATATCTAACTTCATAATCCTCCAATCCTTGTTTGAAGAATGTAATTAGTTTCTCTATATATTCATCATTCTTTTGCATAAGCATGGCTAAGATTGTATCAAGGCTAGAAAAGGTACAGAGTATGAAATCCTTAGTTAAGTTTGGGTTTAAGAGAGTAGGATATTTTCTAATTGCTTGCTTGATTGTTTCAAAACTAATCTTTCCCTCCTTTGTCCAAGTAAAAACTTCGTTCTTTTTAGCATAGTTGTGATAGGATTTACCACAACTGCAAAGTTTGTAATAAACCTTATGATAAAATTTATTTTCCCCAAGAATATTTGTAGTCCTTTATTATTTTGATGCAAGGACAAGTGTAGGATAGCCTCAATCCTTTCAAGGTCAATAGGAAAGTCTCCTTCTGAAACAATGTGCCCCAAAATTTTAACTTCATGAATAGCAAAGATGCACTTTTTTGGATTGAGGGATATGCCATACCCCATGCATTTCTCAAACACCTGCCTTAAATGTTTCATATGATTAGCAACATCTTTTGAAAAAAGAGTTACATCATCTAGGTACACAAGTAAAAACTTATTGATCCAAACCTTTAAAATCCATGTCTATTGCTCTTTTAAAAGTGGCTCTAGCATTGGACAAACCAAAAAAGAATCTTCTTATAGGCAAAGGTTCCCCACTTTGTAGTGAAGACTATCTTCAACTAATCCTCCTCATTTAACAATTTTTGGTTGTAGCCTAAATAACCATGAACAAGAGAGAAATGTTGGGAACCTAAAACAACTTGAAAAATTTTCTCCATGGAGGGTAGTGGATAATGATCTTTAAGAGATACTCTATTAAGTTCTCAAAAATCTACACCGAGTCTAATCTATCCATTCTTCTTTCAAATAGGTACAAGATTAGCCACCCAATTTGAATTTTTGATAGGAAATATAATCCTAGACTGGTCAGCTCTTTCTTCATGAGTTCATCTATCTTAGGATTGATATGCCTTTATTTTTGTCTGACTAGTTTAGCTCTAGGTTCTAACTCGATGGTATAATGAGATAGACTTGGATCAAACCATTTCAAGTATTTATACTCCCAAGCAAAGATGTCATGAAACTCTTTGCACAATTAAATAAAATCCTACCTCTCAGTCTGAGAACATACCTTACCAATTTTCAAAAGTGTCCTTGAAAATCAAGACTTTTTCATAGTTCTCTTCCTTTGTTTACATGCTCATTCTTTCTTTCTTATTTTGATCATCCTGATTGAAAAAACTCTCTAAGGTAATTAATCCCTTAGGTATCTTTTTTGTCTTCAGTTGAATGATTTTCTCTTCATACTGATCATGTAGTCTCTTTTGGTTTCTTGAAGAGAAACCTACCTCATGTTGCAATAAGTATGCAATGTGTTCATCACTTTCAAACACATACCATGACACTTCATTATATAGAATAAAGGGTCTCACAATGATCTTGATATGAGATTGATCTTTCTCTTGTCCTACATCAATTGCTTTATCAAATTGTGCCCTTACGATATTGAATCTATCATCATATTTATTGGAATCTCTTGGTATGGGTTGTATGTTGAAGGCATCAAAGTCTTAAAGTAGGTCCCATACCCTATGCTTGTAGGATTTAACAAGGGATTTTTGGCTATAGCCTAATTTCTTACTTGGTGGATGACGAACTCACTATCTCCATAAACCTTTAAACTCTTGATTCCTCTCTTCTTTGCCCATTGGAGACCATGGACTAGGCCTTCATATTCTACAACATTACAAGTGCAGCTAAAGTGGAATCTATATGAGGAGTAATAATGATTATTTGATGGAGAAACTAACATAATGCCAGCTCTTACACCTAATTTGCTTCTTGAGCCATCAAAAAAAAATTCACAAATTCCTTCAAGCTCATGGTCTTCATTAGTGACTGAAGGGATTGGAACATCCCCTTCACGCATAAAATAAACTCCTAAATTAGTCTCTTCAATGAAATTATATAGATCAAGCCCATGTATTTTAGTGCTATATTTATCAAGGAAGAGATCAGAAATAACTTCAAGGGAGGAGGATGCTTCACCATACATAACACTTTCTTGCTCTTTGTTAATTAGACAATTCTTATTTGAACTTGTCTCCATGTATGGCTTGATATGGAACCTTGTTAAGGTCTAAGTCCTTATGGTTAATTTTATTCTATACCTTATTTTAAAATATAGGAAATACCAATCATAAGAAAGGTGCCCTCCTATCTTAGTTTTGAAGTTCTTTAACAAGTAGATAGAAAAATGAGCTGGAAGGTCTACCACCACAACATCTTGAAAATTTGGGAATCTTGGGCAATCATGTAGAAAGACCTTCAAACCTCTGAGCAATCCCAATATCTTAGTTGGAGTCCCATCAAGATCCAATACACCCTTTCTATGTCTTTGATATTTTAATCCCAGCTTATTAGCCACCACTTTAGGCATAGCAGTGGTACTAGCTCCACTATCCACAATGCAATTATGGACCAGCTTGTCTCCCATAATGAAGGTGAGATAGAAGGGTGGAGGATTTTTAGACATGGTGGAGGGATCTAAGACATGGATTGGATCATTGGTAAGGGCTACACCATTATTCTTTACATTTTTTGGGGCTGTATGGATGCTTGCGAGCTAATTTTTTGAGAGCTCCTTTTGACCAAGCATGTGCAAGACCTCCCAAAGAGTTATGCTTGTCTTATTAATCTTCAAAGAATAAATAATTTTTAGAGAGGGAGAATTCACCTTTTATTGTACATTTGAAGGTAGAGAAGGAGTCTGAACCTATTGTGTTGTAGGCTTGACAACCCAACTAGCATTCTAATTTTGTTGAGGGGCATAACTCGTAGTAGGAATTACACTAGGTTCCACAACTAGTGGCCTTGGTGAGGCATCTCTTGGAGTTACTCATGTTTCTTGATCTTCTCCCAATGCTCTCTTTTTGGCTCTTATGTTGGCTACAACAAGAGTGATTTGATTTAACACATAATCATCTCTTGCTTGGAAGTTCATCATGCCTACACTTTGGCTGCTACCTTCTCCATGGTTATCCCTTTGTATAAGGTCTACTTCTTCTAAAGTTACATAACGAGTAGCTTCTTCTTATGTCATTAAGGTTTGGATACCTTCTCAACCATTGTACATAAACTGACCTTGAGGTTTGCCCCATTGGTCTAAATGATCCTCTCCTTAGACCAGATTAGCATGTACTAGAACAACCACCTTAGGAGGAGTGGTATTGGGATTATAGCCATTCGGTTGCCTATTGAAACCTTGTTGACCTTGTCCTCTCCCTTGTTAATTGTATTGGGTGGAGCTCTATATCTTTTTTGAGGATAATATTGTTGATTAGGAGTACTTGCTTGAAGCTAAGCTTGCTTGAGCTGAGCATGTAATGACTGAATTTCCTCATCTTTATCCATAGTACTATCCAATTTCTTGGGGATGAATCTTGGCTTGAAATTGGCGTGAGGAATTTGAGCTATGCTTAGAGATTCAACTGAACTATGAGATAGCAATGACATGAAAACTCTTGGAGGGAGTCTTCTAGCTTGTATCAAGTTATTTTCAACTTCCATAGATATTTCATATGTATCAGGTAGAGTGAATCCTCCCATAGATTATAACACCACTGCTACATCGGTACCAATACCTTTGAAATAGGTGGCGGACACAAAGCTTGGAGGAGGTATCATGACAGGTGGAAACCTATGCCATGCCCTTTGAAATCTTTCATTGAAATCCCCCATAGATTCATTAGGACCTCTCTTTATTATGTTCAACTGATGGATCAGTGAGGCATGGTCACTCTTATTTTTGAATCTTACTACCAATAACTCTCCAAAGCCATCCCAACTTGTAATGCAATCCCCTTCCAATGTTTTATACTAGTCATGTTCCTTTCCTCTTAGAGACATGGCAAGTAACCTAATGGTTATATTTTATCAGGTGACATTGTGAAAGTTACAAAAATTTGAGATGTCCCTAATATGTTAAGATGGGGAAATAGAACCTTCCACATTGAAACTAGGGAGATTCTTGGTAGCATTTGGAGGGATAGGGTCATATGCAGGAAGGCCAATTAGATTTTGTGTTTTAAATGCTAGGAAAGACTGTTGTCTATCCATTTCTTTTCTTTCCTCTTGATCTTCTACTTTTTTTGTGCCTTCAACTTCTTCTTGAAAATCTCCTTGCCTAGGATCTCTACATAGAAAGAAAGGTTTAGGGCATTGCTCTTCAAGAAGAATTTCAACTAAAGGAGTATGTTCAAGAATCCTAGATGATCTAGTGAGGACCATGAAGTAAAACATGGAAAATTTGATCTACAACTAGGGATTCTTACCCTTTAGAGTCACCAAATGTTATATTAAGAGTACAAACTCAGGTTTATCAAGACCAACATTCACCTTGACATGTAAATAACTAGGAATTAGGGTCCCACCGAGCATGCCAAAATTGTTATCACCAAATCTTGCACCCTATAAGGGGGTGTTTAGTCCTTTTCCATATTTGGGCAACATTGGATCATTTTTGAGCATGTGGGCATGCCTATAGGGGAAATAAACATCTAAATTTAAAGGGCTATCTCCTTGTATGTATTCTTCAAGACAATCTCTATTCAAACCAATTGATTGAAAGGAAAAGAGTTTGAATTTGCATGAAAGAAATATATTCTAATAATGGTGATGCACCAAAGATTGTCCTCCACCTGAATGCCATAACCTAGTGAACGATACAAAAAAATACACAGACCATTATCAAGATTTAAAGAATCTAACACAATGTTCAAATAGAGGTGAAATGAATGAAAAGATGCCAGGTAGATGAACTGAAAGACACCATGTATATTTAAATAATAGTTATACACTTGGACTCACTCTATATGATTGTTAGACCAAGACTCTTGTTCAAAATGTGAAGGTCAAAGGATAAAAGGATGAAACATCACTTGGTGTCACTATGTGTCTCTTACACTCTCAGATAATTATTTATAACTTAAAATGAATAGACCTATGCTTAATTTCTTAAAGGTAGGAAAATGAAAATAATTCAGTAGGGCTTCGCCATATGCTATGTTGATGATTTTACCTTAGCCCAAGGGTTGTATATATAGCACAAAAGATGTGAGGGAGGGAGAGAACTTTGAGTTCTAAAGAGAGGAATCAATCTTTTAAGAGTCATTGTCTTCAACTACAACCATCTTTGCCAATGATGCTCTTTTTAGCCACATGATTGATCCATGTCATCTCAAGTGGTTACACTCTTGGCCTGTCTTTTCAAAGAAGCTTTTATGGTTTCTCAACACAGTCAAGATATTTTGGGTAAGGCATCAATTATTTGTGACAAAGGAATCCACTTGTGTAATTTTGTCCTAACACTTAACAGTGTCCCATTAGCTTGTTGAGGTGTGCAAAAGTGTAAGGCATGAGTCACTCTCATTTTGTTTGCCTCAGAGAGGCCTTGAAAGAAATTCATGTGCACAATGATTTATCTTTCCATTGGCCACCTAGAAAGACCTGGATCATGATTTGATCAATGGTGGAATGGCCCTCTGGTATGCTTTGTCAGATGGAGAATGCGAGCCCTTGGATGGGTGGGTTTTGAAAAAAAGTCATTGCTCTATTGGAAATCCTTGCGTTTGAATGCCAATGGCTAGTCCTTCATCATGATATTGATGTCCATACAATTGTCACTCACTAGGATAATTCCTTCAGGTCCCTTATTGCTTTGGGTCTTTACTCGGCACTCATCCCGAAAAATTTCCCTGACAACACTTTCTTTGAAAAAATGGTCTTTCAAGTCTCTCTTAGCTCTCCTATATCCCTTTGGTCCCATTTCCATGTGTCTCTTCGAAAACCTTCCAAAGGACACTTTTGTTGAGAACAACGCTTTGACATTTTGAAACTGTCCCTATGGACTCTTTTGAAATTGTCGTTCGGGCTTGGAAAGTGTCCCTTCAAAAAAGTTTCCAAAGGACACTTTGAAGGGAAAGTGTCCCTTCAAAAAAGTTTTGAACGATGCTTTGAACAGAAAGAGACCCTTCAAAAAAATTAAAGGTACCCTTTGAAAAGATTATTTCAGACAAACAGTCTAAAACAATTCTTTCAAAAAAGTTGCGAAGGATAATCTTTCGAGAAAAGACAAATTAAGAATTCTTTCAGACTCTTTGTCTGAGATGAAAGGCTGAAAGGATTCCTTCAGAAAAGACAAGGAAGAATTATTTCAAACTTTTTGTCTAAGTCAAAAGTCCAAGACAAAAGGGGGAAGTCGACGGCATGGCAGCGAGTGGAGCCAAGGAAGGGGACGGCCTGAGCGAGGGTTCTGGCAGTGCGCGGATGCTGCAGGAGGAGATCCGGCGGGGGAAGGAGCTGCTGGTTGCAAATGAATGCCCAAGGATTTTGAAAATTAATGGTTGCTTTCCACGGTCTTGGGATAGACCTATTTTGGTGATACCAGTAGATTCTATCAAGGAAGATGTGGATTATTTGTCTGCCGATACCCTGATCTACAAATTTATGGGAATTCAAATCTCCTAGGTGGCCTTGGAAACCTGGTTACGCAGTACCTGGCAGGTAGATGGTGACATGGACATTATGTTGGCTGGAAACAGCTATTTTTTGGTAAATTTCTCCTTTGTTTCAGATAAAAATCAAATTTTTGAAGGTGGACCCTATTTCTTTGATAGAATTGGATTGTTCATCAAACCCTGGCACTCAGGCTTTAATTTTGCATAAGATTTACCTACAAAAGTACCTGTGTTGGTCCAAATTCCAAGGTTACCCCTAGAGTTTTGGAGAGAGGATATCCTCCATCAAATTGCTACTCTATTGGGCGCACCAATTGCTATAGCGCACCAATCACTGGATAGCAAACTCATTTCCTATGCCTGAATTTGTGTAGAAATGGATCTAAATAACCCGCTACCGGATACCATGGAAATTTGCCTAGGAGGCTCATCTTGGGTTTAGCAAATTGATTATGAGGCCATACCCTTTCGATGCAGAATTTGTCATATTTATGGTCATCTGCATCACCAATGCCCACAGGCTAGGCACTTCACATGGATGGAGTCTAGTAGAGGCAAGGAATCAGGCCAGTTGGACAAAATGGGATCATCCAAGCTTGGTTCAGATAAGACAGCAAATGGGAAGCTTCATTCGAATGGGGATAATCCTACTAGTGGTCAGTCAGATGCCAATGGGCCTGATAATGAAGGCTTCACCCTAGTAAGACGATGTGTGAAAGGTAGGGGTAGAAGCATAGGAACCAAGATAGACCCCTCAAGGGGGGGTTTAATCATTTTGAAACCCTGGATTGCATGGCCATTGAGGATGGCATTCCCCCAGAGGAGCTGGCAGTACCCTTGGAGGGCGTGGAGAAGGGCTCCCTCCCCAATAAACCCCAAGACATGATTATTCAGATAAATAAGCAGACAGAGGATGCGCCGGTGGAAGGAGCATTGGCAACCCTTTTCGAGCACCAGAATAATGAAACCAGTTGGGCAGATTTGGTAAAGGACAAGGATACACCCTAGAAAGACAAAGGTTCTTTGTCAACTTTGGGTATTTTGCAGAGGCCACTCAAGAAAGTATCTTTCACCACCCTGGCTAAAGCAGGGCACAAGAAGTATCATGAGAGAATCCAATGAACAGGGGACTTATTGGTGGAATCAAGGGCGGTCAAGACCCTGGATGAACACTTCACTCAATCCACCCAATGATAGTCCTGTCATGGAATGTAAGGGGATTGCATAGTACCCCTAGACAAAAATCTATGCAAAAGTTGCTTAGAGAGCATTCTCCTGATATCATCTGCATTCAAGAGACCAAGCTCCCTGTTGAAGCTATGATCAGTTGTTTGTCAAAGTTCTGGGCCTGAGCACAATGCCAGTGTGTGGGAGCCGTAGGAAGTGCAGGAGGACTAGCCATTTGCTGGGATCCGGTGAAGGTCACACCACAACTGTGGGTGGCGAGTCTCTCAGTGCTTACTATGGTTGCTTCCTCTCCTGAGTGTGGGGAGATGATTCTTATCACTAATGTATATGCACCTAGAGATTTATCTAGGCAGCACAAGCTTTGGGACCATTTATGGTATGTGAGAAGCTATTTTCCTTATTTGCCTTGGATAGTGAACGGGGACATTAATGTTATCCTTAGCCTGGAGGAAAAAAGTGGAGACGCCTTGATCCTACGACAGAGCTGTTTAGATAGAATATTGATAGGATGCGCTTGGCGGATGTTAAGCCCATTAATGGGTGCTTCACCTAGAATAACAGAAGATCAAGTAAGGATGCTATTTCTGAGCGTTTAGATAGATTCTTAGTGTCTTGTTTTTGGCTTTCTAGTGCTTTTTCTTTGGCTTTTGAAATCTTGGATTGGCATGGGTCGGACCATTGGCCTATCATATAGACGATCGGGTACATCTCCAGGCCCAAGAAACTGCCTTTTAAATTTCAACTTATGTGGCTTCGGGATCCCTCTCTTCATGACCTCATGACCAACTAGTGGAGGCAGGGAGGACTGGCTTATGGCACGGCCATGTATTCATTTTCTAAAAAACTCCAATTCATGAAGCGAAAGCTACAGGACTGGAATAGAAACAACTTTGGAAATCTCAATGTTATGAAGAATAAGGTGCAAGAAAGGCTGAATCTTATCACCAGAAAAATTATTGATTTCAAGTTGACAGAGGACCTGCATAAGGCTGAATTTTCTACTCTGAATGACCTTTCAGAATGGGAACTCTGAGAAGAGATCTTTTGGAAGCAGAAGGCTTGTATTGACTGGCTACAAGAGGGAGACAAGAACACAGCATTCTTCCACAAATCAGTCCAGGCTAGGCGTAACACAAATTTCATACCTTCTCTTGTGACTCCAGATGGTACCCAAGTTACTTCATCTCCTGATATTTCTAAGGAGGCCGTGAGATTTTATTCTGAGCTCCTATCTGGTGCTTCTCTTACTGCTGATCTAGAGGAGAATGAGATCTTGGCTTGCATACCATCTCTCATTATGCCAGAAATGAATGATGCCTTATTGAGACCGATCGACAAGGAGGAAGTTAAACATGTGATTTTTAGCATGCATAGAGGAAAAGCCCCAGGCCCAGACGGGTTTCCTGCTAAATTTTTTCAAGAGTTTTGGAGCATTATCAGCCACGACTTAATGGAAGTTGTGCAGGAGTCTTTCCTCAACAAACAAATGCTCAGAGCATTTAATGCTACATTCCTGATGCTCATTCTGAAGGACAAACAGGTTAATCAGTTGAACCAGTTTAGGCCCATAGCACTTTGTAACATGGTCTACAAAATTATTACTAAACTCATTGCTAAACACCTGAAAGTTTGGCTCCCCATGATCATTTCTGAAGAACAAGGGGGCTTTGTTGTAGGAAGGCAAATCTTGGATGGAGTGGTGATTGCTTCGAAAGTAATACACTCTATGTCCAATTCTCAAGAGAGGGTTATGTTCATCAAGCTGGATCTGGTGAAAGCTTATGACAAGGTTGATTGGAGATTTTTGTGGCAAATTCTTTTGGCATTTGGCTTTGGGTAGGACTGGGTAAAATGGGTGTTTAGCTGTGTTACTGTGCCCTCTTATTCAGTCCTCATCAATGGGGCATTGTCTAGACTGTTTGGTGCCTCTAGAGGACTCAGACAAGGTGATCCGATTTCCCCTTATTTGTTCATTATTCTTGCTGAGGGGCTGGGTCACTTTATTAAGTTTCGGGCTTCACAGAATGTAATTCAGGGACGGCAGTGGAGAACTGGGTTGACTAAGCTGACTCACCTCCAATTTGTGGATGACACTATCCTGGCTGGTAAAGCCCAGATTAAGGAGGCGAAAGCTTTTTGAAGTACTTTGGATATCTATCTAGCAGCTTCTGGTTAGAAAATCAATGAGCATAAGTCCTCCATTTTTTTCTTTAATACTCCTGAGGCTATCCAACGTAGGATTGCTGCTATCCTTAGATTTTAGATCTAGACTCTCCAGGTCACCTATTTGGGGGTTCTTATTGTGGTCGGCAGGCAGCCCAGACTTTTTTGGCAAAATGTTCTGGATAGACTGAGATAGAGGGTCAATCATTGGACCCATCGTTGGCTCATGATAGTAAGAAGGGTTACTCTTTTTCAATCCACGATTCAGGCATTGCCCATTTATCGAAGCATGGTCCAGGTTGCTCTGATGTATTTTTTAAAGGAATTTGATGCGCTTGCTCGGCAATTCCTACAGAGTGGAAATCTTAGGAACTTGAAATGGAGTCTGGTTAGTTGGAACATTGTATGTCGGCCTAAGAAGGATGGGGGGCTTGGGTTGAGATCAGCTATTCTGTCTAGTCAGGGTCTTGCGGCTAAATTGTATTGGCAGTGGTGCACCAGCCAATCCCAACTTTGGGCCCATATTCTATCATCTAAGTACTTTCCTGGGGTTAACCCAGCTGAGATTTTGAGAATGACTATGGAGGGTAGAGGTTCCATGGTGTGGAACACCCTCAAGCTTGGAGCACAGTTGGTGCAACTGAGTCTCTTTTGGGTCTGTAACAGAGGTTCTGAAGCACTTTTTGGGGATGACTCTTGGAATGGAGCCCCACCCCTTCGATCCTCCCATCCACAGCTGCATCCTCTGAGGGAGGCCTTCATCAATGCTGGTTGGACTAAGGTGGAGTAGTACAAAGCAGCATACAGTGTGGCGCCTTGTATTGTGTACAAATGGAAGAATGAGTCTGATTGGCTGCAGGGAGGATCGGTGGAGTTAGACAGGAACTAACTCAGATATTTGCTAGTAGAGCTTGCAGTGCCTTGATGGAGAATAACATCCTGGCTTGGGGAAGTGAAGCCAACGGTCAGTACACAGTCTCTTTCAGATATCATGAACTTATTAAGAATTGGGTTGGAGGAGTGGACTTTGTCTGGGGTAAGCTAATTTGGAACGCTGCCTCTTGGCCGAAATGTAATTTTTTCATTTGGATGCTCTTCTACAACTGGTGCCTGACTTGGGATAATCTATGTAAAAGAGGTTATCACGGTCCTTCAATCTGTTTCCTATGCCGCAACAATGAGGAAAATGGGGCACACCTTTTCTTTCACTGCTCCTTCGCTAAGGGATTATGGCATCTATGGTGGGAAGCATGGGAAAGCCCATGCTAGCATGTTTCCTCCTTAGCTGACTTCTGGTAGCGTCTGGGTCGACCTCCCTCTAAGGCGTCTATATTACAAATAGCATGGATTATTTGTCCGGTTTTTATACTCTGGAATATCTGGATTGAAAGAAATGGAAGGATTTTTTGGGAGACCTGTGGAGATATCAGAAAGGTGTGGTTGAAAATTCTCAATGCATTACAGGAAACACTCCTGGCCAAATGTGGTAAAGTGGTAGATTTAGATCCTGCTGCAACTGAAATCCTCAAGCGGCTATCCCCTGTTTCGACTGGTGCTGACTCCCTTCCTCGTCCTCCACGTCCCACACCTAAGATGAAGCAACAGGCGCGTCTGATTAATCACCTAGGGTGTTTGACGTTGCCTGAGGAGGGGCATATTAAAGTTAATGTTGATGGTTCATCAAGAGGCAATCCTGGGCCTGTGGGGATTGGCGAACTGGGTAGATATAGCAGTGGTTCGATTAGGTTCTTATTCTCCATTTACAAAGGCCATTTTACCAATAATTTGATGGAGGCGATGGCAATCCTGGAAGCGGTCCAGTTCTATTGTAGAAGTCTTTTCTTAGTGTTATTTGCGAGTCTAACTCGTAGGTGATTATTAACCTATTGAATAATGGTAGCATTGATAGTGTTGATTGGTAGCTGGCCTCGGTAATTAAACAGATCTGTCAAATGAGTGTGTCCTTTGAGTCTATCTCCTTTAAGCATATACCTCGTGAATGGAATGGAGTTGCAAATGGATTAGCCAAATGGGCCTTAGAGAATGGGCCGAATTGGTGTATTCAGGATCAGTAGATGATTCTGGGTGGTTTAACCCATGCTCTGGCTCAACTTCTTGAGCAAGACTTGGGCATGTAATTTTTTGGTTTGTGTGTTCTTTCAATATATTTTTACCCCTTTTAGTTGCAAAAGTCCAAGACAAAAGGGCTGAAAGAATTCCTTTGGGGAAGACAAGGAGAGAATTCTTTCAGATTTTTTGTCCGAGACAAAAAACCCGAAATAATTCAAACTTTGGGCAAAAGACCAAAAAGACACTTTGAAAAGGCCAAACAAAAGCTCCGAAGAAAAGAAACGAAAACAACTAGTCTTTTACAAGTGAGTTAGAATAGAGAAGTGGGCGTTGAACATAGCCAAAGGAAGCTGCAAAACAAGGTATGAAATTTGGCTAACAGTGATATCATCTGTGCATGGGTCACATACTCTAATCATCTTTAACTATAAATATACATGATTTCCTATAATTTTTAGTATTAGGGGCCTTAATTCATACGCAAATATGTATCTCCAACATTGATAATACTTGGTGTAAAATTTTTTGAAATAATGATTTTCAAAACGCAAACGAACGAAAAAATTTACAATGCAATAATATTAAATCAAAAATCCCTAAATGGATGTAGTTATTACACTACAAAATTTTCAACGTATACTAGGGTCCATATGTTCTATTGTTCTATTTAGTTATTTCTCTAATTGTAAGAATATCCTCAAAAAAATTTAGCAATTGCTTCTAACTCTACATATAGATATAAATATAGTTACTACGAAATTCACTAATTCAAAGGCATTAATCCTATAACTGCTTCTTTTCAATTGCAATTTCTATTGCAACTAATTCAAAATAGGTAGGGACTAGCCGCTATGCAGCCCTTGTTCAAAATTAGACTAGTAAAACAAAATACAACACTGACATGAAATAAAATAATTAATTGTTTGTTCTATGTTGACAAGACGACGTAGCCCCCATATATATTAAATATTTTTAAAGCTAAATTTGACATACAATCTTCAAAAACAAAAAGAAAGATTTAAAATAAAATATTATTAAATGTGTAAAGTACAATAATTTTATAATTTATAATATATTTATTAAATAAAAAAAGATGTACATTATTATTATTTTTTAATTATTTTTATATAAATAAATAGATTTTAACACCTTGACATTCATTATTTGTTAAATTATAAAATAATAAAACATCTATTTGTTTATTAAAATAAATTAAATATTATTAACCCATTTTATTATTTACAGCCACATATACCTATCACGTTAGATTTATAAGATGACTATTTATTAAACATCATCATTAAATGTTAAAACAGTTCGTGAAACATTATATATATAAATAATATTAGAATTCATTTTCTTAAAGACCTCCAGACGCGGAGATATGAGGGCATGCGTACATGGAGCGCCAAAGTTAAAAAGATTTCGTGCCTCACAGGCCTTGCTGCTGCGCTCTAAGCAGCTCTGGGGCAGTGAAAACTCTGCAATTTCAGAGTACGTTCAATTAAAATAGCCAATTAAAAAATGCCAAATCAACATTAAATATCTGTGCTCCACTTTTTATATGAGCCTCGTGCGTAAAATTGGCTAAAATGCCCAGTGACGTCAGGATAAGTACCTATCATAGCGCGCTTTTTACACCGCATGTGCGCAGGGTAGTAGACTCGGAACGGTACAAAGATCACGCAATCCGCGGATCGTTCAAACGGCTAATGTCGTCGAGTTTCTTGTAAGATAACTTTTCTGTAGCTGCGGACGCTATAATACTGACTTCTAGTTTTTTAAATGTCTATACGTCAATAGACTCCGGCACGATATTGGAAGATTATATTATTTTTCTTCGCATTCGATAATCATTTGTTTGATGCTGCATGACGTCAAAGAATAATTATCTAAATAATAGATTTGGGACAAGTTTTTTTCAACATCCATCCAGCATTCAGCGAGCTACAAACTACCTCGTATAAGCCTCCTACTTAATCAACCCCAACTAATTTTGTTTTTGCTTTCTTCGTTCTCCACGACTATGAATACTTAATTGCATTTATCTCGTAATAACCTTAATTACAACACTGCTAATGCACTTCCAATTCAATTGCCAACTTTCACATGACCGAGACGCTTAATGTCTATAAACATCGCACATTCATTTTCGAAATAAATATTACATATCTTATTAATACATCAAAATAATAGTCATGAAATTAACTCTAACATTACAATATTTCTTAAAATTCTCAACACGTGTTTTATACTAAATCTTGTCATAATCATTATCTCATATACAATGCATTCTTACCAACATCTAACATATTATACTACTATACTACAATCAATACTCAACTTACACCCGCATATAATCATGTATGCTTGCTCATGCCTTACCAACATTCTACCCCCTTTATCTACATATTGTATCACAAGCACTTATTATTTTAACTAGTATTCTAATGTTGAGTTCTTTCTGGTGTTACTTGTTATGTACTTTCTCTTCATCAATTATAAATTCATTGTGCACTTTAATGTTGACAAGATTGAAGGGTCTTCTAGAAAGTACGACATAAACCAAGTCAATAAGGAATAATGTTTTTTGAAGGACTTGTCATGAAAACAATACAATGTGTAGTCGATACAGGGAATTAGAGTTTCCTTGAATTCTCATTGCATGTGCAAAGGCTAATGAAAACAAGCATTACGCAAACATATCTTATGAAGCCCATAACAAAAAAGTTGGGGCATTACAAAATCAAACACGTAGACTAATATTCCCTACCCACAAACTGATTAGAAATGATTGAAATGAAAAAAATATAAACAATGATTAGTTTATAAAACACATCCACTATATTTTTATTTATGGTAGGCTAAAAAATTACATGCAGCTTTACGTATGGTGCCCAAATTTCAGACTTGAACTTTGTGACATTAGGACATGTGGTGACGTTAGTATGTAATGAAGTTGGGGTTTTTATTGTATTTTGAGATGTCAATAAGAAAATATTAATATCTCTGCTACATATAGTTGAAATTAGAGCACATTTTTAATTGATAATATATTCTAAGCATGACAAAATTATGTAGTTAGGTTGAAGCCCTTTTTCATTAATGAGTGGGAAATTTTTATAGAAGGTAATTGAGTCATTAGTCAATGATATATGTGAAAAATCCAAGATAGGTATGTCAAGATTAAAATATAGTGTGCATTCAACATGTATATATTAAAAAATAGGTTTAAGGTTTCAATTATTCCAAATTATGTTTCTCATTGAAACAAATGAATAATTGGTTCAATGATGGACTCAATTAGAGAAAATTGAGCCCCAAATCACATTATGTGATAGAAATTACATTTTTGGGGCTTGGTTGGCCAAATTTCAATCCCTTATTTAACTACATGAGTGATTTATTAAATTAAGGACTCATTTCAGGTAAAATAATTTGCCTCAAATCACATTATGTGGTTTTAATTTTATTTACATCTTTCAATTGCCCCAAGTTTCATCCCTCATTAAACCAAATGAGTAATTAGTTCAATCATGGACCCAATCTAGGCTTATTGAGTGTCAAATCACATTTTGTAGATGAAATTAGGTTCACGGGCTTGATTTTCATAAAATACATCCCTCATTGGAGTAAATGAGTCATTGGTTGAATTGAGGACTCAATTGGGACAAATGAAGCACCAAATCACATTATTTAGTCAAAATTAGGTCCACTTGGATCAATTTTTCAAAACTATATAATTCATTGAACCAAATAAGTAATTTTTTTAATTAAGTACTTAATTGGGGAAATAGAGCCCCAAATATAATTATATGCTTCTAATTATGCTCATGGGGGCTCAGTTTCTATTAATTACATCCATAATTGAACCAATTGTGTATTTAATTAAATCAAGGGTTCAATAGGAGTAAATTTGAATGGAATCACACTACATGTTTGAAATTATGTTCATAGGGCATGTTTCACCCAAAGGATGCCCTTTGATAGAACAAATGAGTAATTGGGAAAAAGCAAGCCCCAAGACACATAAATAGGTTCCTAGCATTTAGTTTCCACAAATCAAATCCCTCAATGTACCAATTAAGTAATAAATTAAATTATAGACTCAATTCAAATAAATTGAGCCACAAATGGCATTATGTGTTCATAATTAGGTTCACAAGGGTCAATTTCCAAAGTTCATTTGTCATTAAACCAAAAGAGCAATTTATTTAATCAAGGACTCAACTGGCAGAAATTGAGTCCCAAATCACACTATGTGGTTGAAATTAGTTTTTCAGGGATTAATTTCCTAAAGTCACATCACTTATTGAAGAAAATATGTAACTAGTTCAATCAAGGACTTTGTTCTAGAAAATGGAGCTCCAAACCATATTATCTAGTCACAAATAGGTTCATGGGGCCTAATCTATCCAAATTACATCCCTTGTTGAACCAAATGAGTAATGGATCTTCTATGAGCAACTTAATTTGGGAAAGTAGAGAACCATATCATATTATTTAGTCATAAGTAGTTTCACAGGGATCGATTCCACCAAATTGCATCCATCATTGAAGCAAATGAGTATTTTGTTTAGTTAAGGATTCAATTAGGAAAAAATAAGTCCCAAATCACATTACATGGGTGTAATTAGGTTTGTAAGTCTTGGCTTCCCTAAATTACATCCTTCATTGATCGAATTTAGTAATTATTTCAATCAAGAACTCAATTTGGGAAAATTGAGCCCTAAAACACAATATTGTAATTATGTTTATGAGTGTTTATTATCCTAATTCAAATCCTTCAATGAACCAATTGATTAAATTTTTTAATCAAGGACTAAATTGAAGAAAATTGAGGCCCAAATCACATTATGTGGTTACATTTATGTTCATGAGAATCTATTTATCTAAGTTGTCTCCATAATCAAAATAAATGTTAATTCCAATCAAATTAGGGACACAGTTACAGGAAATTAGTACCCAAATCACATTACGTGGTCACAATTACGGTCAAATCGGTTGATTTCCCTAAATTGTGCCACTTATTAAACCTATTGATAAATTGGCTCAATCAATCACTCAGTCTCATTAAATTGATCCCCATAACACATTTTATAAACATAATTAGGGTAAAAAATCTCAATTACCATAAATTTCATCCCTTATTGAAATAATTATTTACTTGTTTCAAGTAATGACTCAATTGAGGAAAATAGAGCCCTAAAACACATTATCTAGTCAAAATTAATTTTGTGGGGCTTGCATTCCACAAATTATATCTTTCGTTAAACCAAATGAGTAATAAATTCTATCAGGGACTTAATTGGAAAAAAAATTAGAAATCACATTACACAGTCATAATAAAGTTCACATGGCTTGATTTCCCTAAATTACATCCCTCATTAAAAAAATTGTGTAAATGGCTCAATCAAATACTCAATTGGGGAAATGTAGCCCTGCATCACATTATCTAATCAAGAAAAAGTTAATGAGGCTTAATTTTACAAAATTAGAATCATCATTAAAATATTATTAGCTGCTTCAGTTTGTTAGTCAATTTGGAAAAATAGATTCCCAAAAAAAATTATATAAATATTATAAAAATTTTCGAGTTCAATTGCCCCAAATTATGTATCTCACTAAATTGAATGAGTAACTAGCTCAATAAGAGACTTAAATGAGGAAACTTATTCCCCAAATCACATTATGTGAACAAATTTATGTTCTTATGGCTTGATTGACCCAAATAACATCTCTCATTGAGACAAATTACTAATTGGTTAAAATAGGGATTCAATTGGATAAAAAAAAGCCATAAATCAAATTACATGGTTAGACATATGTTCATGCAAATTTATTGGTCCAAAATCCATCTCTCACTGAACTAATCAACTTATTTATTCAATCACAAACTCAATTACGGAAAATTAAGACCCAAACCACATTATGTGGTCGTAATTATGTTAAAATGGATTAATTTATTCAAATTACTTCCTTTTTTGGACCAACTGACCAATTGGTTCAATCATGGAATCAATTAGAGGAATACAACCCCAAATCGTATTATCTAGTCCCAATTAAAATCATGAGACTCAATTTATAAAAATTACATCCTTCGATGAGCCAAATGAGTAATTTGTTCATCATGGACTTAGTCAATGAAACATGATCCATAAATCACATTATACACATTTCCAATTAATTTTTTGGGGTTTGATTCACATAAATTACATGGCTGTAATTAAGGTCAAATCAATTGAATTCCAAAAATTACTTTACACATTAAACCAAATGTGTAGATGGATCAAATAGAGACTCAACTACGGAAATTGAGTCCTAAATCAAATTATGTTGTATTAATTAAGTTAATGAGGCTTGATTTACCTAATTTACATCCATCATTAAACTAAATGATTAATTGGTTCAATGAGGATCTATTGACCCCTAGTGTGTACCAGATTAAAAAAATTACTTCATTGGATAAATTAATTCTGAATTTGGGCCAATCATACCCAAACTAAAAACAAATAATAAAATTATGTTGCATGGGGATTTTTTGGAATTAAATGCATACTTGATTTAGTCAAATATTCGAGTTGTTAAATTAAGTATAAAAATGTCACCAGTAGATACCATTTGTTATTATATGGTCATAGCTTGTTTCAAAGGCTTTGATCATCCAAAATTTCATGCTTGATTGAACTATATATTTGATTTTTTAATATTTTTACATAATTTAGCCCAATCAATTCCTTATTGATATTAAGTACACCCAATTAGTTGGTAGGACTCAATTAGACCTAATGTTGTATTACATTGAAATAATTACTTTATTGGTTCAATTTGGTATGTAATTTGGGCCAATATAATTTAAATAAACATTATATGGTTTTAATTTCTTACAAAGGTCTCGATATACTTGAATTACATAACAAATTAAACTAATTACTATATTTGTTTAATCTAGTAGATGATTGGGGCCAATGAAGCTATAATTAAATTTAGATGGTTATAATTAGTCGCATGATGTTTGATTGATTGAAAATGTGTACCAAATGGAATAACTTAATCTATTTTCTTAATTTAGGTCCAATCAACATTGATGTGTTCACATTAAACTATATGTTTATTTAACTAGCCTAGATTTTATGCTTGTTCACACTTACTAATTCTAAGCTCTATTTAGGGAGGTTAGTTACAATATTTATTTTGAGTGACAAGCTTAGTGTATGTAACATTTGATTAAGTGAATAGTTTAGTCAGTCCTAACTAATAGTTTATTTTATATGAAAAACTATTTTTTGTGAAACAAATCCTTCCTAGCTATATATTCAAGGGCTCCCCTGTAACTTAGAATCACTAATTGCATAGTTGAGAAATGAGAGACACACATAGATATATACTAAGAGTTTTTTAAATAATATTTAATTAATATTTTTTATGTGTATGATGGCCTAACTTATCAATGTGGTTATTATATGCAATGAATTAATATAGACCTGAAACTTATCTTACCTAATAGATCCAACATCAGATAAGGAGAATCAACTAAAACCCATTAGATACCTAGTAATATTGGGGAATGACCAATTAGATATACTAAACATAGTTAGAGGATCACTTATCACATAACATCAATGGAGAGGGTTCCAATTCCTATTATAAATCAACATAATGTAATAACCCTAATTAGGTATATTAATTTAAAAAAATTAAATATAATATAGTGTTACCAAAGCTTTAATCACAAATAATGGGGACGGTTAAAATATAACTAAAAGGTGTAAGGAACCATGGTATTCAAATGGAGGCCTCGATAACCTAGGTTGGAACCTGGAAAGTTTGAATAAACCTATATCCACACTAAGTTTAAGTGTAGAGGAGATTTAAACAAGTAGTTATATATTCAAAACTATTGATTATAAACTATCTATCTAATAAATGAAAGATATAAGGTTATAAATATAAACCTTTAATAGAACAAGTTGACCTTCATTCTTTCCCTTGTCCAATGGTACATTGAAATAGGTTGTTGTGGTTGTAAGGATCATAATGGTTGAAATCATCTCTAGGCTAAAAGACTTCTTCTATTTTAACTCAAGACTCTAAAAGACAAGATATTTCCTTCCAAGACAATATTTAAGAAATGACTTCTCTTGAATTTAGATTAAAGCATAATTATGAGCAATAATAGTCTGAAAATGAATGTTTCCCTCTATTGGATTAAAATTGTACATATATTTGTAATGATAGATGATCCTAACCCTTTCCAAAATTTTAGCTTATAATATCAAATCACCTCAATTTATTTTAAAGTATATTATTTAGCTTCAAAATATGAAGGTCTAGGTTGACTTAGTTATGAAGTATGCATCATGAATTTCAGATAACATGAACTTGGGCTGACTCAGTATGAATTTTTCTAGGATATTGGAAATATTAAATTGAACGTAGTTTATACCTTAGGATTTTATCTACCTATATAGTATAGTATAGTATAGTATAGTATAGTATAGTATAGTATAGTATAGTATAGTATAGTATAATATAGTATAGTATAGTATAGTATAGGGTTGATGTAGTAGAGAAGATGTAAAATAGTCTTAACCATGGCCAATATTGTGGATTAGATGGAAAAGGTGTTGAGATAAGTAATATATGTAAAATAAACATTTATGTATAATAAAATATATATCAATAAATAAATGTAATCTTATAATATATATATATATAGAGGATGTTTGAGAGTGGTATTGGACCTATAGAATTTATAATACAAATTTTAGGTTTTGGAGAGTCGTACTGGATTTTAGACTTAGCCATATTTTAGGGTTTCAACAAGACATCATAGGTGGTAAATAGATAGACACTCTACGAAAGTTTGAATCATATTAGGAATTATATCATCACTACATGGATAGAAAAATCTCTCATAAAGCACCAAAGGCATACACATTCCTTTCCTAGTGCACACTTTAAAGCATGCACTTAGAGAGATGTGAACAATATGTGGATGGGCATCTTAATATGCCATAACATGTGATGTGGAGGGTGAATTATAAGATTTATAATTAACTACATCGAGATGTCAAGTGCAGTTGGAGACATGTAAATGTGTTTGTATGTTAGATATTGAGGATATTGTAACTTGCATAGGATTTGTAGTATAGGTTTGAAGAGACATACAGGATAAAAAAGAAAAATTTATGTTGTTATTTAGAGTATGAATTTGAACTAAGTGCCCCTAAAATTTTTTTTATCTAAGAGGTGGAGGTTTGATGAATGCATCCAATTATTTGAGATTGTTCATGTTAGCTATCCTTTCTATATTTTTGAAAGAATAATGATAAAATATCATTGCTACTTCATGTTAAGAGCTTTATCTTGAAACTCATCTTGTGTTAATTGATGGCTTCTTTTTGTTGTAACAGGGTCACGAGCTTTTTGAAAGAAAAATTTTGTTTAAAGACATTCAGTTTCATGACGAACACTCTGGATTGGGAGGGGAGTGCTCACAAGGTGATCGGGACCAAAGTATGGTCATCTACCATTTCACTAAAGGACAACAACTCTGTTTGTAGCTCATCTACTTGATGTAAGAATTCTTCAACTATTTTGTTCGACTCCATAGTGAGTGTATGAAGTTTTGATTGTAAATGGAGGATCTTTGTCTGATTTTTCACCTCATATTTAGTTGCTAATTTGTTCCATGTTGTCTTTGCATTGTTAGAGTCCCTGATATATGGCTTTACATAAGACGCTTAACATAATCAACATTAGGGCCTTAGCATTAGCCTGTTCATACTTTTTGAGTGCATCGGGATCAGTTGGAACTTATACATTCCCTATGATGATGCCCCACAATCCTTGGAACAAAAGGATCGTACGCATCTTTGTTTTCCATGCAACATAGTTTGACCCTTTAAGAAGTTGGGCATCCGAGAGGAGCAATTTTGATGTCGACATTTTAAAAAATAAATTATTTTATTTTGTTGATTTGAAAGTGAATTAAAAGTCTTATAACTTACTGAAGAAAAAAATGGGCTTGAAGATGAGCACGATAATGACACGCTGATAGATAGGGACGTTCAACCTCATCTTCACATTCGGCTTCGTATCCGGCATCGAGTTCTTCATGAATTCTCTTTGCTTGGCAGCGTATGTCGAACAAAAAGTATTCTGGAAGGCCTTTGCGGATAAGTTCATTGAACTAAAGATTTCTGCTATCACGAAGGGCTTCTAGCAGGGCAAAATAAAAACCGGTACTTTCCTGGTAGTTTTCCAAAGTCTGTGAGTCTCCTTATTGGCTTTCAGCAGTTTCACCACTGGACATACGTGGCGGTCTCGCTCATGTCTTAGCTTGCTTCGGCTGACTTGCTCATATCTCCTTCGGGTATGATCCTTTAAAAACTAGGCGTAGTGTAAAATGGAGACTCGGGTCTACGGACAGGCTTGGATTATTGGTGCAGATTGCTCAATAAAAATGTTACCATAAACTTATTGAAACAAATTACACACAATTAACTCTGTTATAATGATCTTGATTTTGATTTTACGCTGTACCTTGATAAAGAGAAGGCTCGATTTCTTCTGCGTTGCTGGACTTATGCTGCCGCATGGTCAGACTTTCAATTGCTGTTTCCATGTTACTGTTATGGGCTCAGATAGACTTCCACACTGGCTTCCACAAGCTCTTCGCTCACTCCACAAATCGAAACAGTCTTCTACTTCTTCTCTGTAGGTTTCCATGATCTAGAGCAACTACGTGATTTTGCTGTTGTAGAAGGCTTTCTCCTTCGTAGAACTGCTGTGCAGGATCTTGTTCACGATTTTTGGGAACAAGCCTAGTCTTTCAGCTGCTGCATCTATCCCTCGTGATTGAATCCTGTGCTTCTTTTGTCAAGGTTCTTTAGCTGCTAGCTTCGCTGCAATTGATCTCAGCAATTTCCACGTGACAACTGCACCATCCCAGGTTTACACAGCTACGTCAATTTTACACATTAGACTGCAGTTGTCAATTTCAAGCTCACGCCAAACTGATGCTGCTGCGTCCAAGCTGGTTACTACGCTTTCGCTGTGGGCTCCCGCTTCAACGGTCTGGAGTTGCACTCTGCTGCCTTTGCAGTGCACATCCCAGGTAATTCTATTGTACGTCGTTGCGTATTTGCTGGACGTTCCCAGCTGTCTTTCTACGCAAACCACCTTCTTGCTGGCTCTGATACCAGAGATTGTTAACAAAACTGTATTTATTATTAATAAAAAACAAAGTATACACCGCTATTTATACATTGTTATTTTAAAAGAATATATAACCGATTAGCGTAAATGGAGGAGTCTGGAGAATTTAGAAAACTGTAATGGTTTATCTACAACCTAAAAATAATGTAATAAAATACCTCACTAAATTTATATGCTACGCTATCAAGAAGAATCCTTATCATACGGTATCTACTCTGAATGATATGAATAATTAGAATTATCATCGAATCCCGTTGAGTCCAAGGAGAAGGGAGATGTGTCAAGTGTAGATTTTGTGGGACCCTCATGAAAATGAAATATTCCTCTCAACAATTAAATCATGGTTGGTAGGATGAAAATCTTGTATCCCTTGACACCATCTTCATACCCAATAAATATTAAGGATTAATTTGGGGGTCCATAGCCTTATGTTTATTCTTAGGAAAATGAGTCATAACTGGGAATACAAAGACTTTTAGGTGCGCAACTATGGGTTTCTGACCATTCTAAGATTCAGAAGGAGTGATTCCTTTCAAGGATTTATGAGGAATGTAGTTTGTTGATCTAACATGCATAGTTAATGGTTTTTGCCAAGTATTGAGGTGCGAGATATTTGGAGTGTATCATATAGTTTTTTATTTACATAAAATAATTATTATTGTGTTATGCAACACTATTTTGCTAAGTGACGTATGTAATTGCATATTGTATATTAATTCCTTGCGAAGTGTAGAACTAATCAAAGCAATAGCTAACTTATTCACCAGTATTATCGATGCATAATTCCTTGATGGTTTTCTATAACTATTTATCAAAAAGAGTCATGAAATATTGAAAAAGGTCAAAGAACATAGACTTTTGTTTAAGAAAATAAACCCAATTATACCTTGAAAAGTCATCAACAAAGGTAAGCATGTATCTAGTCTTACTAAATGAAGGCTTTAGAAATGGACTAGGAATGTCACTATGAACTAGATCCAAAATCTATGTAGCTCTCCATGACTTGCCATTGTCATGGTTCTCTTCTAGATGTTTACCAAGGATGCAACCCTTGTAAATACCATCTAAAAACTGAACATGAGGAAACATTATAATGATATTATGTTGTCTAAATTGTTCCAATTAGTGATAGTTAAGATAGCCAAATCACTTATGCCAAAGATTACTTGGCTCAATTAAGTGAGCGAACCATGCATTATAAGGTTCATCAAGAGAAAAGTGTGATAAGGTATAAAATCATGATTGGTGATATGATTTCCCAATTTCTAATGTAGAATAACCGTGCAACTCCATAATGAACACATAATGTGGAGTGAATTGAACTCTCTTACCTCATCAAATGTGGGTAATTTGATAAACATATAGGAGATTTGTTGATAGTTTAGGGAACACATAGAACATCATCAAATGTCCCATCACTCACTTCAACAGAACCTCTCCCACTAAATTAAATAGATGTGTCATCAGCTATGAAAATAGAAGACATGAAACATGGTTGTAAGGATGAGAATAAGCCTCATAAAGAGCACATGTGGTATGAAGTCCCATAATCAATCACCCATATGGATGGATTACATGTAAATGTAACATGGGCCTTGGCCTTACCTTTACCTTTATTACTATTATTTGCCTTAGAAGAATCTTGTGCTTATGAATTATTTGTGAAGGAATCAAGGACAATGATGTTATTTTTCTCAAGCATCTTACTTAATTAGTCAATCTATTTATTCATACACTTATATTTATCAAGCCCAATACTCCTGGTATAGGAACATTTTGCCTTATCTTTCTTGTGTTTTCCAATTGAAGAGGAGCACTCGTTTGATGCTTTTGAATTAACATTAGTTTTATGATCCTTTCAATGCTTTTGATCTTCTTTATTGTGTTTATTCTCCTTAATTTTTGAGTCCTTCTATTTTTCATGACTCAATAAGGCATGTGACTTGGATTGATTCAAATTGTCCATTTAAATGAGCTTTTTTCTATCCCTAGTCAAGTATTTGGCAAAATCATTTAAGGATGGCATAAGCTATGCATCTCCAAGGGTACTCTTGTTAGCATAAAAGGTAGAGAGAAACATAGAATAATCAGGACCTAACTGAGCAAGAGTAAAGAGGATCAATTATTCATCTTTCTTTTTTATGCCACAGTTTTAATTAAAGCCTAAGCGAATTAAGTTTAATGAAAATATCTTGTATAATGTCAATACTACCTGGGCTCAAACTAATGATCTCATTGTATAGCTCATTACCTCTCATTACATCCTACTTCCCAAAGATTCTTTCCAAAAGAGTCTAGATTTATTTTAGGTTTTTAGCATATTGAATGTTAAAAAGTCATCTAGGATAAATAGACACACACAAAATAAAATATGCTTCATAACATCTATTAAAAAACATAATTTTATCTACATCAATTATTGTTTTACTTTTCATGTCCATAGTTATCATGTGCAAACCTTTGCTTCGTGGAAAAATTTACACTTTAGATTTATAGTCATAGTAATTGAATGGATTCAGAAGTGGAACCAACTTGTGATCCATGATGAAGTAAAATAGAATAAGGTTGCAGAATTGAATGTGCAATAAATAAAGAACAAGAACCAAAACAACCCCCCTAAAACTAATAGTAATGGTCCCTCCCCCAAGATTACAATTAATAATTCACACTTGAGTGATGGACATCAGACTCATTCGATAATCCTTCCATTAGTAATATTTGTGATAATGTCAAAAATAATGACACATGTGATACTATAAATTTTTCATAAAGAGGGTTATCAAACTTAATTGATAATGCATCTGTGAGAAGTACAAGTGCAAAATGTAGGCCAAGTATAATGAAAGAGAGGCATAAAATAAGAATACAACTCATAAAATTTTATCCACCCTATATATAATACCTCCACCATTCAAAATGAAGCCCCATTAATCATAAAATTAGCAACTCAAAATCATATGCTACCACCAAATAGGTTGGTGAACCTTTCAAGATTAAAAAAAAGGAATTGTTATTTATTTTGGACATATTTATTTTAAATTTTTAAAAGACTTTTAAACTTTTACAAAAAACATGGCATGTGATATTGCTTGTGATTGATTTAAGTTTTAGAAAAAGTTTTATAAAACCAATATGGAGAGTCTAGGACATTGGAAACCATGAGATGACAAGAGAAACTAGGCCAAAATAGCATGGTGAGAAGGATGGATCAGAAAAAAAATATTTTGGAAGGACTACCAAATGATGAAATCATGGGCATAAAAGCTTTTAATAGGTGAGGTGAGACCAAATATAATCTTTTGACCATGATGCACAACAAGTAGAGATTCAGATGGAGTTAGTGAGGATATATATTATTTGATCATGAGCTAGATGATGCATGTTGAAGAGTGGCACTATTGATTTGATGCCAAATTTATTGAATTACTACAGTGCTTGAAGCTAAGTTCTTAGAACTATCATGGTAGATCGATCTGAAATTTTAAAAATACACTCATGCAAATCCAAATGCATGAATCTAAAAATGTGTTGCTTGAGGCCAAACCATTGGCTCTTAGAAGAAGACTCCCTCCAGTCTAGCTCAAGGCCTATAAAATTAAGCTACATGATTTATATACATAGTCAAAAGAACAACCATAGGGATATGAGGCCTTTCAAATAGCTTTTTAACCATAAGGAAATATATAATAATGATGTAATTACAAGATCTATACAATATGCATATTTTCTCTTAATCAATTCATTAAAATACAAAGCAAAAATCAACCATTATTTTTAATAGAAATAATGAAGCTCATTACCGAAACATGGGTCCTCTGATACCATAAAAAAATTACCCACAATCAAAGATTGGTTGTTCTAACACATGAGGTCAAAGCTTTTAAATGTAGAAGCAAAGAGAGATAATTTAATTGTTGAGAATCAAATTAAACATGAGTAGAAATGAGTTAAATTATATTAAAAAATTACATTAATGTCCCTGATTACATTGAAAAATAACAACACGGTGAATAGAAATAAATATAAGGAATAGTGGAAACAACTCATAGGATAATTGGAGTGAACCTATAGGAGAACTAGAGTCAATCTCATAATATAACTCAAGCAAATCTAATAGGAGAACTCAAGTACAACTCATAATAAAATTGACCCTCTCACCCACTTCTAATGAGCTCATTATTACAACTAAATAAGCCAATAAAAGTTAAGAAATATCAAATAAATGGAAAATAAGAACCTACACTAACATTGGCTAACATCTTGGTGGTAGAAAACGTGTTAGTTTGGACCCATTTTTTATAGAGATTGCCAAATATTTTGGGAAAGATCGTAGGATCTTTTGTCCCATCATATTGGATAGTTGGAGAGGTGTTTCCAATGTCTATTGACACAATGAAAGGAACTAAAAGAACATTCTAAAGATGTTGAAACATTTTTTTATGCAAAGGAGGTGGATAAATTATATTCTCATTGGCATCTATAAGAGGAGGTGGAACAAAATTATGATTTGGTTGAGTCGTAATGAATTGAGGTGAACTATCTTTTTGCTAAATCTTGAGTATTTGGGAGCTAGTAGAATATTTTTTAATGTTCACTTATTGAATAATTTGAGAAAGGATTACATTAGAGAGGAGGTTAGAATTATGATATTCCAAGAAATAAAATTAAAAAAAAAAACATTAAAATCTTAACACCTTTAATCTAGTCACTAGGGAGAGCTTAGGTAAGAAAAATAAATGAAATCACAACCAAAATAGAAAATAATACACTGTTTTACCTTCCTTAGAGCTCTAAATGGCTTTTTAAATTTCTTGCTTAGCTTATGCATCAAGAAGTCTTTGACAATGAAGCTTGTTTGGATCCTTCTCTCCTTGAAACCTTGGATTTGATTGCTTGGCTTAAGATTTGGGCATGATAACATTACATACATGGGGATTATGGAGCAAATCCTACATTATAACTCTACAACATTCATGCTTTGATATGATGGGGTATGGCCTTGTATTTATAAACTCAAGAATTAACTCTCACCCAAGATGATTTAAGGTTGAGCTTAAACATGGAATGAGTTCAAGCTAACCCTAGGTGAGTTGAAACTAACTCTAGTTGAGTTAATAGTTTTTATGCAATTATGATTTTCAATTACTAGGCATGGCTCTCAAATTATATATTTTGAGATATTTTCAAAGAGCTTGACAACTCATAAAAGAAATGATGAAAGGCTTGGATATTTTGAATTTTGGAATTTCCTTTTTTAGATATTCATTAATTAAATATCGATAATTAAACTAAGATTTTAATTCTATTTAATTAGATAATTGGTTTTGATTAACAATTTCTCTTTCAAGATTTGATCAATTGCCATGCTTAATGGGTGCATATGCCAAATTGAAAGTTGTTATGCCACAAGATGTTTAGGGATGAATACATGAGAGTTTTTTTATTGAGTATGGGCTAGCATCCAAAAAAGGGATGCCTCAACATGATTTTGAGATTTGATGAATGATATGGAAGCAAATTTGAGATGTTTAGTGATTCATAGGATTATTTTTTAATGGTTGGAAAGAATCAGTCTGAAGCCTAGTATGAAGCTAGTTATGGCCAAAATTAGGTGTCTATAGGGTACCCCTATTTGAGAAGGCATTGAAATCTATAGGCATAGTAATGCATTCTCAGAGAGTGAAGAGGTCTTATATTGCTAATGCTTCAATGACAATGGATGAGTTTTGGATGCCCCCTTAAGGGAGTGGTTAGCAAAGAAGGTCGACAATCAGTCCTTCAAAAGAAGGAAAACTATGGGACCAAATGTTAAAATGGGGTGGAAAAATATAATTTACCCAAAGGTAGTTATAATCAGTGACACCATAGGATAAAAAGATAATAATTTTCTCATATGTAGTTTAATGTTTAACCAAAAGATAAGGGTAACAAGAGAATGATTTACCTAAAGATGATTAAAATGATGAAATAGAAAATAATGATTTTCTTATAGATAGTTATAATCATTGGTAGGATAAAAACATGCCCTATTTGGGTGGATAGAGATAATGGTTTTACCAAATTTGGTTATAACCATTATCATCATTCAAATGTGCCCCTGTTGGATCGAAGATAGATAATGATTTTCCCAAATGCGGTTATAAGCATTAACCTCTAAATATATTGAAACATAATTATTTACCCATAGGCAATTATAATCATCAGCTCTACAGGTGGGATGATGCCCAATGATTTTTCCAAAGGTGATTATAATCATGGGTAGAATAATTAGGTAACATGGAAAATTTGTAAAACATGTCCTACGTATTGAATATGTACTCACTGAGTAAGAGTAAGTCAATACAGAGGAGAAAAATAAATTTGGGCAACCTACTAATGTTGATATGCACATCCTAACTAGAAAGGATTAAAATTATTTCATGATTAAATTACTCTCTATGTGGGGAATAATTTGGGTGGATTGATAATTTTTCAAGTTCCAAAGATAAGCACTGTGGTCTCATTGGTTGTAAGATTTTCCAAGCTAATTTTTATTGTATCATGTGATTGTATGCATTATGATAGAAAACCATGATATATTATCTAAAATATGCATAAAGACTGACATGTGATCAAATAATCATTTAAAAATAATGCACCAGTGATAAAAACCATTATGATAATGTTGGTGTATGAATATGGAAAGATTTAAGTATAGTGCATAAGGAATCACCCAATGAACACAATTTTATTAAGTCAAGGCATAACAATAAAATAAAATAAATGGGTAAACAAAGAAATGAAAAAAATAAAATACTAATAAATAAAAAATAAAGATATAATAAAATAATAAATGAGAACAAAATAAAACAAATACAAACAATGGTTAATTAAAATGTTAGCACAAATAGATAACAAACAAGATAATGACCATTGCCCCAAGGTTATAGGGAACAATGAAACACACAAAATGGGGGAATAGAAGAAAAGGAAGGGGTAGCCGAGTTGACTCAAGAGGCACTAGGAAAGTGGATGTTGCCTACATAGTTCCATCGACACAAGGTCCAACATAAACTTCAAGCCAAATGTAGTTCTCACAAGAGATGGGATAGAGGAAAATAATGATAACAAAACATGAATGATGTGGTAGACGAATATGGGAATGAACTCAAAAAATTAAAAAAACATGGGATGTTAGGCAAGTAAGGATGGGAAATCTAAATGATAATTGGTTTCTTGTGACTTAGCTAAGGGTTATAGAATCCTTAAGGCAAAGAAGAGGTCGATGTGGTGAATTTTAGATTCTCTAGATCATTTTCAATTTTTTTTATAATTTTTTATGCATCTCAACTCAATTGATAATGACAAGATACTAAATGGTTCAAATTGCAAAATGATGAGAGCATTTAAACTTGAAACTGCTCACAAAATGATAAGGGCATGGAAAAAAGTGACTAAGCTAACCTTAATTTGAATTGAGCACTATCTACATAGTCTCAAGATGGGACCTCAAGTCACTATAGTTCTACCTTATAATGGAGGAATCTGACTAGGTAGTAGCAACTTCAAAATAAGCAATGTAGGAAAATGGCATAGTATGGTATAGGAATGAAAAGATGGTACTTCAAGGCATGATAAATATGGTGTTCCTAATTTGACCATAGGAAGTTAAAATTAGGACATAATGGAATACATCAATGATAATATTTTTCCCATAGGTGATTATAATTAGTAGCACAATATGAGACACTTATTTTCCCAAAGGAAGTTATAATAAGTAATTATCGAAATGAAATAAGAAATGAAGGATGAAATTATGAAACCAACATCTGATAGGTCTAAGATATGACCTCTCTCTAAAATACTGAATCATCTATTGAAACTCGATTTGAATCCTCACACTAAATGTGTTCAAAGAGCCAATGGAATGGAACCAAAGTCAAAGGGTTATGAAGGGATGGTAAAAACACTTTGGTTTGAAGATAAGGCATGGTAGAATGGTAGAAACAGGTCTTTCATTATAGTAACCAAATTTTTCCACCCCATTAATTTTTGGTACGGAGATTCTCATTGGATATGTCTCAAAATGTGTGGTGTTGTAGTCTGAAGCATAGGAATAGATGATTAAACCCATTTTTTCAATTAGTCTAGAGGAAAATAGAGAGTTCAATAGTTATATTAAATAAGGTAATGGTAATAGGTTCTTGGGATTAGGACAAATACCACATGTAGTGCTGAAAATTTGGAGGTGGTCTCGACTTATAAACATTTGGGCCTTGAATTTGACTCTAGTTAGAATTGAAATTATTGTATGATGAAGTGGGAAATAAGACATTTGAAATATTTTTATATAAAACAAAACAAATGTAGACAAGTTTAGTTATGATGCTTGAAATTGAGGAAAATACTCTTCATGATATTAATATAGACAATAGTTTTACATGACTAAGTGGTTTAGGATTTTTGATTTTCAAATTAATATTTGAAAAAAGTGTTGAGAGTTCGAGAATTTTTCCTCCTAAATAAACTATGAGAAAAAGATCAAACTCATTATTTGATGATGTTAGTAGAAACCAATATGCTGCCATTAGAAGGAAAAACTTTATGCTAATTTATGAGTTATATGGATAAAATAAAACATATAAACATGAACAGTTACCATACCAAAAAATACATGAAGATAAAGAGAAGGGATAGTTTAACGATTCAATGCAGTGGATAAACAAATGGAGGATTAAAGAGCTTGATCTATCTAAAGAATTAATAGTCATACAAGACTTTGTAAAAAAGAAGAAAGCAAATAATGTTTAGCACGATTCACTAAAATAAAATCCATCCAATGATTATTTACAATGAACAAAATTACCTCCAAAAAAAACTTTCCATACATTAAAAACCTATCATCTGTTAACATAGGCTAAACGCTCATCACTTATTTCGTATATTCTTGTTTTGAGCAGAAAGAAAAAAGATGAGAAACCTATAATGTTGGAGTGTCTTATGTATAAACAATTGAGAGAAAAGCATTCAGTACAACATGAAATTTTGAAAAGTTTTCCAAGTTTACTAGCTAAACAAATACATACAATAAACAAGCTTCGAAAGGATATAAAGTATGCGTAAATATGACCCTGAGGTGAAAATAGTAGCGAAGATGAAGATACAAAACCCATTAGGTAATTCTGTCGTAACTTTGTAATTTGTCTTATACATCCAACATTGTTTTTTCTAAATAAAACTTTACCATCCCATTCTATTCTATTCTAATTTGACGAATATGATATGCTAAACTTACGATTGCCTAATTCCAACTGCTGAAGTTTTTGTATCCAGATGTTTGGATCGCCTCCAAGACAAGCACCCATTTGAATCAAAGAGGAAGGATTATAATGGTTCTTCGGTATTTGGCGTTCATAATTGCTTTGCAGAGTACAAAGGTAAGCGCACTTTTTGATAATCTGTTGCTGAGAATCTGTTAAAAATGCAAAGTTGTAACCGGGCATGGCTCTTTCAAGTAATATACGAATAGCCTCCTCTTCCATGAGATTTGGAAGATGAAAACAATTCCCAGATATATCATTACCAATAAAGTCTAAAAGATCTTTATGGGTGCAAGCCGTGACCAAAATAAAGCTCTCTTTGGTGAACCCAAGTCTGAGGAACTTCCGGACGCTTCGGATGGATGATTCAGTGGTACAGGCATTATCTATTGCAAGAAAAACATTATGTTTTTTTATCCTCTTCGCCAAGAGGTATTGTCCCTGCATCAAAGTAAAACATTAATAAATAGGTTTGGATTCAAATATATTGCAAATACAGAATGTAAAAATATAAGATTCTACGCCGATTGATGTGTGGGGCATGGGGGCCAAAGGCCAGTCCTAACTCGAACCCCGAAATCCTTAGCTTGCTTTGAAGAATTATCTCACTGTTGATCACAAAAATATTCTAGCAGCATCAAACTTTTAAGGGGATTTCTTATTTAAAGCACAGGTTATGTAAATCAAAGTATACGTCTTTCCGATGTCCACCTTGCTTGAAATGTCATCTATAGGCAAAAGGATATATCCAAGGAGAACGAAAATAATAAACAATTATAAAAAGTACAACTTCAGTAAGATATATCACTTTTTGTAAAATATTAATACAAATTAATTTTAATAAATATAAATTTACATAAAATTTGCTGGTATAGGTAAAAGAGAGATTTAAATGGTACCAATTTTTTAATAAAGAAGAAGAAAAATATAACAATAACGGTAACAAAAAAACGCATCTACCAATGATACTCAAAATAAATACACGGAACCAACAAGAAACAGTTCCAACAAAATCTCATGAACAATAAACAACAAGTTAGCCACCCGTCAGCACTCATTCCACAGACGACCTTCATATCAATAAACATAGACCTCACAAAAAAAAACTCAGCATAAAATCTGCTAACACTCTGCCAACGATTCGACAAGAAGATAAAATCCCCTGCCTGTCCTCCCCTTCCCCCCACACTAATTCCTTTTTTGTGTGAGCAAAGGGTCGTGTTAAATTATTCTTAGATCTTTAGGTATTGTCTTTTCTTCTCCTTATCCACTTCAGTTCAGTCATCCCTCTCTTGAAACCTCCGATTTCGAAAAGAAAGGGATAGAAAATTCAAATCAACTAATGCACTAAAATTTATCATTCAAGACATGAACTATTTGACCTATATTAGCTTTTGGTTCTACCCTAGTTCCTGAGTCCTCAAGTTTTTTTGCTAAAACTTTTGGAATTAGATCTGTGGGATCCTCATTTTTAAACGAGGAGATTATTTTTCAAGATTTGGAGCATCCGATTCTGAATCCAAAACGTCACCCTCAATATCGGCTGCCTTCCACCAAGATATCTCCATCTTTCTCTTGGAACTATTATAAAGTGTGGCCGAACGAAAATAATATATAGAGTAAAAGTAGATAGATTTGAAATTTATAATAAAAAATCTTAATTTTTTCTTGGTTACTTCTAAACATTATTATATCTGTTATAATTTTAAACCAAAAAAAAATCTACACTAAATTGATATATTTTTTTTTAAATAATTAAATATTTTTTTATTACTATTAAATATGTTTCTAATATTGAGAAGATAAGATAGGCTTACAAAAAATAAGTCCTCTTATTATTTTATACAAAATTAACTGCCTCTTTGATAAATTTTCAATTGAAGAAATATTCAAAGAAATATAAACATGTTTCTATTTTTATTAAACACAATAATCGTTATTTATTTATCACAAAGTATTTTACAAAAATAAAACGGGAACCAAGACAAATCTTATGAAACTCTTAAAAGATCAACAGTTTGAAGATTCATCACAAATTTTAACATGTTATGCGTTCAGGAAGGGGGTGTCTGTAATGTCGAAAACTTTGTCCACTGAAATTTTGGCCACAGACTTACAAGGTGCACTCTATGCCTTTGGTTGCCTGCATTTCATATACCCCGTTTCACTGCCACACAATCTTTAATAGCTGCATCTTATCTCTATCCTTATCATCTATATAACCCTTATCGCTGAAACATTCAAGATATTCCTGGATCTTTACAACTATTAAAACATAAAACGCGATTTCAACCAGGTTATATATTCACGTTCAACCACAATAAAAGTGATTACAACTTAAAACATACAAATTGGAGCTCAACTTCACATGAAAAATGGTTAATAAACACTTTTCCTATATAAAAACCACTGTGCATGCATTCAGGATTCAGTCGTTGTATGAAATATGGTATGAAACCATTTAAAAAATAAAACCTTAATAAACAAATATTAATTTTATTTTTTTATAATATTTAATATTTGTTTAAATGGACAAAATATACTTTATAGAATTATTTTGATCTTTCATTTATAACTACATCTCTGATGATTTATAATGTGTTTCTTTGTTAAATAATAATAATAATTTTCTTTTAAACATTTAAATGTTAATAATAGTTATTTTTTATAGATAATAATAAGGAAAAAGGGCCCCTTACTCTTTGGTACAAAGAATCCAACTAGCAAATTAAATTAAATAAAGACAAAAGAAGCTTTCAGAAGAATAGAAGGAGATACCTTTTTAACCAAAAATTAAAGATTCCATAAAACCAACAAGCCAATTACAAATGAGAAGAAAAAATAACTGAAGTTGAGAAGCTTCAACGCAGAGTAGTTTGGAAGTGTGAAAGAGAAGCACCACCATGGAGCTGCTCCTAAGAAGTATGAAAATGTCATCACCATAAGCCTTGGTCACCAATTTTAAGAAACAACATTCGAACACTAAACCAAAATCAATAATAAGAAAAATTTTACGACATAGAAAACCAAGACAGAAGCCATGGCTTTTGCAAGCCTCACAAACTTAAAAAATCTAAGCCGAAAAAATGGGGAAATGTTTAAACTACCAGAAACACTACAAAAGCTGGACCAACAAATCTCTCAATGGCAACTTGAACAAAATAGAAGTTCTAAGTGGGTCAATATTTTCTAATTAATTATTTAAATTCTTCTTAGGGGGAGAGGGGAGAAGGCAAGAGACTTAGTCTCACGATAGTTGTGGGAGAAAGAAATGTCATAAAAAAAGAAATGATAAGGAGGATATCTTGAATGATAGAAATAAACTACCAATTATCAAATCATATCGATTTAAGCACATTGATAATGAAGATAAAATCACCTTCTAAAAATAATTTGAATTCATAGTTGTTCTCAAACATTTTAGAAGATCTAGAGCTTCAACCAAATTAGTTGAATATCATGGAATGTTGAAGGAAAAATAGGAAAACACTTGACCTAGATTATCTTTGAAGATGCGTCCACCTCCAAAAATACTATAGTTACCTTTGAAAGCCCCATCAAAATTTAGCTTGACATAATTGTCACTCAGAGACTTCTCAAAAGCCAATAGTCTTTTGTTGATTTCCTACCCTGAAGCACGCAAATACCAAACTATTATTTTTTATCATTGTAACTTCTTGATGTAAGTAGACTTCCCAAAATTACATCATCCACAAACTGACCATGAGAAGAGTTGACATTCTCTCTAATATTTGACAGCGCAACATAGATCATCATGAACCCTTTAGAATTCTCTAGCTGCGAATAATAACATAGTATAGATAGGTATTACATTATTTTTAGAAGGTTTCTGAAACTGTTTGGATAGATATTACAGTGATGTTTAATTATTTCTAGAAATTTGCATGACATTGTATATATATGCTTTGTATCTCTATTTTGTATCAATGAAAAAAACATTTTCAACTTGCTAAGAATTGGTATCAAACCAACATAGCAAGAGCAGTGACCTGGAGAGATTTGGTGGAAAGCAAAGACCCCTGTAGTCAAAGAGGAGATGGATACAAAGATCCACCAATCTGGCGTGCAACAAAATTCATTAGAGCTACTAGAGAAAAGTCTAGCACAACTGCAAATGAAGAAATTGTGACCAGCAATTTGTGCCTAAAAATCCAAGGAGAAAACAGGTACAACAGAGGGCTAGTCAGATAAGAATTGTCGGCAGAAGAGATCGTGATTATCAGAGGCACTGTAGCCAAGACAAGAGGAGGACACAGCCATCAAATTGGAGTGAAAAGCTTCTAGAGGACCAGATCATGCAGCTGTAGGAAGGTGAAATGCAGTAAGCTTGGTGCCCAAGCTGGTAATTTACCAGCACAATCAAAGTTGAAAAAAAATTTAAAAAAATGTAAAAATATAAATAAATAAAATAATAATAAAAAGTGAGAACCAGTTCACAGTCGAGACACCTGGGAAGGTACATCCACTAAGGCTTAAAGACAAAAATTTGCTGGACAAGTGAGCTACATTAAATGAGAAGCGGTGGTGCTGATCGTTGGAGTATTGAAGCTACGCCAAGAAGCACACAAAGCAAGAAGGAAACATTTGAATAACAACAGTGTATGTCCAGCGTAAATGAAAGAAAGCAAGGAGACTCGTAGGCCATAGAAAGTCACTATGATGAGAGCTCTGATTTCTATTTTTCCTTGCTCAAAGCCCTTCAAGAGTGAAAAAATCTTCAATTTGACGAGATTATCCACAAAGGTCTTCTGGAGCACTTCTTATTTGACATACGCTACCAAGCCAAGAAAATTTGAGTATAACTCATAGTCAGATATGATACTGATACTGAAGATGAGGTTAAACATCCCAAGAAACATCATCATCTTTCAGCACATCAATATTTTGATTATTTCAAAAATCAATTTTCTTTTATAGTAATAAAATAAAAATTTATTTTCTTTTCAATTTCTTCTCCAAAGTTACTTCTATTACACACCCAACTTCTTAAAGGGCCAAATTATGCTATGTGGAAAATGAAGATGCTCACAATCCTTCTATTTGAAAGACTATGAGGAATCGTGACAAGAGATGAGCAAGCTCCCATTGATCCTAATGCACTTTCAAATTATGATAAGGCTACTGCCAAAGCTTTGATGCTAATCATGCTAAGCACCACATATGATGTCCAACCACATATCATGGACGTTGATGATCCAAAGGTAGCATGGGACAAGGTAGTGACCATATATGAGGCAAAGAATAAGATGAAGATCCTCCATCAGTAATCAAGACTTCACAAAACCACAATGGAGTTCAATGAGAAAGTTGATGAATTATTATGTTGAGTGATTGAAATATGGATGGATTTAATAGCACTTGATGAGAATGTAGAAGATGATCTCTTGGTCTAGATTATCTTAAGAGCATTGCCTTACAAATTTTAGTGTTTGTCATGACACTAAATATCTCAAAACAATCAGTATTATTTGAAGAGATCATGAACCTATTATAGCAAGAAGAAGCTATCAACTTAGTCCAAGATGAGTCCAAAGATAAAGCTCTTATCTCAAAGAGGCAACAAGGTCAGAAGTCTCATAAAGGACCTTCAAAGAAGTAGCCATTGAAATAACATCAACAACTATAGTCTCAACACCAAAAAATCTAAAGTCAAAGAAATCGTTTCATATTTGTTGAGCCAATACTCATGATACCAATAACTGTTGGCATAATACTAGAAAACAACAGTCTACCAACACATTAGGGTGAGATGATTCTTTGAAATCAAAAAGATGTCCCCAATAATGAAACTAGAAGAGACATCTTGCTGCTCAACAAGGTGATATATCTTATGAAGAGAGATCTAATGAAAACAAGAACTTGGTACTAGTCTCTCAGACCTCGCAACATGAAGAATGCCTAGCTAATTGATTCTGGTGCCACCAATCGTATGTCAGGTGATAAGAATCTATTCGATTCACTGATAGACTAACCCACTTGAGATCAGGTTAGGATCATAGATGACAAAGACTACATTGCAAAAGGAATAGGCCAAGTTACCATTCCTCTCAGAATGTGAAAATGTACACTAACAAAGGTACTATACATTCTTGGTTTGATGTCCAATCTCTTATCAGTTAGCCAGCTATTGAATAACCATCTAAAGGTGGAATTTCTTATCGAAAATGGCATCAAAACTTTCTTGATATCACTAAAAGGTAAAGTTATTGCTAAAGCTTTTCTTAAAGACAAATTATTTTCTCTAGATGCTATTTCATCTTTTGTAGTAGCATTATCTATCTCAATAATAGAATCCACTATCCTCTGACACTATTGGTATGGTCATTTATCTGCCAGTTCATTATATGAGTTAAGTACTAAAGAGATGGTACATGGACTTCTCAAGCTGTCTAGTTCCTTGCCCATTTGCCCTAGTTGCCTTGCAGGTAAATAACATAGGGATCCATTCAGAGGAAGCTCATTTCATGCCAATAAATGATTGAATATTATTCACACTGATATGTGCACCCCACTACCTAATTTAATCTAGAGATACAGGTACTTCCAGCTATTCATGGATGAGTACTCCTGAAAGATATGGGTATTCTTCTTGAAAAGGAAGAGCGAAGCACTTCATCATTTCTAGATCTTCTATCAACAGGTTGTAAAGGAGATAGGACAACCTCTACTTAACCTCCACTTATATCGAGGGGGAAATTCATGTCGAAGAAGTTCTTGGCATTCTTGAACCAACAAGGTATAAAAAAATTTATTGTTCCCTACACTCCTCAGGATAATGGTGTTGTTGAGCGATACAATTGCACAGTGATGGAGATGGATCATTGTATGTTATCAATAGCTAAGTTGGATAATCCTTATTGGGTAGAAGTAGTCTAAACTAATGTTTATCTTCTCAATCAGGCACCAACAAAATTGTTGAAGGACAAAATGGCAAAAGAGGTATGGAGTGGTAGAAAGCCTTCAATTTCTCGTTTACATGTGTTTAGTAGCACTGGTTATATGCATATACCAATGAAAAATAGGAATAAAATCAAGTCAAAAACATTCTCGTGTATCCTATTAGGGTACAAAACTACCTCAAAGGCATATCATCTCAAGGATCTAGAAATGAGGAAAATCTAAGAGCAAAGATGTGGTGTTTGATGAATCATATTTTGACTCAGTGGTGCATAATGATGGATCAACATCAATCACCTCTAATTGATTACTTCATGAGTCAGATAATGAGGAAACTCCAAAACTGCAAGGAGAGCTATATGTTGATCTTGGAGAATTAGATCCTCTAGATCTATAAGGAGATCTATATGTTTATCTTGGATATTTAGAACATTCACCAGATAGTTCTTCACATCCACCAAGAAGTCCATCATAACAATAGTAGAGTTCTTATCTGAAGTTAGTACTAGGTACTAGTAGAGACACTTATTCATCTGGATTAAGAATGAGGAGTTAGATAAGACATGAGGTATATTTTGTACTTATGAGTATAATAGTTGATATCTCTAAACCCGATAATGTTATTGAGGCTTTAAATCAACTTCATTGGAAGAAAGTGATGGATATCGAGTATGACACACTCATGAAGAATCAAACTTGGAAACTTGTCAATCTTCCAATAGGAAAGAATCTCATAGGCTACAAAGGGTTTTTCAAAAGAAAATATAATGTAGATGGATCCATCAATAAACATAAAGCATGACTAGTATCAAAGGTATATGCTTAGAAAGAGGGCATTCACTATGAATAAACCTTTGCACCCACTACAAAGATCAAGATCATCAGAGTTGTTTGCACAACCATAGCATAGAATGGATGGTGAATTCAATAGATTGACATCAAAAGTGCTTTTCTTAATGGTGATCTAAAGGAAGAAGTAGACATGACCTAACTATAAGGATTTGTTGATTAAAAAAATCCTAAAAAGGTATGTCATCTCATCAAATCACTTTATGGACTAAAACAAGCTCCTAGGGCATGGTACACCAAAATAGATGGTCACCTTTTGTAGCATGGTTTTAATCGTAGCCCTTCAGATTCTAAGTTGTATATAAAGAAGGTTGGAATAGAAACCATCATTCTTGTTCTATATGTAGATGATCTTATAATCACAGGAAGTTTAGAATATTAGTTTGATATTGTGAAGAATGGCCTCAAAAGATCCTTCAACATGATTGATTTGGGGATACTACACTATTGTCTTGGCTTGGAGATATGGCTGAAATAGAATCACATTTTTATCTCACAGATCAAATATGCCAAGACATTCTTGGAAAAGTACATTATGTCAGATTGTAAGCCACTTTCAAAACCAATGGAGAAAGGCTTAAAACTTTCTCGATACTAGGACTCACCTCAAGCAGATGCAACTCTATATAGACAACTCATTGGGATTCTCATCTACTTGACCTATACCAGACCAGATATATGTTTTGCTATGCGTTGTCTCTCTGGATTTATGCAGGAACTAAAAAAATGTCACTAGATAGTAGCAAAGCATGTTTTACGATATGTCTGAGGTACACTTTAGTATGGCCTAGAGTATAATAAGAATACTCAATTCTTCTTATAGGGATATATAGACTTAGACTACACTGGATCTATTGATGACAAAATCAATGTTAGGATACATATTTCATCTTGGATCTAGACCAATATCATGGATTAGTAAGAAGCAAACAATGGTTTCTCTTTCATCCATTTAAGCAAAATATCAAGCTACACATGGAGCTGTGTGTGAAGTGATATGGTTACATCACATACTAGCATATATGGGCTATGAAGAAAAAAAGCCACCCATCATTCACAACATTAATCAAGGTGTGTTAAAACTTGTTAAGAATCCTGTTTATCATGAAAGGACAAAACACATAGAGGTAGAATGTCTCTACATTCGAGAACAAGTTTTAAATCATCATATCTAGCTCCAGTACTGCCCTATAGATGCACAAATAGTAAATATCCTTGCCAAATCTCTTGGGAAGGTAAAATTTTAAATGTTTAGGGAGTACATTTTTAAAAATAATGTAATAAGGGGTGGAATGATAGGGTAACATGGATAGTCATGAACCCTCCAGAATTCTCTAGTTGTGAATAACAACATAGTGTAGATAAGTATTACATTATTTTTAGAAGGTTTCTAAAACTGTTTGGATATATATTACAACGATGTTTAAATATTGTTAGAAATTTCCATCACATTGTATATATGTGCTTTGTATCTTTATTTTGGATCAATGAAAAAAATATTTTCAACTTGCTAAGAATATTAAAGCCACTAATGAGATTTAAAGTTTTTTCCTTCAAAAAGGTTCTACCTAGAACTTCGATGATGATGATGATGATGATGATGATGATGATGATGATGATGATGATGATGATGATGATGAAATAGGGAGAGACAATCTCCTAAACAAAAATCTCTCGAAGCATTGAAAAAACCAACCTATTTTTATTTACAAGAACATAAAACCTAGGAGTAGAGACAACAATTGATCCTATCAAATTAATGTTCATAAAACCTAAAATTATTAAGAATTTTGAAAAAACAGCTTTATATAATCTTATCATACATTTTACTGATATCAAATTTAATGATCATTTTTTATTTTCATATTAAATTTAACTAAATGAATTAATTTGTACCAAAAATAACTCCATCCATTTTTTTTTTCCACCTTGCTAATCTAAAATGTGGAGAGGATAGAAGATTTAAGATCATAACCTTATGTTACAACTTTAAAACAATCAAATTAATTTTCACAATAATTGAACATTGAATTAATCTTCACACTTACCGAACTTTGACGTATAATTCAAGAATCACAAGTTTAGGGGGCATACTTGTAGATTATTTATTAAAAAAAATACACGAAAATCTATTACAACCTACACTAATAATAATGGAATCTAGCTATTATAGTTGTTCCGGGGAGCTTAACACCTCGTTTTTTCAGATTCTCAAGTTATTCTTTTAATATTACAAACAATGAAATTCGGAAAATACCCTTCTACTTTTGACATTATCATAAATAAGACTTTAGAAGTGATAGATTTAAAAACTTACTCATATATTAATCATTTGTTTCGGAAAAAGTTACTCTCGGCTAGTTACGAAAGGTAGGGCATTGACCGAGTGGAAGATTTTGTACCGCTTATTCTCCGACTTAATATATATCCATTCGTGCTTAGTTCTTGCAAAAATTATAAGGAATTATTCCATACCTCATCGCAGTTTGTTACATCTCCCAATAAGCTTTCCGACGCTCCCGTAATATGTTTCAATGCAAACTTCTGCAGTTCGAGAAGCTTAATGCCATCTCCCACCTCTATATGGCATACCCTCCAACCAACCTGAAGGCGAAAGTAATTGCACAATATTCTGCAGAGGGTAGTCTTACCCATTCCAGTGTTTCCATAGACCCCCATGATGCGTGTAGCTGAAGCTAACCCCGTTTCTTTGCAGGGCAGCTGATTGAATTTGTTTATCATCTCCTGAAAATCATTTATACAGTTTTGTTAATAAAGCCTAGACAAATAATGCCATTATTAGGCGGAATTGATTAGGGTTTTAAGGTATATAAATACAACGATGCAGATGAGCACCTGAAGGATTCTTTCAGCACCCTGCACATATGTGAGATCTGCAGTTAAGTAAGGAGGAACAATTTTACATATTGTATGAACGATCCTCCTCCTGTACTCTACCTCTCTCATTCCGTTCTCATAAACCAAACCGCTATAAGATTTCAAATGCCAGAGAGCTTTCCTCCATTCTTGGATATCTATTCGGCCATACTCAGCCCACTTTTCCCATTTTTTCAGCCAGCGCCGTTCATTCTCTGGATGTTTCATATCTTCAGTGGAAATCCTGAAGAATAAGGGAAGCAGGTTGAGACGGGCATTCTTTCCCGAGTTTTTGGCTTGCACAAAAGTGTTGAGCTCAAGCATTGGCCACATTGACCTGGTGAAGAATTCTTCAGACAAAACGAAAACCGCCAGTTCACATTGTGCTGCGACATTGAAAATAAAATCAGGGAAAGGTTTCGCATGGGGAAGACTTTCTATGTCAAGAAAAGCTTCACGGCCTTCGTCTTCAAGGTCTATAAACAACTGGTGCGTAAAATCCTTTTGTGCTCCTGAGTGGCACAAGAATATATTGGGTCTTCCAGACCTGCAAAAATAATGATAAAATTATTAAATACCATATCAAATTCGTTACTTAAAAAGTCTAGGCATATACACATTTCATTTTGACTTCTGGAAATTTTTTGAGTATAGATTAACGAGTAGTTGCACGTTAGATTACAAGTTGGTAGAAGTACGATGAAAAATTTATTTGAAGACACGGCTATGAAGGGTACAACGCCGCCAATGCATTAAAAAAACAGGCTGCTCCAATGAAAATTGCACTCGACTCCGCCTTTCCAAGGGGTTCGAAGCCGTCCCAGAAGAACATTTTAAAAAACACCTTAAAAATAAAAATAAAAATAAAAATAAAAATAAAAATCCAATATTTAAATGATATAATTGAATATATATATGACCAAAAGAACCGCTATATTATTTGACGGTTGTCAAATAGAAGTGGCTGGTGGCAATTATCGGTATTATGAATCGTATGTCCTAACCAGCAAACTAATCCACACACGAAGTAAGTTGCAAAAATTTATGGTTGAGTATCATTTAATTATTCAATGAGGGACCAATGATGTATTCTCACATGACAAAAGGATTTAGGAGAAGGGGTTAAATTTGACGGTCATTTTTATTTGTCAAGATTTTTTTTCTATTGGTTTTTAAATTAATGTTATTTTGTATATAAAGTTTATTTTTCATTTTTAATTTTAATAATTTGATTGGTTAAAATGTTAAAAAATAAATAAATAAGATAAAATATATTAGACATAAATGATTACCTTGGGCCAATATAAAATCGGGTGTAAATTTCACTATTAGATGCTATCATCTACTCCATCCTCAAAATTTTCAAACAAACAAATATTAGAAGTGGAGTTTAGGAGCAAAATTTTAGACCTAGTGGATGTGAAAACGAAAGTGGCACCTACTAAGCTAATTTCAAACATGGGTTTATATTGATGTGAGATAATTTATGTTAACATGGGCTTACATGGGTTTGAACTACTTTAAGTACTTTAACATCCAATTTGTTATTGGCAAATTGAAAACTTGTGATTAAATGGGCACTATTAATACAATTGATTGCAACAAATCACTGCTCACTACTCAGTTACCAAAAAATTAATAACATTTTGTGACCATCTAACCTTATTCAAGTTTATATATTAATTAGATGTTAGACCTAGCTTAAGCATGATTTAAGGGAAAATCAAATTATTTGTGTTGCCACCATAAATTGTCAACTTGCAATATTTCATGATTATATGGTCTCACTGTAATAAAAATAATTGAAGCCCTCCCCCTACCCATATTGTAGATTTATCTATTGGTGAAAATAATGGTGTGAAAAACTTACAGAAAATTCAATGTGCTACACTTGTGGTGTGTCACAAAGAAGCAATGAACTCCAAGGCCTAAAACGATGCCATGCACTTCAATAACCACTCAATTTTATTACTATTTATTATTATCTATAGAAAAATCTACAATAATTTCTCTAGTTGTAGAAAAAGAAACACATTAATATGTAACCAACTTAAATCAAACAAAAAATGCAATTCAACTATATAATGGGCATTATGGTGACCTCTCAAATCTATAGCTATAAATAAAGTTTGAATTTTGCAAGCTACACTACTAGGTCAAAAAAATAAGAATGTTTGCCACCTACTCTATCCACTTCCAGGGGAAGGAGAAAACACATACCATATTGAATTATAATGGATAGTCAATGCACTGAGATTTATGAACCAATCCCATTCAACATTTTTTCTCTAAATAATTACAGCTACATGGAGGACGTTGGCAACCATGGTAGGAGATATTTACATAATCCAGTTAGCCTTAGTATTCATGTGAAAATTCCCCACCTCTACAAAAATTAGATCTGAATTAACATAATAGGCAAGGTCAACCCTCTCTTTAGGTGGTGCCTCAAGGTCCAAATGCACCACATGCTCATTTAGTGGATGATACAATGCCTATAATGTCCTCTTGAGTTTCCTTCCATCTCCTTTTGAGCCTAAAATCAAATAAGCTAGACACGGAGGAGGAGGAAGAGATGCTACTATTATTGGAGTGGGTATCTTGGACTCTACAAAAGCAACACTTCTGGATTCATTGCGCACTCCATTAAAAAATAACATCATTTGGTGTATACCATGGTTTGAGGCTAAGATTAGGGTTATAAAAATCATCAAAAATAGGGATACAAGGCACACTATGGCCAAGGGGAAGATCCATTTTATTTCCATGCAGGGCAATTTAAAATGCATCTACATCAAATTATTCATTCTCTCCCAAAAAAGATAAAAAACACCTAATACTCAATTATGGGCCTTATCTCTATCATTAAGTTCCATCTAATGAATATGACACCCTAGCATGTAACCCTTATTTTTAAAATGTCCATGGGAAAGCAATGATTACAAAATCAAGCCCAAAAAGATTATCGTATTTGAAGAGAGCATCACATGATTTTTCATGGAACACTAGATAAATGATCTGACTCCTTGGAGTTTACAAAACCCCTACATTTTTTTACTACCATTTCATTGCACAAACCAACCAACCAACCAAACTTTCTTATTTTCCTCTAGAGCATCCATTAGCAGTATAAGTATAGGGATGTCACTCCTCTTGTACACTTTTTTCAATCTTGTATTAATTCTAATTTCTACCAATATCTTAAACTACTCAAATTATTTTATTTATTCCACTTGTACACCTACATGTTTCAAAGTCTTGGGTTATCTTGGTCACTAGACTATGATATAGTGAAAATTAACACATAGACTCATAGTTACCCCATAGGTATATACTAATATTTTCATATCTAATATTTTGAAATGACTGTATTTTTATTTTGAATGTCATATTGATAGGGTATATAAAATTTTACCCATCTTTGAATATGGTTTAAAATATAAATTTTATATATATATATATATATATATATATATATATATATATATATATATATATATATATATATATATATATTTCATAGTTAAAAACATAGAAAATGTTAAAACAAGTTTTAAATTTAACCCCTAGTTGGGATGATTTATGTTGTTAACCTACCTCTTAGTTGTCAGTGGCTAACTTCATATTGAATATATTACTAATTATTATTTTATTCATGATTAAGACCAAACTTAATATTATAATCCTTGTTTTTTCCCCCTTATTCTATTGAAGGCACTTAGATAGGTTTCATTGTAATTTACTTTTTCCTAAAATGATGAACATTATAACTACTTCATCTAAGGTGTAGGTAATAACCTCTTCATCACGCAAACCAAAACATGTACATGTTATTTTTTCCATGCATGTTTGTAGTTTTGAAATGTTATATTTTTTTGGTGTTTCTATCAAAACTTTTATTTTATTCTAGGTCTATTTTAAATTTAAATATCTGATTGCATTCTTTTAGAATGATCTATGTATTGATTAGTAGGTGCTATTTTTTTTGGATCTCTAAGAATATTTGAATCTATGAAAAGGTTATTTTGTGTTTCCCATTTGTGTATGACTTGAATTTTGGTTAGGTTCACACATGCACTCCTTGTGTGTGTAATGTATCCCAAATATTTTATATCCTACATGAAAAATGAATATTTATTCATGTTTTCAGAAAAATGTGAAACACTGGTTCAACATGGTGTAGATGTTCATCCCATGTTTTTTAAAGATAAGAAAGTCATCAAGGTAGATTTTTGAAATGACATAATTAAAGGGCCAAAGGATGTCATTGAATATCTCAATGAATGAATTGACTAAATGAGTTAACCTAAAAGGCATAACCATGACTAGTCAAGCAATCCTTCCTTTGTTTTTAATACTATAATCTAAATGTCTAGAGATTTAACATCAATATAATGATACCCAAACTTAAGATATTTTTTTGAAAAGACTTCTACACCATATGGAAGACAAATTCCTTAATATTTTGATGAGGATAATAGTTCCTTGATTTAATCTTGATAAGATTTTATTAATCAATTCATAATCACATATCCTATCCTTATTTGGTGAAAGCACAATTGGGCTTCTACAAGGCAATGATTTGGGCATGATGTGTGCATTATCCATGATTTCATCGATCTACAACTTGAGGTATTTATTCTCTAGAAATGATATATTGTAAAATAGGTTTAAGGTATAGGTAGTTAAGGGATAAAATCAATAGTATTATTTAGTGTACAGTATGTAGGTACTTATTTATGGGACTAAAACATATCCTTGTATTAATTTAGTTTATGGTTCAATTATTTTGTGTTTGTTATTGTTGAACAGACCACACTATGAAATTGTGCCACAAGGATTCTATTACATTTACTTCTAACCATCAAAAATATACTTATTACTATAAATAATAAGATTCTTGAACTTCATGTCACTATTGACTGACAGATTATGAACTAAATATGATATATGGTATTTCACATCATGACAATCTATCACAACATTTCAAGGATTTACTTCATAGACTAAATTTTAACTCTAACTATATGATTGACCACATGTAATACATCACATACATCTAATGGTGAGATGTCATAAAGGATTGCATCTTTTAAAAGTTTTATTTCGTACACCAAGTGACACTACTAGGTGATCCATTTCTCAAAGCCTACACTAGACCATACACTAGCTGGGTATGGATGATGCAACAATTTTAAGTTAAATATTTAAAAATATGATTTTAGAGAAATTAAATTCTTCTGACTTCCATTGGAAATGATTAAATTTATTGGCTCACCATTGATCTACATTTGTTAATGAAATAATATCTTTGATTCATGTAATTTATTATTGGGTTAAGTAGAGATATTATTAATACCAACCATATCATTAGGTTCATAATCTATTATCTACTTACCTTATATATTTATAGATGACTTGTACCCATTTCTCAAGTTGTGTAAGTAGAGATCTCATAGTGTGACAATCTTCACTCGATTGAATATTGAGTTTATGAATTAAGCACCACCTTCCAATCTTAGACTACTTGTTCTAATCATTTGGAAATTATTTTCCACTCTCTAGTATTATGACTCAATAAATAGACATAAAAATAGAAGGCCTTCAATGTGATTATTATGATAATAAAATGTCCTCATATGAAAAGCAATCGATTGGTTTTAGGAAATCACATAGCTTGGTGATCCTCATTATTACTACCCATTTTTGGTGCTATGGTTTTTTTACTTGTTTTGTTTTTCACGTAAATCATGACTAAGCTAGGTCTAACATCTATTTAATATATAAAGTTGAATAAGATTAGATGGTCATAAAATAGTTATTAAGTTTTGGTAACTGAGTAGTGAGCAGTGATCAGTTATAATCAATTGTATTAATAGTGCCCATTTAATCACAAGTTTTCAATTTGATGATAAAAAATTGGATGTTAAAGTACTTAAAGTAGTTCAAACTGATGTAATCCCATATTAACATAAGTTATCTCAGATGAATATAAACCCAAGTTTGAAATTAGCCCAGTAGGTGCAACTTTCATTTTCACATCCACTAGGTCTAAAGTTTTGCTCCTAGACTCAACCTCTAATATTTTTTGTTTGAAAATTTTGAGGATGGGGTAGAAGATAACATCTAATAGTGAAATTTATAATAATAATATCTTTCTCCTTGGGGCAAATTTGTGGTGTTTATAATGAGATTTGAATGTTGTTGTTGTGCAACAAATTCTTCAAGAAAATTATCATCAAGCAAATCCCATGGATTTTTAACATTATAATTTAATGTATAAAACCACCTAAGTGTTGATCCACATAGAATTATGGAAATAAATTCTACCCATTTTTCCTTTCTTATAATCCCATCACAAATATAATATATTTTAAATTACTGGTTGAAGAAATCAAGAAAGAAATTAGGTAAGTACTCTCTTTCATATTGGTTAGAATTTATCTACTAAAATGTAATAAAATAGAATAATAATTTGAAGACATGTCTCTAGTTCCGCATGCTAGTATTTATAGTAGTTTTATACATGAAATTGTTTGTAACATGCCTACCATTTCTGTTGAAATGGGAATAGTGAGCATTATTATATCCAATCCAAGAATGGAAATTTGGACTACAATGATGAGGATATTCAAGTATTCATGTGGGATGTCAACCTATACAATCTACTATTAGGATAATCCTGGTGAAATAAAAACATTAAATCTACATGATTTTGTAGATTAGAACTAGGATGGATATCTTGATTACTAAGTATCTAATAGTGGGTATGTGTTTAACTTGTTTGGTGGATTTGTACATTGCATGAGAAAATGGTAGGCTAGTGTTATGATATCCACCACAAATGTTGAATATATATGGTAGGTACTTAGGGAAGCAAGGAAGTTGTTTTGCTTCAAAGGGTAATTTACACTATTGGGTTTGTTCAAAAGGATGTAAGGATACAATTGTGACATGTCAATGTATAATATTAATAAAAATCAACCTTCAATATCACTCTATAACAACCACATTAATGTAGAATGCCATTTTTTAATTGAAACGTTGGAAGATATGGAGATACTATTAGGGAAGGTGGAATCTATAGAATATTTATTATTCACTAAACAATGTTGTGAGTAGTGATTATTTTACTAGTGTATAAAATCAATGGCCATATCTTCCATTAGTTGTTGAAGGTATGACCTTGTGGCCACGTAAGGAAAGTATTCAACAATCTAGAGATTATTGGATTTTGTTTTAATATTGTCCATGATTTACAATGTATTATATTGTAGATCCAACATGAAATAATAATGGAATACATTTGTTTGGTTTTAGCCCATGTTTTATATAGCCCATAGTTCGATTAATCATGGTATTTTAAAAAATCTTTGATAGTTACTTGTTGATATGCATGCATATATATACTCAGACATATAAGAGGGGAACATAAGAAACTTATTAGTGCATTATTGTAATGTAAATAGTTGAGTTAATATAATTAATTAATTAATAAGTTAAATGTTTTATTAAAAAAGATTTTACCCAATAAAATTATGCATAATAAATAATTTTTTATGTGTGTTATTTTTTATATTATGTTAGCTTAATATTTTTATTAATATTGTTTATCTCATTTTAGTTTATTGAATCTTTTCTTTTTCTTTAAAATTTCTCAAATTTATTAACTATGGAAAGGAAGATGTCCATTATCCAAGTAGCAGAATCCCATAATATTCTAATCATATAATTCAATTTTAAATTTTAGGCTTATGTAAACCCATTAATATTTTAAATCTATTGGTGTTAGTTTGTTGTGACACATGACATCATTTTTTATGAGTTATGGCCTTATTCAAAGTGACAATTGGCAGAGGCTAATTAGCTCATACTCACGGAGTCCACCAGTTATCAATTTGACAATTTATATTTTCTATTTTAAATCACGTTATGACACATGGCCACTCCTTATTGGCCATGAGGTTCATAGGATTCGATGGACTTCTTTGTAGATGCATTCATACCATGGTATGGTTCATGCGGACCCATTAGACTTTTAATTCTAATTTATATCCTTTTGGGAATCGCAAATCACTAACTTCGCTTTACTCGCACCCAACTTGAAATTGAATACCTTTGTCAAAGAACACTATTACGATGACCCATTATGCTATGACCAATCACCATTTACATAATAATTTAATTGTGATATTTTAAGAACCCAATGAAACATTGACACAGAATGAACATAGAGTCAACTTGTATAAAAAATGTTTGTTAGACCCATTATACTATAGATTGGGATTGATAAATTGAGAAGTCCAAGTCTTAAGCCTATGCTTGAGTAAAAATCAAAATGCGGACCCAGTTTAGTGGCTACCAAAATTTAGCATGAGGGCATGCAAAATCACCACCTGGTGACAAGATTACAAAAATGAATCATAGGAAAAGCCTTCTTTGTGGGCCCATTATCTATGACTTGTGCATTAATATTTATCATGGACAACAAACATTGGATATAAACATTTAGAACATAAATTCTGAACTTGAATAATTAATTAATTAATTAATTAAGCCTGGACTTGAATGAGTAACAATATGAAAAGGATTTATATAATAAATCGAGTGAACAAATGATTTAATTTTGGTTGAATGATATAGTGAATCAAGAAACATGGATGACATTACAAGACCAACATCATATAAATAAAAATTTAAGGAACATCATAAGAGTAACAAAAATTTATGGGAAGCCTCTTTATATTATTTTGTTTCTCATATCGACTCCAAAATATCATGGAATGGTTTTTATCTTCAATAATTTGTAATCCCTCTCATAAAATAATATGATTATAATAATGTATGATTCTAATATTGTTAAGTCTTTTAGAATATATTTTATATATAACAAATGATCTAATCAATATTAATTTATTTTAGTGATCTCTAATTTACTAATAGGAATACGGTAGAAATGTTTGAATGAAACTATGAAGGCATTATTATTTTAGTATGAGTTTGTAGTTGTAAATCTTTTAAAAGACATAAAAGCTTAAAATTATATTTTAGGAAAATTTTTAAAAGAATGGGTGAATCTTATATATGTAGTTGGTTTTTAATAATATTATGTTTAACATCAACAATGATATCATTTTAAATGTGATCGTCTATATGATGATCATAAATATATATAACAACATTTCCAACTCTTTAGATTTGAAATTAGTGATCCACAATTTTTCACTATCCTTCATAACATTATGAATAATATAAATAAGATATGTCTAATTTTATTCCCAATAAGAAAGGGATATAAGATCAAAAACTTATTTCATGATAAATTTTTAGTGATTTACATTATTAAAAAAACACCCACATGCTCAATACAAATTCCACCACCTATTCATGACCTAAACTTGGATATAACATTGGTTTAAGGTCATTGGGAATAAAAATATGTCATGATAGTAAACACCACAGTTGTGTTTTTTTTCTAAGATTATACTAGTATTGATAGACCTTGTCAAAACTAATTATTTTATTTCTATTTCAATCCTAGAATGGCATGGCATCAAAATTTTGCAATAAGAAGGATTTAAAAGTGTATTAATAAATTTTGGTCAGATAAAGCCATCCTATAAGTGGTTAGGAAAGTTTGTTTGTTTGTTATTTTTATTTTTTTAAAAGTGACTAAAGAAAAATTAAACTACAATAATTTATGTTTTTATGATTTAATGATTATTGTGGATTTATTAGAGAGACAGAGAATTTATGAACTATTTTTAAAAATAAATTATCTTGATGAAATTGGTTAAATAATAGATATTTAATAGATTAATAAAGTAATTTATTTGAAATCAATAAAAAAATAAAAAATTCAAACAATAAATAAAATATAAATATCAAATTTATACAATAAATATTTTTGAAAGTAATACATAACTTTTTCAAATTATTTTTTTATATTATAAAATTTAATAAGTTTTATTACCAATTAATTCAATACATTTTCACACTAAAGCGAAATTGAATTCTCCATAAATCTAAAACTTGGTACCTATCTTTTCTATAAGGCCTCATACCAGAAAGCCTGCTCTAAAATTATGCAGGTTTTTGGGTACAAATATAATATTTTATGGATAAAATACCTACTAAACATAGTATGTCTCCTTTGAGAACAATGCTATATTATTAAAGAATAAAAAGAGATATGTCAAGTTGTGCATCCACTATTTATAATTTGAGAAAAAGAGAATAAAAAATCACATTGCCTTACAGACAATAGATGACTTATTTATGAAATGAGGGGAGGACGTGTCTTCTCGAAATTAGAATTAAGATATGAGTCACACTAGTTAAGAATCAAGTATTGTGACATCGAACACAAATTTCCACACTTGGTATGGTATTTACGAATGTTTAGTTTTTGCATTTGGCCTCACTAATGTATCTGCAATGTTTATGAGTCTAATCAACAATGTGTTTTGAAGGTATTCATAAATATTTTTCTTATTTATAAAATCTAGATATATTAGTGGACTGAGGAAAAGAAACGAGGATCATTTGAGGATTTTTTTCAAGTGTTTGAGCGAAAATTAGTTGTATGAAAAGTCAGCCGAGTGCACAATATTCCAGAAAGGGGTATAATATCTACGCCATATTTATTTTTGAAATGTCATAGGAACGGATCCAACTAAAATTAGTGCAATTATGTAGTGTCCAGCACAAATTAGCGTGTTTGAGGTGTGGGTTTTCATGGTTTATGTAGACATCTTTATACGCATATGGATCAGTTTATGACATACTGTAGTCTCGATCACTTATATATAGATAATATGGAAGATGTGCGGAATGAAGAATATTAGGACAAATTAATAAATCTCAATTATCTCTTAATCACAAAACCCATCATATATGTCCCAGACATGGATAATAATTTACTTGTTTGAACATACTCATCCCTCACAGGAGTAAGTGGATGTAATATCCCCTTCTCAAACCTGATCTTCCCAGTGACCGTTGGCCTTTTTCTGGAGACCCGAAGGCTAGTTGGAAGGTAAAATTAGGATTTCCTATTTTAAAGGATGTCTTTGTTCGGAGTTGGTGGATTCAATGCCGGATTCTTTTTGGGTTTTCAGAGAGCTTCGCAGTGGTATGTTCATTTCGGCATTCGGAGCACTTTCAAGAATTTACTATTTTTAGTAAGTTCAGGATTGGCACCGGAATGGGATTTTGAGAGTGGGGTTGGATTTGTCTTGTCAAGACCTTTCCAACGAGCTATAGATCATTGGTTTCCGACATCATCTTGGCCTCTGTTTTAAAGTCCGTAAATTAAACATTATTATTTAATTTTGGACCTTGGTGCCTAGGCTCAACGACTTAATGTTGAGGTTGAAAACGAATTAAAGAGGATTATATTATTTTCCCTCTCATGTTTTATCCCATATACAAGAAGATTTTAGAGACTCCCAGTTGGAAAAGTATAAAAGGAGGAGGAGTGCTCTCATTTCATCATCTTTTGTCTACATGAATGTTTTGCTGCCAGATTGGCTTTGGGATCACTTTGAGGAATGAAGGCCTCCTAGCTCGGGCATCGCTTCTTGTTTGAGAGACAACAACTAGTGGTGATTTAGTTTAGTTTTGTGAGTTCATTGGGTTTTGTGCATTGTAATCTGCATTGTGTCTAATTAGTATTCTGATTTTGCATATTAGAGATTTCCAGATCTTATATTTTAGCTACAGCAGATTCGAATTTTAATTTGTAAATCCAAAAATACCAAAAAGATTGTTCTGTGTATTGTGTCATTGCATTTTATTGGTAAGGGCGCCCCTTCATGAATATTTGCAGATTTTAATACGAAGCTTATGATTTTATAATGCAAATCCGTCATTCTTTGAAGGCTGTACTTTCTAGAGTGCATTGGGATTCATGTCAGTAATTAATAACCATATTTAGATGCCATTTCTTATTACTAAGTTAGGCGCCATCATTTTGAGGGTCTATTGCATCAGATTTGAGATCATTAGGGTGAGAAATGAGAGAGTTGTGAGCATATGAGTAAATTCATAGGTTGCTAGTCTATACTATTTTAGATCAGCATTGGGCTGCGTGCATCAAATAAATAGTATCTTTTGAGTGAGTTTCAGTGTTCTAATTTGGTAGCCATCATACTAGAGTCATTGTGCAATTCGTTTCATGAGAATTGATGAAGTTTTGAGCAAGTTGTGAGTAAAATTGTGAAGTACATCGCTGCTGTTTGTGCACACAAAAATCTGGACTATCATAAATCAAAAATTGAGGTTGGTCTGCTTGTTATACTTTCAGATCTAATCCTTGTTATTCAGTGAAGGAAGTTCAATACATATTATTGCAGCTTGATTTATATGTTGATCCTCATTCAAAGCAAAATCTTATCATTCATATTGTAAACTGGCAGTAGTACTGACAGTATAGCTATTCTTGCTCATCATAGTTTGTAATATTCAGCTTCTCGTTCGGTAATTGTTTGTAATAGATAAATCTCTGCCATATGGTAGCTACTCTCCCACTCTGGGTTAGCAAGCACATTCTAGGTGTTGAGTATTTCTAGCTTTAAGCATTTTCTTTCAAACACTGTTATTTGTAATCACTCCGTCAGATGGTCGCCCCTCACTCCGCATTGGATTGGGTAACACATACTTGACGTTGAGTTCCCTTTCAGCATCACTCTGTCAGATGGTCACCCCTCACTCCGCATTGGATTGGGTAGCACATACTTGACGTTGAGTTCCCTTTCAGCATTTAGAAGTAGAAGATCCTCTGACCATATGCTCGCCATCATCGGTGCCATCTTTGGTTAGAGTTACTTCTTGCATAAGCACTTTGTTTCAGATCCTCTGAGCAATGCTCACACCTGGCCCACATCGGGATGCTGGTGTACATTCTGGTTAGAGTTGCTTTTTGCACGTTTTGGTTTATCCTCTAACCTTAATGGGTGCATTGATTGTAATGTTGAAATCTGTTAATTAAAAAAAAAATGGCTCAGAATATTTTAGTGGTATCAGAGCCAAGATCCTGCCATCCTGTGCCCAACAAGGTTTAGTTGATAGTTGAATGATAGAGAAATCAGTTTCTACACCAGAGGTCAGAATAGAGTTCAGCTTAGTTTAGAAGTGGTAGTTAAACATGGCTAACAGAGAAGAGATAAAGATGGAACAAACACTTTTTGAGATTGGAAAAAGACTTGGCAAAGAATGTAAGTCAAGGGAAGATGAAAAGAATAATCTTCAAATATTGGAACAATGTTTGAGACAGGTGGAGCAGTCACCTTTTGAATGGATGCAATTGGCATTGTCACTTGCAGTTCACCTTTTAGTTCAGCCCTATTGGCTGGGACATCCAAATGAAGAAATCAAGCTGCTGATTTCTTCTTGCTTCATGGAGTTGATGAGAATGATGGCCCCCATGACACCCTATGATGATGAAACCATGAAAATCATTCTGAATATGATTGTAGAAAGTTTCCAAAATCTTGATGAAACTGGAAGCAATCTATTTGCTAGAAGGGTTGCTATCTTAAAGACATTTTCAGATCTCTCAGTAAGTAACTTGCTATTCACCTTGGAAATGCATGATCAGATTTATCACTTGTTCCATTACGTCTTCATATCTACTTGGAACGAACAAGAAGAGGATGTTATTGCAGCTGTGAACAAAATCCTTATTCTCACCACTAATGAGTCAGATGAAATTCCACCAAATGCCCAATCTCTCCTCTTGGACACATATGAGTGTGAAGAAAAGGATTTTTCTATTACTTCTATGCTGATCAAGGAATTGTTTAATCAATGTGAGGAAAAATTGAAGCCACTCTTGAAGAAGTTAGAGCGTGATGAAGAAAAGATTAGTGGACATGATGTTGGAGATGATTTCAAAGAGCTCATACAAGGTCATGTTGAAGATTTGGTAATGAAGGATTTTCCTCTTATTGCTGTCCCAACTTCCCAAGAAGTTCCACATGAAGAAATCAATGACACACTTCCTCTTGATGGAGATAAAGATGTCGAAGTTTACAAAACATCAAGCATTGAAGATTCTTCATTTCATTATGATGGTGACATTGGGTTCGACCAGCAAACCGAACCTTTAGAAAGAAATGTTTTTGAAAATATCAGCTTAAGTGATTTGGGAGTTGACTTGTTCAAAGAGTCATCACTACGAGAAGAGCATGATAAGAATCTTTCTCCTGGCCATTTCAATCAAACTATTAGCATGTGGGATCCAGGTGTGTTGGCTTCAAGATATGACAAAGAACCTGTGTGGGATAAGTTTCCCTTCGATCCCGATGAAGACCAAAATATTGTTTGCATTGCAAGCTATGAGGAGGCAGAAGGAGAAGTTGTTTTTTATGAAGAAGCTTACTCTGAAAAGCTCCATGGTGATCCCTTCAAGTTGGTTGCAGCCACCAAGGGGGATGTTGTTACTTTCGAAATGTTCAGATCAACATTCAATGATTCTTCGTTCAAATTAGGGGCTGCCATAGCCTTTGAACAAGAAGACGGTAAGGTGGATGAAGAGCTAGAAGACCTCATGGCTCTTGAAGAAGAAAGGTTTAAAGTGGTTTTAGAACACATGGCTGATTCACTAATTCAAGAAGTTGATGGCAAGCTTAAAGTCAAAGAAAATGTGGAGTATGTTCCTCTCCATGACACTGAGCACTCTTCGTTAGTTGAGGATGAAAGACAAGAAGGTTGGAGCAACTTTGAGGGCAGCAAAGGCAAGAAACAAAGTTCTGATTTTCAGTTGCAGCCTGTTAGCAATTCACCATTTTCACATTCTTATGAGTGGGAAGATCAATTCAAGGTGTCCGTTAACAAGGAAGTGCAAGCTCTATCCCTGTTTGATCGCACACATAGCTTGGTTGAAGAGCTTTACTGGAAGGCTCAGCTTGAAGAGAGGAAAAGAGGAGTTAAGGATGAAGTTGCTCTTTTCAATTTGCAACTCATCAGAGACTCTTTGGAGGCATTGAAATTAGATTGCATAAACTTGATGGAGGATCAGGATCATGCTATTGAACTTGCAAAGAAATCCTTCAGTGTTGTCCAACAAAAGGAGAATTTGGTTGATGAGCTCACTTTGGAGCTTAAATCAACAAAGGACAAGTTAAAAGAAAATCATTTGTCTCTAACAGAGGTTGAAAACTGGTTTGTTGATTTCAAACTTTATAGCAAGCAAAAGAATGAGCAAAGAGTTGAAGAAATCAAGCAAGTAATTGACAAGCTTGATAGTCTTTGAGAGGAGTTTGATCCTGAAGGGTTCACAAGGAAATCAAAAGTTGCGTATGCAGATTTGGATCAGTAAGATGGAAAAGGGGACTTCCAAGTCTTTGACAAACCTTTCTTTGAAGTGGGTGCTGAAGCAACTTATGACAATCCTCTTTTTTGAACCAAGTGAAGAGGAAGCTTATGAGAAACATTTCTTTGAGGTAGATGATGGGATTTCAAGCCTTGAGGAAATTTCTTATGACATCATTGTGGAAGAGGGAAGTTTTAGCACTTTTTTTGACAATGGAATGAGGATGCATGCGCTGCATAATGAAGGCTTCACTGCTACTTCTAGTCTCCCCATTCAGGAGGTGGAAAATCAAGAAGCATGGTGGAATGAGGTCACTAATCTTGATGAGCAACAAAAGGATGATTGGCACTCCAATGAAGAGTTCATTCATTTTCAGATATGGATGCTTGTCAGATTCCTATCGGACTTCCTGCTTACACCATCTTCTCTAAGAATAACTAATTTCATAGTGGAGTTTGATGAAGGGTCCATTGAATCCTTCCAACAATTCTTCTCTCATGGTTTTGAATTTGACTTTCTCAATGAATTTAGATTTGTTGAGTACCTCTTTCAGTTTTAGGATGCGATGATTTAAATAGAACAAATTTCCCAAACCATTCTAGTAAAAGTAAGTCCCCATTTGAGGAATGACTCTTCTTTACTTATGATGTGGGGCCCTGGTATCAGCTCACGTTTGATATGTGTCAAGAAGGTATGTTGGAGTGATGAGCCTCAAATTCACTATCTTTTGGATGTTGTTACCTTCTTCATCAGTCATTTGAATTTCACTCCTAATGATCAAGGGGAGTTTTGGAGAGGAAAGCTGAGCAAGGATTGGTACTTGGCTATGATGGGATCTTCAATAGGTTTATCCTCAACGGTAGATATGAGCAGACATGATATTTTGAGTGCTGATTTTTAGTTTTGCAGCAGCCATCTATCTCCTTGGATGCTGATTTTCATAAAATCAGATTACAAGTTGACCATTTCAGTCTGGTTGGGGTGCCGATTCATTCAATTTCAAACCTTCCAATCTCTTTCGAGGGACAATTTATGGTTTCACAAGAGAGAATGGGTGGTGTGGGCTGAGCACAATCAGCATTTGGGAAGAGACCATACTCATTCTAATGGTTTCCTTGGTACATATTCATGTACAAATAATTGGAGCAGCAGACCCTCGCTCGACTTAGCTTGGCACTTCGAGACTCCTACTGCTGAGATTTTGTTCAATGCCTTGATTCTACATTCTGAGACTCTTGGGGTTGAAATTGTGAGAAACTTCTTCAGACCTCTTAGTTGTGCCATGATAAATCAGGGGAGGCATAGGGAATTCATGTGGCATCATGAGTTTGAGTTTGTTGAGTTCTTGCAAAGGAAAGCTTTCCTCTTTGCAAGAAGAGTTGAAGATGTCACATTTGCAGTCCTGGTTTCGTTTGTTACCATGTGGAGGTCTGCTAAGGAGATTGATTTTGAGTTGGGCAGCCTATCTTTCTTCTTGCTTAGAATTGTGATTGACAGTAGTATGGTTGATACTGTTAATTCGGGGCATTATGGACATGAGATGTTGCATGATTTTGATGCCCCTCCTTTAAGATCTTTCGGTTTGAGTATCATGGATGGTAACACTTTGGGGTTACAAGGAAGGTTAGTGCAGCACAGGCATGATGATTTCACAGATGTGATTAGAGTGGTGCAACATCGGCATGGTGGGTCCTTCCTGCGATGGGTTTGGGAACCAGGGATCATACTTGTTTGCGTATGGATTAGTTCTAAAATTTTGGAGTTATGGTGGTATTGCTTGAGGACAAGCAATTTTGGGAAGGGTGGATTGTAATATCCCCTTCTCAAACCTAATCTTTCCAATGACCGTTGGCCTTTTTTTGGAGACCCGAAGGCTAGTCAGAAGGTAAAATTAGGATTTCCTATTTTTAAGGATGTCTTTGCTCAGAGTTGGTGGATTCAATGGCGAATTCTTTTTGGGTTTTCAGAGAGCTTCGTAGTGGTATGTTCATTTCGGCATTCAGAGCACTTTCAAGAATTTACTATTTTTAGTAAGTTCAGGATTGGCACCGTAATGGGATTTTGAGAGTGGGGTTGGATTCGTCTTGTCAAGACCTTTCCAATGAGCTATAGATCATTGGTTTTTGACATCATCTTGGCCTCTATTTTAAAGTCTGTAAATTAAACATTATTATTTAATTTTGGACCTTGGTGCCCAGGCTCAACGACTTAATGTTGAGGTTGAAAAAGAATTAAAGAGGATTATATTATTTTCCCTCTCATGTTTTATCCCATATACAAGAGGACTTTAGAGACTCCCAGTTGGAAAAGTATAAAAGGAGGAGGAGTGCTCTCATTTCATCATCTTTTGTCTACAGGAATGTTTTGCTGCCAGATTGGCTTTGGGATCACTTCAAGGAATGAAGGCCTCCTAGCTCGGGCATCGCTTTTTGTTTGAGAGACAACAACTAGTGGTGATTTAGTTTAGTTTTGTGAGTTCATTGGGTTTTGTGCATTGTAATCTGCATTGTGTCTAATTAGTATTCTGATTTTGCATATTAGAGGTTTCTAGATCTTATATTTTAGCTACAGCAGATTCGAATTTTAATTTGTAAATCCAAAAATACCAAAAAAATTGTTCTGGGTATTGTGTCATTGCATCTTATTGGTAAGGGTGCCCCTTCATGAATATTTGCAGATTTTAATACGAAGCTTATGATTTTATAATGTAAATTCATCATTCTTTGAAGGCTATACTTTCTAGAGTGCATTGGGATTCATGTCAGTAATTAATAACCATATTTAGATGCCATTTCTTATTACTAAGTTAGGCGACATCATTTTGAGGGTCTATTGCATCAGATTTGAGATCGTTAGGGTGAGAAATGAGAGAGTTGTGAGCATATGAGTAAATTCATAGGTTGCTGGTCTGTACTATTTTAGATCTACATTGGGCTACGTGCATCAAATAAATAGTATCTTTTGAGTGAGTTTTAGTGTTCTGATTTGGTAGCCATCATACTAGAGTCATTGTGCAATTTGTTTCATGAGAATTGATGAAGTTTTGAGCAAGTTATGAGTAAAATTGTGAAGTACAGGGCTGCTGTTCGTGCACACAAAAATCTGGACTGTCATAAATCAAAAATTGAGGTTGGTTTGCTTGTTGTACTTTCAGATCTAATCCTTGTTATTCAGTGAAGGAAGTTCAATACATATTATTGCAGCTTGATTTATATGTTGATCCACATTCAAAGCAAGATCTTATCATTCATATTGTAAACTGGAAGTAGTACTGACAGTATAGTTATTCTTGCTCATCATAGTTTGTAATGTTCAACTTCTCGTTCAGTAATTGTTTGTAATAGATAAATCTCTGCCCTATGGTAGCTACTCTCCCACTCTGGGTTAGCAAGCACATTCTGGGTGTTGAGTATTTCCAGCTTTAAGCATTTTCTTTCAAACACTGTTATTTGTAATCACTCCGTCAGATGGTCGCCCCTCACTCCACATTGGATTGGGTAGCACATACTTGACGTTGAGTTCCCTTTTAGCATCACTCCGTCAGATGGTCGCCCCTCACTCCGCATTGGATTGGGTAGCACATACTTGACGTTGAGTTCCCTTTCAGCATTTAGAAGTAGAAGATCCTCTGACCATATGCTCGCCATCATCGGTGCCATCTTTGGTTAGAGTTACTTCCTGCATAAGCACTTTATTTCAGATCCTCTGACTAATGCTCACACCTGGCCCACATCAGGATACTGGTGTACATTCTGGTTAGAGTTGCTTTCTGCACGTTTTGGTTTATCCTCTAACCTTAACGGGTGCATTGATTGTAATGTTGAAATCTGTTAATTAAAAAAAAAAATTGGCTCAGAATATTTCAGTGGATCTGGATATAGAAAGGTAAAGTTAGTTCTAATGAGTGAAGAAACCGTAAGGACTATGAGAATAAATATCTCACACATGATTTCAAGTTGAATATAAATGTCACACATCATTTCAAGTTGGCTTCAATATTTATCTTATTGCTCATTAATGTGAGATTAAACTGATAGCTTGAGCCTGATATACCTATTCACTCTTGGGATTTCAGAAAAAAATATTGGATGGAGTTTTTAAGTATGAATGTTATATTTTTCAATAAGAAAATACAATAAATAAAAATATGTCTTTAGTGAGAGGTTGTACTATTTTTTCCCATTTCCATCATACTGAATTTTTTGTGAAGCCACATTTTAAAATTAAAAAAACATGATAGTTAGTACACTTCTGTAGTAACAACTTTTCAAAATAGAAAACTTTTTTCTCAACTTATTTACAAGAATTGTTCCTTCGGACATTGTGGAGTTCTAAAGTTTCAGCATCATATGTATTATCATTGTAGAGGAGGCTTGAGATATTTAATTCTTTATGATATGCACAAAACATCATTTTTATTTAACTTAAACATAATAAAACATTATTATACATCAATTTTTTATATTATTAATTCAAAATAAAACATGAAGTGATGGAGTGTGTTGTAAATTTTTTTAAGTAATAATTCATAAAATTAGAAAATAGTCCACCAACAAAATTTTTATATCCATATGGCACTCATGAATGGAAGTTGGATGTAGTTTCCATAGAATTTAAAATAGGGTTTTCTATGATGAAGCATATATAGGATTCCATCTTAGTGGTCATTGATAAGTTAATGATGGTAACACCGTTCCTTCTAAAAATAGATTTTTGTAAGGCATGATACATTATTCCAATTTATGTGGAATATGTTGTGATATTCATTACAATACCTATAAGCTTATTTATGATAAATACTCTACTCACATCTTTTGTATGGACTAATTTCAAAAAAACTATGGATACGAAACTCAATTTAAAATATATGAAAATACTCATAAATTCAATCAAATTTGATAAAGAATATTACAAATTTATATCATGGTTTAACAAACCCAATAATATAAATGTGTACCCGTTGTTGAATGATAATTTAATAATTGATATTAATACTCCTTTGACATTCCATCATATAAATATTTGTATTGACATTCCTCTAAGAGACCACCGACCTAAAAAAAATTAAGACAATATTTTGAATAGCCCTAATTTTGCTCATAAGATGGAACATAAAGTTCTTCAAATCAGGGAACACCTCAAAAGGTGCAGGGTGGAAAAAATATTTATGGTAGGTCTCGTAAAATGGATGGGATTTTCTTGTGGCAGAAAAATATTTTTTTCAAGTCAAACTATGTGGGAGCACTAGACAGATTGGGAGTTGACCCAAGTTATGGCAATGCTTCGTAAGTCCATTTGATATTTTGAAGCAATTAGGCCTTGATCGGTTCCATACTTGCATTTCTACCCAACATATATAGGATGCATGATTTAATCCATGTATTGGTATTAATGTTAACTAAATATTTGTCAAATACATCTATTGTTCTTAATTGACATTTGTTATAGATTGATGTGGAAAGTTCATGTGATAGTCGACTAGAGTATGCTTTGTCTTTGGTGACACAATTGAATGAATAAATATTTAATGCTAATAATATAATCTTAAATTTTTTTCGCTTGGGAGAGAAGGATAAGAGATTTAACATTAATATTCATATATTTTAAAATTAGATTATAAAGAAGTTTAATAAAGGTGTAATATGTAATTTATTTTTAGATTAATATTATTTATTTTTGAATTATTATGTTAATTATTATTTTTTATTGGACTTATATATTTTATTGTCGTTAAGTGATACAATGTGATGTCGTAATTTGGATATAAATAAATACATATTTTAAATTATCATGTTAATTTTTTTTTTCGTTAGATTTATATATTTTATTGTTGTTAAGTGATATAATGTACTTTCATAATTTAAACATAAACAAACATATATTTTGAACCGTTATGTTAATTTTTTTTCTTCATTAAATTTATATATTTTATTGTCATTAAATAATTCAATATACTATCATAACTTGGACATAAATAAACATATATATTTTATTATTAAACATATTAATAAGTTTTGATTACTTTATAGGTTGATGTTTTACAAAATTTATTAATGAGTAAATAATATATATATTTTTGTCATACTATATGAGTAATGTGGTGTTTATGTGTACCAATGATAAAACAGGTTGGTATGGATGTACACGTCTCTAAGTAGTTGAGTTGACCCAATGGAGAGTGGGAGACAACGACAGATACGCAGAGACACAAAAAAGAGCGAAAATAATTTCCGCTTGAACATAATTTTCCATTGACCATTGACATTGAATACATCCGAAGTATTGAGTTTCACTTAGCATTAGGTGGTCGATTTTCAAATGTTACAAAATTAGAATAAAATATGACTATATTCGAATTCAAAGCAACGTTAATAGCACGCATTAGAAGAAGTATTAATGGGGCATTTTTTTTTAAGGAAATATGTATCTTTTAAAAGGAATAGAGGAATACGATAGAAGGGAGCTTGGTGAAGTTTAAAAAAGGATTTGTTTTTCGGTTGAAATAGGCTTGTTCAAAAGACAACCATATTGCCCCAAAACAATGGAAATAAAAACAGACGAGAAAGGGCATGGATATCCATGGTGCATAAAAATAATGGAATCATACTTTTGGTGAAGGGAATGTTCGTAAATAGGACTGGAAACATGGGGCTGACAGACTTTGTGTGGTATAAGAAAGAGGAAGTTGTGAAGAGCCAAGATTGGGGGAGTGCTGAGCTAAACTCAATCACATTTGAGAGCTTGCTTTTTAGGTATTTTATGTTCAGTTTCTTGATTAAGTTATTAAGCATGCCATGAGTACTTCCCTGTGTATCATTTTTATTTCTATTTCGTTTCTTGGATATGTGACATCTTACTTCCCTCTGTATCATCTTTTATTTCTATTTCGTTTCTTGTATATATGACATCTTACTGTCCTGTGTATCATCTTTTATTTCTATTTCGTTTCTTCAATATATGACATCTTATTTGTGTTTTGTGAAAAGTGAAGGGAGAAGAATGACCTTTCCTAGACCTACAGTTGATGCACATTGTATCTGTGAAATAAATTTACATATCTAGAAGTTTCCATTATATACTATACGAGGTGGATAAACTGAATCTTGTGCTCTTATGTGTTAGTCTTGCGCAGATACAAATTTATAAATCTAAGACGTTTCCACATAAACTGAATCCGGTGCTCTTATGTGTTACTCTTGCGAACCTTGATAATATCTCATCTAATTATGAGTAAACATAATGTCTTTTAGGGATAACCAACTGTAATGTAACCTTGTAATTTGTTGTGATTATTGTTGAAGAGAACTTCACGAGTTTTTTTTGTCGGTAAAGGCTTCCTGATTCTTGTCGCATTGTTAATTATTCTTTGGATTTAATTCCATTTTTGAAAGATTCTATAATATATTTTTATCATTTGAAAAAGCTTGCTGAATTTGGGATTCTTTTGTACAACTCGGGAATTGCTATTATAAAGAAATCTTATGTGATTCTTACACGTGTTTCGACATTCCTTGTTATAGTTGGGGTCTGAAATTGCTGCATGCTCCTCTACTCTTTTATATATTTATAAAAGTATTATTGGGCATGAAATGAAGGTTAGAAATCCTTGTGTGTACAAAATGGCACGAGGAAGGATATGTTGATAATGTTCTTGTTGGGTATGTCAGGTATCAACATTCTATGAACCCCTGTACGCGTTGTGCGTTGAAGTCAGAAACAACATAGAACGCCATTAACATTCATTTGACATGATGAGAAATGTAAATATCTGATGTATTGGTACACACATTCCTAACGCTAGCATTCGTTGATTTCTTGCAATCTATTTTCCCTTAATTTAAATGACATGTCAGATGCATGCTATATTAGACGAATAAGTTTTTAGTATTTTGAGAATTGAAGCTAATGGTTGAAACTGAATTGTTGAGATGGACGGTTCCCTTCAGAATTGTATATTTGATGTATTTTTAATCATATTCAAAAGGCTTGCATTCATTTCAATATTTTTTCTATTTTCAAATAAATGTATAAACTTATGAGTTGAAAGTCAAATTGCACATTATAATTATACTCATTCCCAACCAAGGATGTCTATGCAGAAACTTAGAAAAACAAGCATAATATGGCCTATGAGTCTCAATCTTTCATTAATGCAGAGATTGATTTAACTATAAAAGAATGCAATCTTGCCAGAAATATGATTTGCAAGGAATAAAATTTTGTCCGCGCAACATCTAAATCATAGACCTGTGTATATAAACTACTTATATTACAAAGGTCCGTGTTCTCGATGAATTTAGTATTTCTTGCATAGATTATTAATTCCTTTGTGAATTTGTAATTTAAAGCATGTATATTGTGTAAAGCAATAGAATGCTTGTGTGCTTGAGAAATGATAAATACGTGACAAGAGGATATATACAAGTAGTCCTTTAGGAGTATTTTTTCTATTGTTTCTGATAGATTTTAGACCTGCCATGAGTATGGAAACCAAATTCATTGCCTACGTATATTTTACGTAAGTCTAAACATTTACTAAAACGCGCCAATCATTTTAATAGATTTAATATAATATAGTGTACTATAAAAATTATAAATACTCAGTCTGGCGTTTTGCTTCAGCAAAAACTTGGGTGTACATTTCGATGTTTTGCATTATAGCTGAGCTTATTCCCCATGCTTAGACGACGTGCCTTAATGCAAACCGTACGAATTTTTATATCCTTTCAAAGCAATGGAAGCAGTTCATTTTTCTATTTCCCTTTTGTGAATATACAGACCCGTATGTGGATGGTTTTTTATAGATTTTATCCAAGCCCAACTCACTGATAAACCAATTATAACAGCATAACAAAATAACAGTGAATTAAAACAAAACACTTACAGCAGAGACAAGCCAAAAATAAACAATAATACTGTGTATTATTTCTAATATATCTGTTACAGTTTTTTTCAGTCATTAAATAGCAAGGATGCACCTTATTAAATAGCTTGGAGCACTTTGTTTAACTAGCTGTTCAAACAACAGTCTAAAAAGTTTTAAACATGCATTATTGGCTGCGCTTCACATACTGCTAGTCAAAACAATGTCTAACAACGGATTTTAAAAAAAAATAAAGAAATTAGAAATAGAAGAGTCCCATGCGAAGATGAGGACTGCAGTCAAAGATATGGATAGCACGCGGTGAGGAAAGCATGCATCGGTGAGGACATCATGCATCAGTTATCCACATACTCCCCCTTGATGCTAAGAGGGCTCACAATCTGATCTCTGAGTGTCAAAAATTGATCTGTTGCAACTGCTTTCATGAAGATATCTGCCAACTGTTCTTTAGTATTGATGTATTTCAATTCTACTACCTTCATCTGCACTAAATCTCGGATAAAATGATGCTTTAAATCAAAATGTTTTGTCCTGCTATGATGGACTGGATTCTTGGCCAATTTAATAGCACTAATGTTATCACAAAAATAAATGTGGGCTGAACTTGAATCTCTCCAATTTCTTCAAGAAGTTTTCTAAGCCATAATACTTGTGTACCTGTTGAAGTGACTACAACATACTCTGCTTCTGTAGAAGAAAGGGCAACTATACTTTGTTTCTTTGAGCTCCAAGTAATCAAACCAGAACCAAAAGAAAAACAATTCCTAGATGTTGACTTTCGGTCATCCAAACTACCTCCCCAATCAGAATCACTAAAACCAACAAAATTGAACCTTTTAGAAGTGTAGTAATGAATACCAAAATCTAGAGTGCCTTTCACATACCTCAAAATTCTCTTGGCTGCCTTTATATGTATTTCTGATGGCTCTGTCATGTACCTTGAAATAAGTGAAACTGAATAAGCAATATCAGGTCTTGTATGAGTTAGAAACATTAAGCTTCCAACAATACTTCTATAAGTTGTTTCAACAACTCTTTCAGCACCATCATCTCTACACAACACAACTCCATGAGCAACTGGAGTGGAGACTGGTTTACAATCATCCATATCAAATTTCTTCAACATATCTTTAGCATACCTTGTTTGACAAATAAAATTTTTATTCTCCCTTTGATAAACCTCCATTCCTAAAAAATATTTCACAAGGCCTAAATCTTTCATCTCAAATTCATTCATCATGAAAACTTTGAATTCATCCATCATCATAGAACTGCTACCCATATACAAGTCATCAACATACAAACTTACAATTAGAATATCATTACCTTCTTGTTTGTAGTAAAGGGTAGGTTCACACTTACTTCTTTGAAAGCCATTCTCTTGAAAATATCCATCAATCCTAGCATACCATGCTCTTGGTGCTTGTTTGAGGCCATACAAAGCCTTCTTTAACTTGTAGACATGATTTTCTTTTCCTTGCACTTCAAAACCTTGTGGTTGTTCCACATATACTTCTTCTTCTAAGTACCCATTCAAGAAGGCACTTTTCACATCCATATGATGGATGCTCCAATTCTTTTGAGCTACTAATGAAATCAACATTCTAATAGTCTCTTGTCTTACTACTGTTGCAAATGTCTCTTCATAATCAATACCATACTTTTGTGTGAAGCCTTTAGCAACTAATCTTGCCTTATGCCTTTCAACACTTCCATCACTGTTACACTTAGTCTTGTAGACCCATTTGGTGCCAATTTTCTTCTTGTCATGTGGAAGCTTTGTAAGCTCCCAAGTGTCATTCATGTGCATAAAATTCATCTCTTCTTACATTGATTGCATCCAAACCTCATTAGTATATGCATCTTCAAAACATGATGGTTCAAAATCAGCCTTGGTAAGTAAAGCAAAATTCAGTGTCTCACCTCATGGATTTTCTTCATGTGCTTGATTTGAACTTCTTTGATAAATGTCACTCAATCTTCTTACCTTCCTTGCAGAACTAGGACTTGAATCTGGACTTACACTTGGAATTAAACAACTAGATGAGGGGTTACTTGGTGGATTTTTAGCACTTGAAACAGAAATACTAGTGGGCTGCCCATGATCAATATCATCCATAATAACTTCATTTAAAACAGATTTTGACTTTTTTATATGGCCTTTTTGATGACCATAAACTCCCCCTTCATCAAAAATCACATCTCTTGACACAATAAGCTTATTAGTGAGAGGATTATATAACCTGTAATCCTTACTTTCCTCACTATATCCAACAAAAATACATGACTCACTTTTGGGATCTAACTTTTGCCTCTTCTGATCAGGAACATGAACATAGACTAAGCAACCAAAAACTTTGAAATAATTAACATTTGGCTTTTTCTCATACCAGGCTTCATATGGATTCATCTTGTCAAGTGCACTAGTGGGACTCCGATTGAGAATATATACTACTGTAGCAACTGCATCTCCCCAAAAAGAATTACATAATCCCTTTGTTTGTAGCATGCTTCGTGCCATCTCCACCACTGTACGATTCTTCCTTTCAGCTACACCATTTTGTTGAAGTGTGTATGCAGTGGTGAGTTGTCTTCTAATGCCATGCATATCACAATAACCTTGAAAGGCTTTTGAAAAAAATTCTCCTCCATGATCAGTCCTTAAGCATTTGATTTTTCACCCTTTGTCATTTTCTACAAGGGCTCTAAACCTCTTGAATGTCTCAAGAGCTTCACCTTTGGTCTTCAAAAAATAAACCCAACACTGTCATGAGTAATCATCAATAAAAGTAATGAAATATGATGACTTACCCAAACTCTTTGTCTGCATAGGACCACAAATGTCTAAATGAACTAACTGGAGTGGATAATGGGCCCTCCATGCATTGCCTTTTGGAAATTTCTCTCTTGCATGTTTTTCTTTAACACATCCTTCACAAACTTCCTTGTGATCTTCAACCTTAGGCAAACCAGAAACTAATGCTTTTGATGTTAGAATCTTCAAACTATGAAAATTTAAATGCCCATACCTAAGATGCCACAACCAACTTGTATCCTCATATGCCATATTGACAAGGTTCTTGTTATGTTCACCAAACTTCAATGGAAACATCATATTCTTTGTTATAGGCACCACTGTTACCACCATGTTTCCTTGATTCTTATCATAAATTATACATTGTTGATTTTCAAATACAACTTTATAATTCTTCTCATATAATTGCCCAACACTCAACAAATTATGCTTTAAATTTGGAGTGTAATAAATGTCTTTAACACTCTTCATACCTTCTTTTGTATGGACTTCCATAGCTCCTTTTACAGCAACCTCCAATGATTTGTCATCACCAAGCTTGATCTTGGATTTAAAACTTTCATCCATTATAGAAAAAAGTTTTTCATTCCCTGACATGTGGTTAGAACATCCCAAATCTAAATACCAAACATCTTTAGAAACATTTTCAGCTTTGTCATAAAATAAAAATAAATTATCTGGAGGATTCTCATCACCTTCTTGAGCATAATAAACACTTTTATCATTATTACCTTCTTTCAATCTACACTCATAATTAAAGTGGCCATACTTGTTACAATGACAACACTAAATATTTTTTTTTAATCAAATCGGCCTCTACCTCTTCCTCTGAAACCACCTCTTCCTCGAAAACCACCTCTGCCTCTATTTCCTCTTGAGTAATTCTGATTTTGACCTCTACCTTGGCCTTGATTACTTTTGATGCTACTATTGGCATCTTCATTCTTTGTGATTTGTAATTTGGAGGAAAAAGCTTTCTCTTCACTTTCTCCAAATGAATCTCTCAATCTTTCTTCATGAAACATCAAAGATCCAACTAGATGATCAAATTGAAGGGTAGACAAATTCTTGCTTTCTTTTATGATTATGGCAACATGGTTCCACCTTGGTGTGAGAGACCTCAACACCTTTTTGATCACAACTTCATTGTTCACAATTTCACTGCAAGTGTAGCCATCTTATTGACCACATCTTTTACTCTGACACAATAGGTACTCACACTTTCAGCTTCTTGCATCTTTAAATTCTTGAATTCTCTCTTCAATGTCTGTAACTTGACAACTTTGACTTGATCACTACCTTTGTAAGCTTCTTTTAGAGTCTTCCAAGCATCCTCTGCTGTCTTTGCTCCTGCAATTTGTGGAAATAAGCTCTTATCTAGCGCTATTTGAATATGAAATAAGGCTTGAGCATTCTTCTTCTTAGCCTCCTTCTTAGCTGTTTTATCATTTGCTATGAGGGCAATCCAATCAGCTGGCTCTGCATAACCTGATTCAATAATCTCCCACAAATCTTTTCCTATCAAAAAAGTCATCATTTTGATACACCAATAATCATACTCATTTCCATCAAATTTTGGAATGGGCAAGGAGTTAGAATTTGACATGATAAATTTTTGGCAAAATTCCAACTACTAAATCTTTAACCCAAAAGAAAAATCCTGCTCTAATACCAAATATAAATTTTATCCAAGCCCAACTCACTGATAAACCAATTATAACAGCATAACAAAATAACAGTGAATTAAAACAAAACACTTACAGCAGAGACAAGCCAAAAATAAACAATAATACTGTGTATTATTTCTGATATATCTATTACAGTTTTTTCAGTCATTAAATAGCAAGGATGCACTTTATTAAATAGCTTGGAGCGCTTGGTTTAACTGGCTGTTCAAACAATAGTCTAAAAAGTTTTAAACATGCATTATTGGCTGCGCTTTACATACTGCTAGTCAAAACAATGTTTAACAACGGATTTAAAATAAATAAATAAATAAAGAAACTAGAAATAGAAGAGTCCCATGCGAAGATGAGGACTGCAGTCAAAGATATGGATAGCACGCGGTGAGGAAAGCATGCATCAGTGAGGACAGCATGTATCAGTTATCCACATTTTTGGCATATTGAACTCTGTTAGTTGGTGAGTATGCTGAACACGGAGACGTTCAAATTATTGTGCTAACAATCAATGTAATCCACATTGCTTCTAACTACCAAATAATAGCTAATTTCAAAGCTCGAATGCAATCGAAGATGTTGGAATCGCCTTTGTCTCAATGCATTGTTTGCTGAATTAAATTCTAAACTCGTTTAAATGGTGCCCAGGACACCCTAAACTCTCTCTTATAACCTTGTTTTACGCTTGGACTTCACCCTTAACTCCTACATATGATCGTGTTCGGCCATGGATCGAAAGTTATTGTTTTATAGCGCTACCTACATCACAAGATTGACTTGGATTTGAACCTATGACTCTTTCGTTTGCAATACATATCCCACATTTTACCGAAAGAAGCGTCTATAACAATTTATAAATGTTTTAGATTCATATTATGGTATTCCCATGCTGGACATTTTTTCTGTAGATGCCGGTAGATTTGGAACCCACAGTTTATTGTGGGCTTAACGATATACAAAACATTAGAAATATCCATTGCGGGAAACTAAGGGAGTGCTTATTAATGTTTAAGCTTATTACTAGCGTTTTCACATAGAGGATGGCTAAACTAAATTAGAAGTGAAAATGATGAATATGCTTTAGTCTTGTGTTGGTTAAATTGAGTTGGAGTGAGAATGATGAGTATGTTTTAGTCTTGTGTTGGTTAAATTGAGTTGGAGTGAGAATGATGTCTATGTTTTAATTTTGTTTTGGTCAAAGTTAGAAGTGTTGGAGTGAGAATGATGTCTATGTTTTAATTTTGTTTTGGTCAAAGTTAGAAGTGAATATGATGTCCATATTTTGGTCCTATGTTATTGATAAAAAATTTAAAATTTAATATTGTATTAGTTAGAAACTTATTTTATGTAGTATTTATATGTAAATTTAAATATATAATTACAATTCATTTTATGATTAAATTATAAAATAGAAGTGTGAATAATATTTATAATTTAATTTTATATTATTACTTAAAAAATATTAAAATTAATTTTAAATTGATAAAAAAAGAGAAATTAAATGTTATTTAATTAGATTAAGAATATGATTGAGAATTATATTTATGTTTTAGTCTTATGTTCTTGTTAAAAATGTTAAAAGTAATTGAATTTAGATATTGTTTATACATAAATTGATATATACTATGTATGTTCATAAGAGAGTGCTTTGACGCTTTGGATGCAGCCTTGGTCATAGGGAGGACCCTTAAATGGTGACACATGCTTATTGAGAGCCATTTTGGAGGTCATACTAATTTTTTACGTAACATGTAGGGCACATGCTATCCCAATGACATTTTGGACGGGAAAGTGTGAAATAACAAGAGAATTTACTGAGTCATCAATCTCCTTTTTAAGGTGAAAATGAATTTTTTCTTTCCATATCCTAAATGGATACCTATGTCATCAATCTCCCTTTCCAAGGTGGAAACAAATCTTTTCCCTTCCATATTGAAATTGAAGACCAGAGTTTATTGATCTTGATCAAATCGTAACTGTTGGATCTACCTTTTTGGGTCAAGGTAGTAATCGACAAAGGTTCAACAATAATTGAATCAATAGTAACATGACATGTAGTGATCGGTAAATGCACGATAAAGTATCAAGTGGCATTATTTGAGGAAATTTGAAGTTAGGTGATTGGCATTATTTGAAGAAATTTGAAGTTAGGTGATTGGTTTCCATAATGTTTCAATATGATTAATTTGGGAAAAAAAAAAAAAATTGTTTCCTATGTTTTTGGGTGTTCTATAAACTTTTTTGGGATCATCAAATGTATAGGAAAAATGAGGACAAGTTTACCCATATAAACATGATATCGATAATCAATTAAGATTTAAAATTTCAGGTCTTAACTTTCCAATTAATTTAATTATATGCATTACATCTATATTAATTTAAGAAGATTAATTGTGAACATGATTTTTTAATCTCACAAATATTTATGAACATTGAATCAATAAAATGTATTAAAATGGAGAAAAAAATATAATTTTGTAGAGTGTTTGAATAATTCTTGAGAGTGTTTTATATATTAATATAAAAAAATATGATTTGAAACTTCTTTAATATATCTAGAAATCATAAATATACAATAATTTGATAATTGCAAATTCATGTAAAAATTGATTTGTTAAAAGTAAAAAAATATTCAAATAATAATTAAACGATTCTTTTATATGATATTATAGATACTCGAGATAGATCATGTTAGCTATAAATAAAGAATAATTACTTCATATTAATAAATATTAAAAATGAAATTAATTTTAATTAAACTTAAGGTAAAAATGTTGAAAGAACCGTCTGAACAAAGAAATTAAAAAAGTGCATATGTTCAACCTCTGATTATAAACCCAAAAATATTATCAATACTTATTGAACCCAAGGTAAAAAGTGTTGAAAAAAAGCATATAAGTAAAGAGTTAAAAGAAGTGCATAGGTTACAGCCCCTTTGATTATTTACCTAAAGATATTTTCAATGCTTAGAGATCTCAAAAATAGACTTATTTATACTCATGAATGACTTGTTGAGATGTTTAGTATTTTTTAAAAATTCTTCAAGCTTGTTAGATTAGAATAATCTTATGGTTTAAGAAATGTAAAGGGGAATTGTTGAGGTGTTTAAGATTTTTTAAAAAGTCTTAAAACTTATTAGATTATAATAGTCTTATCTTTTAAAAAATACAAAGGTGAATGCATTTTATTATAATAGATTATTTTAATGAAAAATTAATAATACATTTTATTATAATATAATATTTTAGTGAAAAATTGACAAATAAATAATGTTAGTAAATTGATTTAATGTTTTAATCATTCAATCATATTCTAATAAATATGTTATACAACCAAGTTACAATGTTATTTGTGGTCATTGAGAAGGATCAACAATATGGTAACCTTATAAGTTAGCTAAGATTTAAACATTATAGGTTAACAAATTATTGACTCCTTTATATAAATTTATTTGAAAGATTAATATTAAAAAATAAATAAAAATAAAAATTAAAAAATCCCTTTTAAGTGGGAACATTACTAAACCTATGTGAATACTGATATGAGCTATTGGAGTGTTTGGATAGTGAGCCAGTGACAAAGTTGTATGTAAAGAGTTGAAATGTGAGAATAATTCAAAATAAGGAGATCAGCAAATTTTTTCCCATGATTTATTATTTATATATATTTTATCATCAATTAACAAATTTATATTTAAAACATATATGAGTTTTTTTTTTACACAATATGTATACAATTTTTAGTTACTTAAAAAGAGCTTTTTATATATATATATATATATATATATATATATATATATATATATATATATATATATATATATATATGGAGAGGGGCATTTATTACGTATTTTTAGTTTTAAATATTGATATTGTATTACTTTTAATATCTATTACAAAACAAGCTATATTTTTAAAAAAAATGAAAATATGATTTTATAAAGTTTCAAAGTTAAACATAAGTACACACAAACATATTTTATATTATTGTCAAACAAATAAATAAAATTATTTATAATTAATGTTATTGGATTAATATGCATAGTTGGTTATGATCTAAATTTCTAGACACATGCTACATTATCAACCTGTTGAGGGTAACATATCCTCATTTCTAAAAATGGGGACCTTTGTGTTAAAATTATACAAAATTGTAATTTAATATTGAAATTCACTTGATAAGAACATCATTAACATGTTTACATATTATCTATACTTGAAGATCATTCACAAAATGATTTAGTTGGTTTATTCATTCATGGATCTAGTTTAATCTTGCCTAATATGACTAACATTTGCTCTTCTTATTTCTAGTTGCAGGTTTAGTGAAGCCCTCCTTGAATGGGCCATGCCTAGATTTTTATAGTTTTAACCCAACTTAGGATTTTTACTAGTCTTTGGTCTGTAGAAATTCAAGTTAAATCTATGTTTAAAGCTTCTTAAGACCTCTTTCAAAAAACCCTAGCATAGGTTCTTTAGACCAAACTCAAAATTAATGCAAACAAAAGTTGGCAGGAACACTTTAAAAATACTATGGACTTAAGGTTAATTTTTATTGTAAGGCTTTGTCATGTTTTTCAACATGACCAAACATTAGACTAAAAATTATATCCTTGGTCTCTTTTATGTCCTAAGCCCCTTTGTCCCCTTTTATTTTAACATGGTCTAACATTTTGTATGTAGGGTCCTTCTTATATGTTATTAACTTATACTAATGTCTTAGTCCTAATGCTCTATTCATGTTTATCAATAGAGACAAAACCTTAGTCCTGAGAGTTTATCCTAAGTTCCTTAGGTTTCCAATTCCTAACTTAAACTGTGTGCTTATTTGTAGGATCAATGACCCATGTTTACTTGGACAAATTTGATTAGATAGAGTGAGGCAGACTTGATAAGTTAAATACCTAATCGATGGAGCCAATCTCATTCAATTGCTTAAATCATGATCAATGGTCCACATTTGAGCAGATGCTAGAGATAAAATAGAACAAGATCAAAGTGATAAAATAAGAGGGTCCTCCTTTATTGCATAGACTTAGATTAAGTCTTTATCCTAAGATTTTGATTGTATTTATTAATAAAATAAAACATTAGGATAAATTTTTAGGTTATGAATTTGTTATACGTGGGTTACTTTTTCATTATGTTTCTATCTTAGGCTAGAAACTAATATTTCCCTAAGCATGTGGTCCTATTTATGTTACAACATAGCTTCAAACCTTAGACTAAAGTTTATTCATATTAATAGTATGACTAAACATTAGTCCTAGACTTTATATATTTCCTAGACTTACTTAAACCTTTTTGTAAATGCAGGAGCCAATCACGATAAATTTTTTGGATCATAATATAAATACCATGTTTACTCAAACATGATCAATCTAACGGTGTAAGATCCACAATTGAAAAATCAAACCATAGACCCCTATTTAAACATCAAGTGAGTTTTAGATGATGGATGGTATGCATTAATTTTTACCCACTAAATCTAATAGAGTGAGATCAATGAAGACTTTTCAAACAAATCTCTAAGTTAACGTTGGACCATCACATGATGAAAAAGCATTCCCCAGTAGAACTCATAGAGTGTAGGGAAAACCAGAAGGTGATAAGTGCAAAATTAGAATAGGATCCCAAAGAATAGATTTAAATTGATGGTCACATAGATGTCAAAGACATTCATGTGGATGTCAAATGATGATCGTGTGAATGTCAAATTTAAGATCAATAGAGAATCTTGATAATGAGCTTAAAATTGACGGTCACATAGATGTCAAATACGATCACCCAAACATCAAATGACAATCATGAGGATGTCAATTTTTAGAGAGTTTTTTGTATTTAAAGATTTATGATTTATGTTGACTTATACTCAATAGATATGATGGTGAAAGATTAGAAAAAACTTTTCAAAAAATATTAGGAGGCCCATAGGACTGCAAGGTGGAGTAATCTCAAGGCCAAATATAATGGACATACAATCACATTTGATCTCTTAGATCAAGATCAACAGTCAGCATTGATCCATGTAGCATAATCTAACAGTGTAAGATAAAGCTCATTTTTCAAGAGGTAAAAATCAAATTTATAAAGCATTTATAAACAAATTACCATGAAAATGCCACAGCTTTTTAACATAGGTGCCACAATAATGCCACATAAGAAAAAAAATGACAAAACAAAGATCTTGTGGGCTCAAAAGGTGAAGGTATAAATGCATGATATGAGTAAAATCTAAAGCATAAAAATCACATAAGTGTAAATAGACATAGCCATTAAGGCTAAAAAAAGACTTAAAAAAAACCCTAGCATTTATAAAATCCCTAATTTAACCATGTATTAATCATAAATTGAGCCCAAGAAAGTGAATTATCATCAAAACAAGCATAATTTAAATTCAAAATTGAAAACAGTCCACCAACAAAAAATTTGGTCTATCTCAGACCATGACAGCCCAAAAAGACACTTCAAGGGAAAATAAAACTCTCTATTTGACTTTAGTTGCTAAGGGAAGAGTCTTCATGGAAACATAATTTGATGTCACAACCCTAAACACAAGCGATAACAACTGGTCCTAGCTATTCTAGACAATTCGAGAGTAACCAATCATTTCCTAGGAGGAAGAGAAGAACTTGTCTATGAAAAGGAAATATTATGGCATTATGGCCATCCAGATGACTAGTCTTGATTTCACTGCATCCAAACTAGAGGTAATACATTTCATTAATGTTATCTCTCCCATATTTAAAGATTTCAAAATTGATAAAGGCATGATAGTTCATGAATGTAACTTTAGGAAGGTTGCATATATTTCTCCTTTGGCTTTTGATAATTATTATAAACTTCATATAACCCAAATAGACATAACTACCATAAATAATTAGGCTATGTAAAATGACCTAAAAATAATCTTTACCCTATGGCTATATTTTTGGAATCAAATATTCTCATATTTCAGTGGTAATATCCCAATCAACCAATTTAGGCCCAAAATTAGGATGATCATGACATTAATGAAAAAATTGTGTAGAAATGCCTCCACCTCATAGGTGGATAAACTATGGGTCCCCCTAGTCTATTTTATGGTTGAGAGAGAAATCACTCCTCCTCTTGAGGAGGTTATTAACACATGTTTGAGTAAACAGTTCTCTAGAATAAATAAAAAGACTAAGAGTCAATTTTATATGAGTGCATACTTGCTAGATTCCTTATTTTCCACCACAAAGATTTCAAGCATCAAAGAATTGTCACTTGAGGGAACCCAAATAGTCAACCAATATTATTCCAAATTACACATTTTCAAGTACAGAGATCACATACAATTCATATGTGATTGTGTCTATCCAGGTTTAGTTGAGGCAATTATAAAAATATCGATGATTAGGGTTAATCCTCTAAATAGGTGGTATATGGATATATTTAGAGTATACCATAATTAGGATTGAGGGAATACTATACACCCCACTCAAAATACTAGTTCACATGTGTAATAAAATAGTTGAACAAGAGGTGGCATACCAAATATGCAATGGTATAGATGGTCTTTATGGGACCAAGAGGAAAGGAATGCTCCACACCTTACCCATTACCATTGACAGGATTATGTTTCAATAATGGGACAATATTGAGGTTGCCTCTAAACACATGACTTCTTTTTGTTTACATCATGTGAACTAAAGTAGTGGGATCCCTAAGAAAGTGTTGTGGTGCAATTGAAGGCAAAGGTAATCAATATGACCTGTGAGCACTATCTTGGACCTTATGGCCCAATCTACACTAGAGCTTCTTCATTCATCTAAGTCTTATCAAGATTGAAGAAGCCCAACATCAAACCAAAAGTTAGATTGTTGAGGGAATAAAATATGAGTGATGGCATATGGTAGCTAGGGCCAAGACAATACCATTTTCTAGGAGATCCATCTTCTAGACCTCCTCTAACATGTACAGAATTAGAGGAAAGAATAATTAAGGAAATTGCATCTTCCTCAACCCAGGCAAAAAAACATTAAGCATAAATTGAAGGAATTGACATAATAACATTGGATTATAAGGAAATAGTGGAAGATGATCTGAAGATGCTATCCAGTGCTTATGAAACTTATGAATAAAAATTTAAAACTAAAGATATAGGGGAAGACAAGGGGAACGAAGTAGCTTTGCACGTGGTACCTATTACAACCTAACCTAAAAGAAGATATGAGCTAGCATTGGTCCCATTAAGTGTAAAAAATACTAAGTTCACCTTCACTCATCCTTTGAGTGAGGTCGACCTTTCTAGTGAGGATAATAAAATTCATGGACCAACCATTCTTGAATGGTTTTTATATGGAAAATTGTATAAAGTTTCTACTCTAAATTATCCTTGGGCAATAACAAAGTCTATCAATATAACTATGCATGATGAGCTTAAGCCATACATTATACCTTTTCAAAAGGAAGAAGAACAAATAATGATGGTTCTAACAGACCCAAGTGGAACATAGAATTAAAACCCTACTCCTCAAGTGACATAATTATCAATTGGCATTAGGTTTGACCCAACAACATCTATATTGCAAAGAGTCACTAAGAAGAAATCCTTGGTTAGAGGAAAATAATTCCTTTCAAAAAGTGAAACCATTTTTTGGCTTGAATCCTATTGAAGGGAAGAGACTAGGTGAATACCAAATCTTTGAGTAAAATTTTCTTGAATTGGCTCAATCACAATCATCTCAATTATAGGTCGCCATCAAAGGCTTGCAATAATAGTGGAAGAATCTGCAACAATAGAAGGAGAATTTGAGAAGGCATGATGTTTTGTAAGTTCATGATGCCATGATTAAGATGTTTGAATTATATTTACATGATATATTTAACTCCCTAAAGTCAAAAAAGGTGAAACAAAATGTATTGTCCTGAAAGGATACAATATCCAAAGGATTAGTCATCCAAGGGAAGAAGTCAAAGGAAAAAATAAAGGAATTGGTGAACATCTTGGTACAGGATCAAATCATTAGTTTCAAGACCATCAACTTAGCTCACTTGAACACAACCATTGGATTGATTCTAGACAAGATCAAGTGTTTGAGTACATAGTTCAAGAGCTAGAAAATAATACTTGAAGATGATAAGGTGCTAATATATAGGATAAAACAACTCCTTGTGACCATGATTGCTAAACTAATAATGCTCAACCCCATGGGCCTCATAATAGATGATGAAATCAATCATAGGACCACCTTGGTCATGTAAGAAGTAAGAATCAAAATCCAAGGAAAATATGGGATAGATAACGATAGGGTTATGTATATGATCCAATTGGTAGAAGAAAATATTACTGAGCTAAGGAGTATTAAGGAGGCCTTAGGAAGAAATGATAGGGACATTGAAGACCTGGCTAATTAGGAAGATGATATTTTCCTAGAAAAAGTAATTAATTTGAATCATATTGATGAATAACATCAGAAGACAATAAGACTTCTTCAATAGAAACAAGGGACTTTATCAACATATCATCCACAAAGTCAGTTAGGAATATTCTTTTATAAATATTTATAATATTTTGAAAATAGAATATTATTTTGTAAATGCATTTGTAAATTTTAAGCACATTTACCTTTAGGTTATTCCATTTTGTAGAGTCTAAGGTATTCTAGAAATTTTAGAGAAAGGCTAAATATCCTTACATTTGTATACTTGTAATGTGATATGATTGACTGACATACTTTTTGGAATTATGTAAAAGGAGTATTATCATTTATAAATAGATAGATTTTTTGAGCTAAATACAAGTGTAAAATTAAAGAAACTAATGAAAGTAGAGAATTTTCAAACTATTGTCTCATTTTATTTGTCTAAATTGTTATATATCTTATATTTCACTTATCTATTTGGAATTATGGATTTGAATAGTTCTTGTAGAATCTTGGTGTGTACCTTTAGATGCAAAATTGTTAACTTGTGATTATGTTGGGATAACTAAAGGTTCTTTAATTTACTTCATTTTATTTGATCTATATTTGTAGATGTGTATTAGCTATCTGCTTATAGGGTCAAATCATTATATTAATCTTGATTCTTATTTACACTATTTTTCACATTCCTTAGGAGTTTACCTAATGTGTGGTAATATTTGATCTTAAAGTTATTTCATATCATACATTGGTTTTAAGTACATGTCCAAATGATATTTGAGATATATCATGATGTTTTGAGTGAAGATCAATAGTAACTTATTTTCTCTCTACCCAACCCTTGCTTTTGCTTCTTTTGAACCAATTCACTTTAGATTAAATATTCATTGTATATGTCCATTTTAGTTTAGCTTTAAAATTATAACTGAGCATAATTCACATTAATTGGCATAGATCATATTCTTATTTATGAATATTTATAGGCCATTGTGGCTCCTAACCATAAAACATTATAAAAATTGTGAAACAATTATTTACTCTGCCTCTATTCCATCATAGATAATAGGATTATTACAAACTATAACTCATACTCTTAATTATTTGAATTTTAAAATGAGAATTGTTTCCTAAACACTCTGAGCACTTTGTGATACATATTTAGGTATCAATAGGGAAATATTCATTGGTATTAGAAGGAGGGCCAAATTATTTATAGATTTGTAGTATCTTTATTGGATTTCATGAATTATATTTAAAGATCACTTTACTCTTTACATATTTGTGTTTGTTTTAGAGTAATCATGTAAAGGTTTCTTATTAAAACATTGACATTATTTGATGACATATTTTGAATTTTGGTAAAGATAGATTTAGAACTATGAACCCAATAGGTTTGTGGTTAGTAATAGCTATTTTTATTAAATATTCTTAGATCCTTTGATCCATTAAGTTCATATAAGATTAAAATGTGTAAATGTTGATCTTAATTACATATTTGGATACATCTTTGAGATGATTTGATTAAATATTATTATCCTTTATCATCTTTTAAATGAATCTTTGAAAAAATTTCTTAAATTGAATTTCTAGTCATTACTCTCTAAAAAGATAGGATTGACACATCATATTTAAAATAGGATTCAAAATTCTCAATATGGAATTACCAAGAATCAGAACAAGGTCACATTCAGAGATTAGGGAACCTCTACTTGAATTAGAAGCCCATAGAAGAGCTAGGTGGGACAAAGGTAAGCATAAGATTTCAAAGTCTTCACCAACTACACCAATTCAGGGTGCTCACATATTCAACCCCAATAAAGGTATGGCTTGGCTAGGTGGCTCTTCTATCAACATGTCAGGTGTGGTACATGACCTTTCCCATAACCCTAAGAAATATTTAGTCCTAATAGCATTATAATGGCTGAGGAGTATATTAAGTCATTCAAAGTTGTTTTGAGATTATTAAATATCACTCATGAATATGTAGAATATAGACTATTTCCTTTCACTTTTAAAGATGCTACATATGAATGTTTCTTAAATCTCCCTAAAAATTACATTATAAGATAGGTTGATTTTAACAATGTCTTCATTGAATAGATTATCAAAATTATTAGTCCTTGTGTCTTATACCAACAAGTCACCATGATCAAGAGGGATGAAAATGAGCCTATAAGAGTATTTAATGATAGGTTTCAAAATATGTATAGCCTAACCATAGATCCTTACAAGCCTAATGTCATTTTCGCTTTGGAAATCTATAAAGATGCCTTAGATCTTCTGACTTCGGTATTTATAAAGAGAGTTATTGGACCCATGACCACATTAGATTTAGCTTATCTGAGGCTATTATTATTAATAACCACATTCAACCCCAAGGTCAGATGGCTTACTCTATTCCCAATGTTAACCCTAATTTTCTTACTCTAAATGCCTTCCCTAATAACAATCAGAACATACCTGCTTTGAACCAAATCCTAACTTTTAACCAATTATCCTTAAGTAATATTCATCCTACCTAGAACTTGGGGTTCTAGAACATTGTTATTCTTGAACATTGTTGTAAATGTATTTAACCCTAATTATCAAAAGGTCTTGGTACCAACCATTGGTACTAATAACAATAAGGTTCACAATTCTAAGGCACCCAAAAATGGGAATGACTCTATCTTAAAAATGATCCAAAAGTCAAGCAAGAATTTTCTTCAGCTATAAAAGTAAGTTGGTAATATTAGAGAGAGCTTAGGTAGGAAATTTTATTTCTAAAGGTTCAATAGGCCCATCAACACATTCCATAATGCAAATTATAAAATTAATAAGAACAATAAGTCATCTGATGATAAAAAAATAATAGATATAAGTCTTATTGATATTATTTTACTTGATTATTGTAGATTACATTATACTTCTAGACATGGTGAGATAGATTGCATTGAATTTTGTAAAGATTTTGAGGCCTTTGAAGAATATTTGGATATGTTTGAAGTGGTTCCTAATAAAGATAATGGTGCATATACATCAAGATATAAATTTATTGACCAATCCTTCATGGTGCAGACATTTGAATTCATTTTCCAAGAAGACAATGAACCTAATGATATTCCTAAAGAAGTCCATGTTTTTTTAGCATTTCCTAAATAAGACAAACCCTCTAAGGAATAGAGAAAAAAATAAACCCCTAACCACTTTAACACCTTCAAACAACTTTGGCACTCCTCTGAATACTACCTCAGATAATAAATCAGATCCTTCAAAGGGAAGTAATTCTAAAAATTGTACTAATGCATCTAATTCTTCCAATATGACTAGGTATAATATTATGGAAGACATTAATAAAATTAAGGCTAACATTACATTGAATGAGTTGACGTAGATCACTGAACAAAGAGACCTATTTTTAGAGTCCTTATCTAAATATCCTGGTAGACCACCCAAAACTGATAATGCCAATGTTGCTATATATAAAGCTAAGACAAAATCTCCACCTTTTCTACTTATTATCATAATTTTTGGTAAGAATTTACATTATTTTTTATTAGAATTTGGTGGATCCACAAACATTATTCCAATAGGTATTTGTAAAGAACTTTTCACAACTCCTATTAAATATGATAGAGTGGTTAATCAATTAGATAATTCTAGATTCAAAGTAATTGGGGAATTATTAAATGTTCATATACAATTGGCCTCTAAGCCAAGGGTCCAATAATTTATTGACATCCAGGTGGTGGACATTCTTGATGCTTAATGGATATTTTTACGCAAAGAATGGATAAAGGCCCTAAATGGATATATGTCCACTCATTATTCACATTTGTGGCTACCATGGAAAGGGATCCTAAACAATATCAAAGTGGAAAGAGAGCCTCGGATGAAGTACATGATCATAGAGTGTAATGTTATGAGATGAAAGGATTAACATGTTGGACTTTGATGAGATCAACATGATGGATTTTGAATTAGGTGTGCATACTCTTGAGACTTGTAAGGTATGTATTCCGATGACTTCTCATGCTTTTCCTATAATTTAGAAATTATCTTTTGATTATGCTAAGTGTAAGTCTGGATTTGGAGTAGGAATTGTTCTAACCAACCTTATTGGGAAAGAACTAAAAGATACGTATAGACATTAATTTCTTTACAGAAATAATCTTGTAGAGTATGAACCTTTGATTCTAGGATTACAATTTTCCATTAAGCATAAAATTAAATAACTCTTGGTTCATTATGGCTAAGATCTTATTGTTAATTAGGTCAAGAGTAAATACCAATGTAAATTTTAATTTCTCAAGTGATATAAGTTAAGGATCTAGGATTTTTTGGAGTCTTTTGATGCATTCAACATCATCATCCCTAGGGAAGATAACTAGGATGCTAATGAGCTTGCCTCAAATACGACCAATATTATGCCAAACCATGACTCTCAAAACTTTAGCCTTGAGTTGGTTCCATGCCCTTCAGTCCCAGATAACATAAACCACTTGTAGATTTTTAATGTTAAACAACAGATCCTAGATTTCATGACTAACTCAGGAGTATTTGAGGCTCATGTCATAGATGAGGACAATTAAAATACTCTTGAATAGGATGGCATATTTGATAACAAAGTAATTCAATTGAGTAAAAAAAAATCTCAAATGGTATGAATACCTTGGAAAGGTTATTTGATTAGGAAAAGCTAGCTAAAAACACTAGAATACCAAAGGTGAGTGGGAAGGATTACAAGACAATTGACTTGGACCATAAGATCAATCTCAAATAGTTAATATTAGATAATATATACAAGCATTGAAAATTAAAAGGTCAAAGACTTGCTGACAAACTATAAAGACATAATAGCATGTTCCTAAGATGACTTGAAGATTTTTATCCAAGAGTCATCACACATACCAGATCCTTGAAGGAAAATTGTAAACCTTTCAGATAAAAGTAGAGGCCTACCAACCTTGTTTTAGAACCTATTATTTTTAAAGAAGTTAAAAAAATTTTAGATGCTTGGATTGTATTTCCCATTAGGCACTCTACCTGGGTCACTAATTTGGTACTAGTTAGGAAAAATAATGATGTAATAAGTCTATGCATTGATTTTAGGAATATACATAAATTATATAAAAAAGAAAACTATCGTTTACCTTTTGTAGACCAAGTTATACAAATCATTTCTAGTTCTACTATGATGTCCTTTCTTGATGGATTTTTAGTGTATAACCAATTGCTGGTAAATTAGGAAGACAATTTGAAGACTGCTTTTACTACCAATTGGGGCATGTTTGTTTACAAAAGAATGCGATTTTGGCTAATAAATGTAGGGGAAATGTTACAAAGGTCCATGGATCATATTTTCTAAGGTTTGGTAGGTAAATGCATTATTATATACATGGAGGATTTAACTATATTTTTATAAAAATAGGGAGGACAACATCATGAATTTACAACAAGTATTTGAAATATATAGAAGGTATGAGATTTTTCTAAACCCAAAGAAAAGTATTTTTTGTTTTAATTAGATAAAAATTTTAGGTCATATTATCATTGAGTAAATCTCTATAAATCCAAATAGAGTACATGTTATATCAAAAATAGAGCTTCCTAACATTAGATAAAAACTGATATCATTCTTTGGCAAAATTAGTTTTGTAAGAAAGTTTACTTATAGAATTCCATAAATTATAAAACCATTGAATGATATGCCAAATAAAGATGCCAAAATAACTTCAAAAAAGGAAGCAAAGACACATTTTAAGGATATGAAAGAGGCAATTAGACAAGCTCTAGTCTTGATAAGCTCAGACTTCTCCAAAGATTTTTACCTTTATTCTTTTGCTTCTGATCACACTATTGCTATAGTTTTACATCAAAAATTTGATGGATATGATCATCCAATTGATTTCATGAGCACAAACTTTAAAAATTCTAAGTTAAATCATTCTTTAATTGACAAACAAGCATGTGCATTAGTTAAGGTAGTGAAGAAGTTTAGGAACTCCATTCTTAGGAATAAGGTGCATGTTATGTTACTAGAACTTGCCACCAAGCTCATGCTAAGTTAGAATTAACTAGGATAGAGGAGAGGTAACTGGATGTCTGTGATTCAAGAATATGACATCAAAATGAAAACTATAAAATTGGTAAGGTACCAAGGTCTAATTCAATTGATTTTTAATGCTAACCCTAAGCTAAGTGTCATGCAGGTTAAACAACAAAGTTTTCAATCTAATGATTGTTATGATCCTATTATCCATGTAATAATAAATGGAAATTGTCCTAAAGGGTTGAATAGGGAGTAGATAATAATCCTAAGGCTTAAGGCATCCCATTACCTGATTAAAGATGGAGTGTTGTATTGAAAAAAAATCAAAGGCATTTACTTGAGGTGTGTATCCAAGGAAGAGCTAGCTGAGATCATGAGTAATTTCTATGATAATATGGGAAATGGACATCTGTATGGATGGAAAATAACCCATAAAATCCTTAATTATAGTTACTACTAGCCCATTATCTTCAAATATGCACACAAGCATGTAAGGCAATGTCATTCATGTCAAGTCTCCATCACAAAAGAGCATAAGGTAGCCATGCCACTATAGCCAATTGTGGTAGTTAAAGCTTTTACTTAGTGGGGACTAGATTTCATGGGGGTAATCAACCCCAATTCATCATAAGGTCTTAAATACATTCTAACTACCACTGACTATTTCACTAGATGAACTGAGGTAGTGGCCACTAAATAGTGTAGGACCAAAGAAGAGATTGCATTTCTATAAAAAAACATATGTACCAGGTTTGGAACACTAGTCTCTCTAGTATGTTATAATGGATCAGATTTTATATCCATTTAGATGACCAAATGGGCATATGATAATAGAATTACTCTCAAATTATCTTCCAACTATTACCCTCAAGGTAATGGAGTATATGAATCAACAAATAAGAACTTGATGAAGGTAATTAAGAAGTCTATTAAAAACAAATCCAAAACATCACATAAACTACTTAGATATGCCCTTTAGATAAATATAACAAAGGTCAATTAGGATCTCAAAGCATCACCCTTCTTACTAGTATATGGCCAAGAACCCATATTCCCCATTACACTCAAGCTGGTAACATACTGGTTCATACAAGAGTACAAGGAGGATGATTAAGAATTGGCAAATTCAAGACTACTAGACATTGCTTAGATGGAAGATGCTAGAGAAGCTTTTGCCATGTTTAGCAGACACCAAACCATGGTGAATATATGGTTTTATAAGTGATCAAATATAAAGGTGTTCAAGCAATGAAACTTGGTTCTTCCTTGGGACAAGGCATCCAAACCCAAGCAAAAACATGAAAAGTTCACACCATTGTGGATAGACCCCTAAGAGATTTGAAAAATACTTAGATATATCACATTTAAGCTGAGAGACTTATAGGGAGAATAGTTCATGTTTCCCACCAATGGGTACTACCTTAAGCACCGCTTCTCTGCTTCCCCACCTAGAGTCTTTATGGAGTAAATTGTAAGAATGGTTAGAGTTAGAGTAAATAAGCTAGATTAGTTTATTTTTGTTCTTTCCTTCTTGTCCCTTATTTATAAATATGTTTGTATATATTTGTATAATTTTCCTTACATTTCTACTTTATTTACTTTTTATTTTGTGTGTTCACTTTCTATACTCAATTATTTTCTTCTAATAATTCCTTTGGGATAGTCCTTATCTCAAAGTTCATTTGATTGCTCTAGAACCCCATAGTTTAGGAATGTAGGTATAATTCCTCAACATTTTTCATCATGGATTTGAAATATAAGTTTATGTTATAGATTAATGTACCTTCTTTTGTACTTTTTAGCTAATGTTCTTGAATATAACTTTTTTTTTAAAGAAAGCTTCTTCATTTTGAGTTGTATTTTTGATTTCATTTCTCTATATAGGTTTTCTTGGTGTATTCAATCCTATCCATTTGATCCTTGATTGTTTCCCATTCTAGTAAATATAAACATTAAAAAGTTGTTTCTTTAGTAGACCATCCTATACATAGCATGTATTATGGTTTTCCAAATTTTAGGAAATATATTGTTTTATGAATCTTATGTTTTGAGAAAATAAAATGCGGAAAAGTTTGATAAAGAGTTCACTTGGAGAGGTAAATTTTTACATTTGGTTTACATTGACTTTTTTATATGAAAAACATATTGATTGGAGGGTGTAAATACTTTTTATTATCATAGATGAATTTTCAAAGACAACACTAGTATATTTTCTCAAGAACAAATAATATATTTTTCACTAATTTTGACATTTGAATCTATAACATGGTTTATAGTTTACTTTAAGAAAATTGTTTTTAGACTTTTTATGAGACAATTGAATTATTTTTCATAGATTGACTAGACAGTACACACTCCGAGATACAATGAAGGCACTTTTTTCAACCATCAAGGACCGAAACTCACTCCAAATCTATTTGTAGATCCTCCTTGCAGTTCTCGAATTAATTTCCAATATTCATATGTTTGGACGTCCCTTGTTTTGTCTCTATTTCATCATATTCATATGTTTGGACGTCCCTTGTGTTGTTTCTATTTCATCCCATGCATTCAAGTTTATTTACCTTGTTTCCTGATTCATGTTACACAACTTTTTTGGAGAGGTATATAACCTTGTTTACTTCCGGAATGAACTTTAGCCACTCAGCCATCTATAAATAATGTTGTTATGCCCTAAAAAATAATGGCTTTAAGTAGTACATTCCCTCCAAAACCCCTGTTCCGCTTTGCATATTTAAAACCCAATTATTCCAAATCCATCTTCACACCAATACGATAAGATATATTGTTTCAGGTTTTTGTGGGATGGCTCTTCGACTCCCAATCTACACACATAAAAAACCTAACAATACACAATTTTTGTTTCATTTCAAAACCAGGTATTTCTGAAAGTTTGTGTGTTTTTAAAGCTTACTAATATCTTAGCGAACATGATTAATGCAACACTCCTTATTGAAATATCTCCAAAAGTTCTCACTTGTATTCTTCAATGATTTATCCTTATGTGAAAATGCTTCCTTTGGGGCACACAAGTATTTTATCACTAGACTTGTATTGTTATCCAATATTTATGATAAACTCGGTTTGAAATGATGCTCAGATGTTCCTTAGGTAGTCTTGGATTCTTCAACCTCACATGTATAAAATAAGTCATGAAGTGGAAAGACAAAGAAGTATCCTTTAAGACTGTTTCAACATGGTCAACCTCGCTAAGGTTAATGTAATGAGGATACAATGACTGTGATAACTCTGCAAGGTAGCCTATTTGAAACTGCTCTTAATGCTAATACATAATTCAAATTTGATTCTAAGTGAAGAGAAAAGTCAGAAACAAATAAAACCTTTCCTTAACAGGATGACCTCCTTCGGAGTTCTCAAACTATATTTCAAGAGGTTCAACATCTAATAAATCAAACAAAATTATTTTTAGTTGATGGTGAATAGCTACTTCAATTCAGATACTCCACCATATATTTTTTAAACATATAAATTATTTGAATTGAAATCTAAATTAATATTATAAGCATTAACCCATTTAGTTTTAATATAAATGAATTAAAAAAATTTGTCAAAAACTATAATCTATATAAATACATTATTGTGACATTTTTTTCAACATGATTTTATGTTATAATGATTTTATAACATAACCATTAGTGCTCTCTCTAGTATGTATTTATTTATATTTAAGAGGGAATATTTTATTCAAAATGATTGATATTTTTTAGAAAATAAATATAATATCTTTTCCCTGGTCTATCCTTTCTTTTTATTAAATTATTTGTAATAAAAATACCATCTACTTTTTAGAAATAATAAATTACTCATAAATATGACATAAACACATATATGCACATATGTCTACCTCTGAAATTTTTGGCATTCCATTCTTATGCATGTAGTTATGCTTTCCCTATTAAACAAAATAGAGGGATATGTTAGCAATAAAACAAAATAACATAACTTTTTTTTTTAACAATCATATATAAAATTACACTATAAATATATTAAGTGTTCTTTACTTTATGATATTTATAAAGACATTGCATCTATTTATAGGAAGTTGAGGGGTTTTTTAAGAATGCCATGTTTACTATCTAACAAGGTAAGAAAAATATGTATTTTTATTTAAAAGGACCATATGCTAATTATATAAATAAATGTATCAATAATTTAAAGAATAAATGATATAGGGAAATCGAATGACATTTTACAAGAAGATTTCACATCAATTTCAAAGATCAAGATAAGAAATCAAGAAGCCCTAATTAAGTATAATTTTAGTTAGATAATAATAACGTTTGAGAGTCGACTCTCGTTTTCCACTTTCACTTCCTTTCCCGCTCCCTGTCCTTTTGAATCTTCTTGGCCTGGCGTATTGTGATGGAGGGGAATCAGGGGATCTATCGATACGCTGCTTAGCTCATTGGATATTCTTCAATCCTTCTTGGTTTGATGGATGATGGTTTTGTCGAAGGTGAACTATGTCTGCCCCTAGCTCTATTATGTTATTTTGCTCGGGATTGTCTCTTTTAGGCAGGTCCCTGGTTGTATGGGGTGGTTCCCTGGTCTCGTGTAGTGGCTTTGGTGCTGCCGGTTCATAGGAAGCAGTAATCCAAGGTGAGATTCTCTGTTCTTGCGTCCTTGTTTGAAGTTATAGTTCATGCTGCGGCAATTTGGTCAATGGTCCTGGGCTATTCTTTGCCCAGAATTTTTGGTCTCTATTTTGAAACAATGCATTTCAACTGAGGACGATGTGGATGTAGGAGCGTTTTAGTTTCTTTCACTTCTCCGGTTTCACTTCCTTTGGAGCTTGTTAGTGCTCAAAATTACATTAAGTAATTTGAGTTTTTGTTGAGATATTAATGTTTAATTTGTTTAATTTTTACTTCAATTTGTAAGTGTGTTTATTCAAATTAACCAAAACCTCATTTTGGGGTCCATTTTGTAAAAAACTATTTTGAAATCTCAGTTCTAGCTAACTTTTAATATTTTCATGTTTTAATAAGCTTGCAGTGTGTATGATGAAGATGGAGAGCCCAATGAAAGTTTCAATATTAAATGCAAGTTTCGAAATTTACAAATAAGACTTCAAAATCCGCTGAATATTTTGGTAGGAAAAATAACTAACAAATTACATTTCATAAAAATGCAACTTACAAAATACAATCAACTCTCCCACTCCCACTAATCAATGGAAAGGCCCAAACAAAGGACGTCAACGGACATTTGAATGGAAAAAGACACTTGCGAAATGCAATTTCTCAAAATACAGATTTCATCGTTGCCCATTCGCTTCCCAAAGACAAATTGCCATCGACTTGTCCACATGGGGAAGTAGATAAATGAAAAACCCAGCGAGGTAAAAAAGCAAACCAAAGTTTTAAGGCACTCAACATAAGAAACATCGACGTGGGAGGTTTCAAGAGGCCATGTGCAAGGTTTAAAGAATCAACGGATAGCATAAGGCGTTGCGGAGATTCCCAATTTAAATTGCAAAGTTGCAATTTACCTCTCGATCTCCGAAACCCGCGATGATAGACATGACCGCGTGGAGAAGAAAAGGATGGTGTGCAATGTAAGCGGGGAATACATATGCCAAAAGCAGGTCTCAAAACCACAAGTTGAAAATTGTTGCAAATTCCCTGATCCCGCAGAAGCCCAGCAAAGGATGTCGACGTGGAGGGGTCCACGTTGGAAATGGAGGCTTGAAAATATCAAAATCCATGCCATAAAGAACTGCCATGTGTAATAGTAAAATACAGTAATACGAAACAAAAGTTTTTAAAGCAAAGCTGAACATCAATGTGGATGTGGGGACTTATGCCCAGGGGTTGACGGTGCAGAATCGGACCTAAGATGCAACTTAGCAAGTTGCTATCATGCAAAGTACGAAATGACCTTCGGATGCCAGTAGAAAACGACATTAGCGGAAATATATAGGTAGAATGCATCTTTTTATTTGTGCAATATCCAAATTATGGTTCGACCTCCAAAACTCGCCAACGTAGCAAGAGGGCACAAGGCTCAAAAAGTTAATTGGAGAAATGAGAAAAGCCACGTGTCTGTAACACGTTAAGTGGCCAGCTGAAGGAAGAAAGAAATGCCAGATGTAGTTTTGTACCTCTCTGCATTGATAGGTTTCAACACTAATGCCTTTATGGCTGGAACAGATGTGCGGGAGAGGTAAAGAGAGTATCAAATTTGAAGAACCCAGTCAAAGGGCCTTGAGGAAGAATCTTCTAGAACAATGTTTGATTATCAAAAGGGTTTCGAGGATGAGTCTCTCAGAACATCATCTGATGGACAAAGGGGTCTTGAGGAGGAAAATGACGAGGTTTATGCTAGCTGTACATCTGAAGTCACAAAAATTCCAAAGCAGAAAATGAAGTGCTGAAAAGTGGTGGTAGTGTTGTCTGACTAGAAGAGCTTTGCATTTGACAGAGGTGCCCAGTTGTATTGCCTGGGAAAGGGAACTATTGAAACACATCTGGACCATATTATTAATCTTATTCACTATAAGGATGCAGCGTCCCTTTGTATCTCTATATTGAAAAGCAAGTCTCAACGACTAGTCTTTATGCGTTGTGACAATCATCCTCTATCCAGGCAGGACCTAATGAAATAAGTAAACATAAGCGTCATGTTTAAAGGAAAATTTCATGGTTTCACAGGTGTTAATGGTCCCTTGGAGAAAATAATGGATAACACAAAAACATGTACTGATACTGGTTGGGAAACAAAATACCCAAGCTTTGTCCAATTTCTTGGCTTATCAGAGTAGAGGTATTCTCTAATTTGTTCGTCCTTTAACAAAGTGCAGCATATGCAAATCTTTCTTATTGAGCACTCACTATTAAAGTAGAGATCTTAAGGTTTCATACAATATGTCTGCACATTTGTGGGAAAGACTGATAAATGTTGTGATTGCGTTCCATCATTCCTTTTTTGTAAGGCATGGATGATTATGAGCTCAACTATGTTATTGATGTGCATGTGGATGACAAATGACCAATCAACCTCCGGGATAGCATTGGAAGTTCAGCTCAAGGGCTAAGAAGTGCAAGCATTATCATTCGAATTAAACCAGGTTGACTGGTTGACCAGGTAGAGTTCCAAAGTGGGAAAACATCATGTAAAAAACAAGTCTTCAAAATGCAAGTTGCAATATGCAGTCCAACTTCCCAATCCCGCTGGACAACTCAGAAAATGGAGAAAGTCAACTCAAATGGAGCTCCAGGGAGATTTCGAGGAATGCAATTTTGTATTTTTTCAAATGTGCATGTTACAAATTACACTTATTTCTCCCAAACCCATCAATCAATGCCAGTCAAACATGAGGTCCTAGTTCAAAGCGGATCTTTCAAGGCCAATTGCAATTTTTTATTTTTACAAATTACAAATTGCACTTAAAGCTCCCAAGTCCATGGGGAAACTCTTGAAGGGAACTACAACTCAAACATGCAAGTTGAAAATTACACTTGAAGTTGCCAAGTCTATGAGGGGACTTTTGAGGGGAACTGCAACTTCAGATTGCAAGTTGCAAATGTGTTGCTGAGCTCTAGATTCTCACCATACAAAGGAAGTGCGAAATTACAAATTGGACTCAAAGTTCCCTATAAGGCTAAAAAGTGTAAAATCATGCACTTATGTATTAAAATTTTTGGCAATAACCCTAAAAGGCAAAAAAGCAAAGTGTTCAAATCCACGTTGAAAATGAAAAGAAAACAGGAAAGAAATTAACTAAGTATTGCATTTTTTCTTGTTTTGCTGGTTGGAACACCTCTATGGGATAAATGCTACAAATTTGCAAGGTCAAGGTGGGCCATTCCAAAGAAGATCATTCAAATGGCCATGGATCTAGAGTGTTCCAATGACATCATTACAAGGCCATGAGTGTTATTTGGTGTGCACAAGAGGAAGGGAAACTATCCAAGAGATTCAAGCTATGCAAATGAATGGTCAAAGCAAATCCAAGTAGTTGCACAAGAGGAAAATAGTTTGTTTGGCTCCCAAATGAATATTTTCATTCAAGATCGAATGAAATGTATTTCTAGGCATATCAAGGGTTTGCCTCAAATCTTTAGCATTACATGGAGAGGTAGCTACTATAATCATTTCCCTTGTAAAGACTGGAAGATCCCAAATGTGAAAAGGAGCATATTCTAGCTAGAAGCATCTTGGTAGAACTTTGAGAGCTGATTGCAAGTTTCCAATATTTCAAATTGCAAGACATATTCTAAGCAAAAAATGGGTGAGAAATTTGTATAAAAAGAGGGCTTGTCCTCTTTTTCAAGGTTGATTTTGAATTTTTGGCTTTCCTAGGTCTAGGATCTTCCAAATTTTGCGATCCATTGTTGTGTATTTTTTTTTCTCTTACTAAGGTGGTTGCAGCTTTACAACCATTAACAATCTTTGAGAGTATTGTAATATGTCTTTGTTATTCAAGGAGCAAACTCACCATGCTTGTACCCATGACAACATTGTGAAACAAAAATGTATCTAAGATTTTCTTATAAGATAAAGGAAAATACTTGTGATTTTTACTCTTTCATGTTAATGAAGTGAAATGAAATGTTCTACATGATCTGATGATTGGATATCTAGTTTATTGGTTATGAATGGTTGTCATCTTGGGCATGGATATAGATTATAAACCCCTTTCTGCATTATGATTTGGAAATGTGTTGTTGAATAACTCTTAAAGGCACTGTAGGTTTGTGGATTTACTAGGAAAAAGTATTTAAAATATCTAGTTGCAATATAGGCTATAAGGTTTCAAAAATCATTTGGGTATTTGCATTGTATTGGCACCAATAGATACGAATCACTCCTGGTAGTTTCCATGGCTTGTATCTCAGTCTTCTACCCTTCACAAGGGCAAGTTTCTCTTCAAAAAAGTGAACAAGGCAAAAAAGTTGGAATTCCTTCGGATTTGTTCAATGCAAAAAATGGTGAGTTTCTTTAGAAAAAATGCAATAAAGAATTCCTTCAGACATTTTGTTTGAATAAATTCATAAGGAAAAGAACAATGTCTTTCAGGAAGTTTTTCCACGACAAAAGATAGGACAAATTCCTTCAGACAAAAAGTCTGAAGGAATTCCTTTGGAATTTTGTCCGAAGGAATTCACCAATAAAAAAGCCTGAGGGAATAAGCAAGAAAGAATAAAGGAAA